>VZTY01005476.1:0-30204 GCA_013400935.1 Turnix velox
GAGGGCTTCAGAACTGAACACAAGTTACCAAGATAAAGCCAAAAACTTTTCAGCA
This sequence comes from Turnix velox, assembly GCA_013400935.1. NCBI lineage: Eukaryota > Metazoa > Chordata > Aves > Charadriiformes > Turnicidae > Turnix > Turnix velox. The sequence continues at coordinate 56 of VZTY01005476.1, forward strand.
GCTCAAGACTGGCATGGTAGAGGAATCTTCATTCAACTCCTTGAATGAAAAGTATCCTTTTTCTACAGCTTGCTTTGTCATGGCCATGATGATATAAAGCTTTACAAAGATAAATTCCTTGACAGGAAATTGGACATCATGCCAGTGCTCAGTGGGGTTGCTGAACCAGGCAGAGCACAAAGTAACTCAGAAAATTTCACCACAGAGAGCCAAATTAATCCTGCCAGGCTTTTTTTTAGCCATTAGTGCTGTTTTTCACAGTGCACAGACCCCAGCAGTGCAAAGACCCCAGCATTGCAGTGCTGAGATGTGACAAGTGGTACTTGCTTGGCAGGCAAGACACATGGCCAGATGAACCTTCCACTAAAAATGGAAACCACACACAAAATAAACTAACCAAAACTTCCCCTGATTTTGTACTTCCAACCTAAAATATGTTCTCCCCAGTCTTCCCTTGCCAGTAACCACGGCTTGCCATATTTTAAATCCCACACTATCCTGTCAGTATGCAAATCTTCCCCCCCGAATCAATTTCCCACCCACTCCTTCAGTGTATAACACAATACTTGAGGTACTTGGGACAAGAATTTGCCATTGTGTTCATGTGTCATTGTTTTTTTGTCATTGTGCCAGGTCACATGAAAACAAATTTATTTTCAGTGCCGTGGGTGTAATTGTTACAAAAATAGTTGAATGGGCTATTACAGGCACAGTACTTCCTTTTGAAATCAAATTGCTTTTGAGATATATTGTAAGATGCTACTAAATTTTAGGTAATTCTTCTGATGTGCACATGGGTTTTAGAAAAAAAAATTGAAAATGCTTTGCTGCCTGCCTCTCAGTGTCTCAAAGACCACAGATTAGGAACTGCTGTTCTATATCAAACCATAGCACTTTTCAGAAGCCATTTCAAATTTCCTTTCTTACTTAAAAGCCTGTAAAGATAGCAACCTGTAACAGATAACATACCATAAGCCTCCCGGGTGCTTGAAAATGATGGTGAGTACGGCACAGTCAGCCTCACTAGGGATTTTCAGCCAATCTTACTAATCTGCTGTGTTATGCAAATTTTTTAGATAAATCTATACTAGCAACAGATTGCTCAGCTTTGGAACTGATAACAAAATAATTCTGTGAATTATTTTCAGCCTCTGAATCTGTGCTCATTTTCCTTGGCCTGGGCATGCACTCAGGTGTGTAAAGCTCATTTTTTCACCTTTTTCTATGATTGTGAGCTAGATGCAAGGATCCACAACAGCCAGCTGATAATCCATTGAAGTCCGCCAACAGTTATCTATCAGTTTCAACATTGGATATGGTTGATGGGGGGGGGATGAGGTGGGCACATATGGCAATTCAGGATGACTCATAAAAATAAATTCTTATTAGCCTATTCCTGACTCACTGGTGGTATCTCCTACTGGTTCATCTCCTTCATCAGTCAAGTATTCAAACAGCAGCCTGACTCCAGTCTCATGGCTTCTCATGTGATTTACATGGATGAAAACTGGAAGAAGGTAGATTTAGGCTGGATATAAGAAATAAGATCTATTCTTTACTGTGAGGGTGGTGAGACACTGGAAGAGGTTGCTCAGGGAGGTTGTGGATGCCCTCTCCCTGGAGGTGTTTAAGGCCAGGCTGGATGAAGCACTGAGCAACCTGGTGTAGTGGGAGGTGTCCCTGCCCATGGCAGTGTGGTTGGAACTTGATGATCTTTAAGGTCCCTTTAAACCCAAATCATTCTATGATACAGCACCAGGTTGGTCACATCTTTGCAAAATACTTGGATTCTGACTTTTCACATGAAATTGAAAGCTGTTCACAGAACACTCTCAGTCCTTTCTTCCAACAACCTCTTTTCTTCTGGTCTGGTCTGTGCTTACTAGCTCTTCATGCATTTCTCTTGTGCCTTCATTGATCTATTCCAAAATGCAACTTCTTTGTCTCTTCCTTCCTCTCCTTGTTTTTCTACTGTTCAGCCCAGCAACTTCTAATCAGGTGATCAAAGGAATCAGGGCTGTTACAGAATATTTTGGCTGCGTGTTTAGTATTGTGCTCTATCCCAACAATTAGCCACAGGAAAAGGCTATTAAAATGAATGGGGAAAGCATGGTCATTGCCCTTTTGCCTTCCTTGTTAGCAATGAGGCTTTGTGCACTTCTCAAAAGCCTTCCAGTAAGAGCTCATTTTCACAGTAGAAAAATGAAGGATGAAGTGGTGTAGCTTTACCTCTGTACTTGACCTGTAGCAGGCTTGCAGCCTTTTTTCTCTCCTTAATTCACACTCCAGACCCATATACTCAGAGGGAGGAGAGATACATTGGCCTTATCATGGGTGTAAAATGTATGATGCAGACCTTCAGACATTGCTTTGGTGGATGGAACTTACACTGGCATGCATTGCATCCCCAGGATCACAAACTATTTCTTTGTTTTGGATATATCTTTGGCCATCTCCACATTCTTCTTTTTGTGCCCTGGAGCCCACTGCTGTGTTTTGTTTCCCTTTCTTGCACACGTGTCTTTGAAAATAAGGTCATACAGAAAAGTTGTGAAGATTTCCACATCCATATACCAGACTTTGTGCCTCTGTTTTCATTTGTTCACTTGTCTACAGCTACTGTACAGGTGAGTTCGACAATCTGCTTCACAGGACTACAAGTGTACTTTTCTTTGTCCTCCTTTTGGTACCTGTGGACAAATTCCACTGATTGTTTTATTTCTTCCTGTAGGTGAACAAAAAAAATCCAGAAGTGATGTCAGAACATTCTTGGCATGTTTCAGCTCCTTCATGTTGGAGGCTACCCATCAGGTTATACTGTGAAGGAGTAGCCCTTCAAATTGTATGACTATCAGGGCATGAATATACTGACATAACAAAACATGAACAACAGTTTCAGGGGTTTTTTTCAGACTCTGTGTTTCACACTGTATCTTCTATATTGCTTGATTCTTCGCATCCTCAAATAAATTTCCCTTTGAGAACTCTCTCACCCTCCAAATGAAGTTATTTCATTCTTTAAAATTGATATTCAGCCTAGCTTGGTTTAAGCTTACCCGATTTCCAGTCCTGTCCTCTACTGTTGTTGAGGTAAGGGGCCCTACTGCCCAATTCATTAGGCCACCAGTGGAGATTTTCTCCTCTGCTAGACACAGTGCTTGGGTCCATTACACTGCAGCCAGACCAACTGTGCTGAATGCATTCAAAAAGGCCATTTGAGAATACAACATCTGCCAAATGCTGCTCACAGAATGTGGACCTTGGAGCACACTGTGTTCAAGGAGATCTGTTAAAATCCTGCCATAGCATTCAATTTACGTAAGAACTTGGCTCATGCCATCTCAGAATGGATTTTATTTCTTATGGACAAGCAAAATCATTCCCTTTAATTTTTTTTGTTTTGCTCCTTTGAGTTCACAAGAAGTCCTTTTTGTGCTACTTCACTGATCAGTCTGGAGTCAATCCATGGCTTTTTTACTCATCAATGTGTTGTCCAGCTTTCCTTCTACCCTCTTTTTTGAAACATGCAGAAATAGTCATGCAGCAGGCCCTGCAAGTGTTGGATCTGCTCCTGCATACTGTGCAGCCTGGAATGCCCAGATGTGTGGCCACAGTTTGTCCTTAGGAAACACCATGGCTTGTAGCCTCTCAGACTGAAGGACACACAAATTTAACTCCATGTTGGATGACTTATATCATAATCTAAAATTCTCCTTGTCTATTTGAACATCAGAGTGTGCTCTCACAGCTTGGGCAACATCCTTCCAAATAGCAGTTCTTTGCAGTTGTGTATTTTAACTCCTCTATTTTAAGACATGCCTTGTGCTGACTATGGAAGAGTCAGTGATGGGCAGTCTGTGACTCTTAGCTGGAAAATCCCTTTCATTTTGTGGCATCATGTTACAAACCCAAAAACGTCTCCTCCTCATCATGTGAGGAATTCATTTTCTCACTCACTAGGCACATTTTCCTGCATGTTGTAAATGTTTTAACAGTGGCCTTGTTATAAGTTCTACATGTTTCTTGCATCACTTCTGCTGATTGACACACCACTGGTATTGTTTTCTGCTTTCCTTTTTTCTGCCCTCCACCAAATTTCATTCTCTTAAATTTTTCCTAACCAGCTATGTGCACTGAGGGCTCTTTTCAGCATCTTTATCTTGGACTCATTTTTACATTTTAGCATTTGACTTAGTGCATTCATTCTGTCCTTTCCCAATGCCAGACACCAAAGTAGCTGGTTATGAACCTTTTTATCACTGTGCTTTGTGACCATCTGGTCAGTAAACTTTTTAATAACTCTTATTGATAGAAATCATAAAATGGTTTGGGATGGAAGAGACCTTAAAGATCATCAAGTTCCACCCCCCCTGCCATGGGCAGGGACACCTCCCACTAGATCAGGTTGCTCAATGCCTCATCCAGCCTGGCCTTAAACATCTCCAGGGAGGAGGCATCCACAACCTCTCTGGGCAACCTATTCCAGTGTCTCACCACCCTCACAGTAAAGAACTTCTTTCTTCTATCCAGTCTAAATCTACTCTCTTCCAATTTCCATCCATTACATCCAAATAACCTCTTAGCTCTGGATAAATGTCTTCACTGTTTTCCTCTTGTTCCAAGCTGTCACCTCGAGCCCTTCCCTGCATAATGACATTATTTTGCCAGAATGCACGATCCTCTGGCACTTGCAGACATTCCACAAAATGCCCTGCCTCAACCTGCTGCCACCTCCCCATGGCGTGATGGCCTTTCCTTACTCACATTTCTGGGTCTGTGCTGAGCAGGCTTTTCTACTCCTCCAGTTTAATTGTCCTAGTAACTTTTAATTGCCATTTGACACTTTTCCAGGTGCCTCTAGTGTGTCACCTTATTCTGAAGACTGCACAGTAGCCTGCTCAGTAACAGAATTCTTTTCCCAAGTCTCTCACATTTTGTACTGCTGTTTTCTTGATGAGCAACACAAGTCTCACAACAAATGAAAACTGCACATGGAATAATTAAAAAAATTAAGTATGCTCTTCCCTAGATGTAGGCTGCAGCCATACACAGTTTTTGTGCTCTTTTGCTGCCCAGAGAGACTGTGGATGTCCCCTCCCTTGAAGTATTTAAGGCCAGGATGGATGAAGAATTGAGCCACCTGGTCTAGTGGGAGGTGTCCCTGCCCATGGCAGGAAGATTGGACCTAAATGATCTTTAAGGTTCCTTCCAACCCAAACTATTCTATGATTCCATGACATTTAGCAGTCTGATGTGTTGAAAGACACACTGCACTAAACACTTCTAAAAGTCATACGCCACAACTGGATCTCTGCACAGCATTTTATCAAGCTTGTGCATCTCATTAAGTTTCAGGTTTCAGTGCAAATCCACAGCTTCACTAGATTTGCTGAAACCTGATAACTTCCATAAGCTTTTGGATGTAACTTGACCTGAGTGGGGTGACTCCAGGTGAAAGTTATGAAAAATTTGGAAGTTTTACTCAGGTTCACCCACAATTTGGCCCCAAAAGCTCAATCCTAAACTGAATATGAGAAGTTTTTTTAGACTATTTTTTTTTCACTCTCTCCTGAATGAATAATTTAAAACACAGGAATTCAAATTAATGTGACAGTCAGGATTTCCAGTAATGGAAAAAGCATTTGAAAGTTCATAATGCAGAAGCTACCTTAATTCTGCTCTTTTCATATGGATCCAGATTGCTATATAACCAAATATAACCATATGCATTTTCCAGTAATATTTGATAAAGTAGTTCCAGGCTGACATGTTCATAGTGCAAGAAACTATTACTATTAGATTACTGTGATACTATCTTTTCTTGCTGACTATCTAGCTTGGTCTTGGCAAAATTGTGCTCAACCAGTTCATCTTATTGAAATAAATCTGTATTCACTCAGTGACACACTCACACATTACAGATCCCTTATAGACAAGAGAGAAGTAAAAAATTAGTTGAGCTTTGAGACTTTTCTCTGCCTTTTTTGTACCAAATAGATGTGTGTGGCAGAGGATGCCACGAATAAAACCTTCCTTCAGTGTCAGCCTGCCCACCGATTAAAGTCAACATCCACGTGCTTATGGCTCCAGGAAGAATTGCTGCTCATCTGAACACAGTTTACAACATCGAAAGATTTTCATATGGCTGAAAATTTTCCATGCTCCAGGATTTTTATCCTAAGACAAGCATGGATAGAGGGTAGATTCAGGCTAGATATAAGAAAGAAGTTCTTTACGCTGAGGGTTGTGAAACACTGGAACAGGTTGCCCAGAAAGGTTGTGGATGCCCCCTCTCTGGAGGTGTTCAAGGCCAGGCTGTCAAGGCACTGAGCAGCTTGATATAGTGGGAGGTGTCCACCCCACTATGGCAGAGAGGGTGAAACTTTATGATCTTTAAGGTCCCTTCCAACCCAAACTATTCTATGATTCTGTGTCAAACCAGCTCTGTCTCTCCATTACCATATTAGCATCCAAGCACCAATCATGGAAAAATACAAGCCAGAGTTAAGAAAACTCAGACCTGAAGGACAAGCCTTCCTTCCCTCACTCCTGGCCTGCAGCCCTCCTAGGGCTGGCTGTGTTCTCATCACACCACATCCTGTAACCTCAGGAGGGTCAGCTGGGGTGGCAGTTTACAAGAGACTCAACTGCTGAGAAGCAAGAGGAGGTTTTGTGGCAGCTGGTGTTTTTGGAGGCTTAGCCTGTGTTTCCCTTCCCTGTGAACTTCACTTTCCATGATGTGGAGGAGGTTCACTCTGGGAGTGGAGAAGGTTAGCTCTGGGGTATTATCAGCCCCTTCTAGATAATGGCTTCTGCTTCCTGCTGTTTCAGTCCTTTATTTACAACCCTTCAGTGCTCTGGCAATTTCAGTCCTTTATTTACAAACCCATGTGTAACACTGAAAGTCCAAAGAACACTGGTGTGTGTGTAAATATGTGTGTAGGAGGAAGGGGAAGGTGAGCACATCCAGTTTAAAAACAGCTTCTAGATCAGTCCGTGGCAAATAAGATGTAAATATAACCCTGCATCTATATATACACTTGTGTGTGCACATCCACATACAGAGGTCCATATCCTTTCATTTATATAGCTACTTTAATCTTCAGACAATCTCAGAGTAATAAGAACATCCTTCTAAGATAAGGGAGCATCTTCCCTTTCTAATATGAAGCAAAACACAGATGTGAGATGTATCTACAAGAATGAGTCTCCCCAGCTTCATTTGTATTCATTGAAACTGAATTATTAAAACCACTGTAACAACTTTATAGAGGCAAGTTTATGGTCTCAGATGAGCAAACTGCCCTTCCTCAGGGCAAACGATGGGCAAACAAATTCTTCATGAGACAGGTAAAGATACCACCATCCTTAGGTATCTACAAGTCATGCTGCAGCCATAGCACACCTTGCAGCACAGTTGACAGAGGAGAACCTTCTGGGTGCTTCAGTTCACAGGCTTTATTTTAATTCAAGCCTCCCTTTACTAGCACGCATTTTGGCCATGGCTAGTCCCATCCAGCAGTCATACCTTCAGAGCTAGTGTCATCTGAAAGGTCCCTTCCAACCTAGACGATTATGAAAGTATGAAACCTTAAACCTGAGTCACACAAACACGAGTCAGAGCCTCACATGGAACATCCATAGTGGGCCCAGATTGGAGCTACTCTGATAGCAAGGTGCTTCTGGACAACAGACTGTACTGTGATCCATTAGCACCCCCAACAGCAACACCCATTCAGGGCAGGGCTCATTTTCTCCACACAGGATTACTAACTTCTCTGCTATCTGAAAAGCATCACACTAGGGAACCAAACAACTGGACATCCATACTGACCAGCTGTGGGGCATAAGAAAAGTTGCTCTGCACCCCTCTGCCACCCCTTCCTTACCTCTAAACTCAGCATTTGCTGCCAAGCACACAAAGACATCCCACTCCTCATTCACAGCTCAAAGCAAAGAATTCTCCACAGTATGATGGTTGTGTCCAAATGAAGACACCAAGAAAAGCACCTACCCTGTGTGCTCAGAGGTAAAATTTACAATCTTAATATTTTGAAGTGCCCCAAATGCCATTCCCTGAGGTATCCTGTGCAAATTGAATCAGGTGTTAATTTAAGAATGCAGTTAAGAAATATAATAGCTCTGCAGAAACAAGTGAAAATCACCCAGCCCCTACCCCTCTTCCCCAGACAAACAGACAGTCATAGCAGGGCATTGAGGCCACCAGAGAACTGCATCTGCTGTAGTCCTTCTGGATGGAATTTAGTTCTAGAGAAAGAATTTTAAAAATGCAAAGGTTTCATTAACTAAGGAAGACTCAGCCAGTGGCAGCAATAAAACAGGGAGGAGGGACAATAAGGTACACATACCTAATGATGACTTGTGTGGAGATCATTTATGTAAAACCCAAAAGCACATGCTAATTACTCTTCTTAGTGCACTCCCCTCATTTAAGATCAGAAAGGGATCCAAAGAGTCTGTTTTTTCACCCTTACTTGCCCTCAGAGTCTGTAGCAAACAAGGGCTATGATTCAGGTTATCCCTGTATCCTGCGACTTTTTTTGGTAGCCTTCTGGGCTAGGGAAAATGAGTCTGTGATACATCTCTCTTTTTATTAACAATGTGAAGGGACAGAGCAAATCAGTGGCTTCAAATTCAAACTCTTCTAAGGCAAGTTTTCAAGGCTTGGGTGGAAATCTGAGTGTGGCTTAGCCTGCCATGCAAAACCAACAGCTTATCAGCTGAAGAAGGGTCACTGCTACTGCATGGAGGAAGAGCTCATTTCTTCTCTCCTAACCTGAGCAGGAGAACCAATAACATCCTGGATGTTTGCACAGTACAACATAAACCGCTCAAGACCAGCTTGTCAGTATTCCTGCCAACCCTGGCAGGAGTTGTTATTCAAGTTGTGAGGATTCACAGTCCCCTCCACTTTCCACCACTGAGGGCAACTATAATCCTCCCTTGTGACACATCTACAGCCAGGCATTGGCATTCCAAGGGCCACCCAACCTTCTATGACTTCTTGTCACTACAGGGATGGGCTGCATTTCAACAAGTGCTGAAGAAAGCACATATTTCACATCTTAACCCAAAGCTCGCTGAAGTCAATGAGGTTTGATACAAACCCTGGCATTCCCACAAGTCATAATATGTAAGGGGAGTTTACATTATCAATTTTCCCCCTGTCTTCTTAATAAGGAACACCTCTTTGCAAATGGCATTATAATGTGAACTGACTATTTTGCCTGAGGGACCTAAAGAAGGAATGGAGTCTCACATCCCTTTCCATCATGCATTGCAAGATCATAGAATCATAGAATGTGTTGAGTTGGAAGGGAGCTTCAAAAGCCACCTAGTCCAACCCTCTGCAGTAACCTGGGACATCCTGCACTAGATCAGATCACTCAGAGCCTCAGCAAGCCTGGCCTTGTATATCTTCAGGGATGGAGCCTCCACCACCCCCCTGGGCAACCTGTTCCAGTGTCTCACCACTCTTATGGGGAGAGAAGCTCCAGCCCTTGAATCATCCTCATGGCCTCCTCTGCACCTGCTCCAACAGATCCATATCATTCCATTTACTTCCCAGTTTCACCTCTCAACAGGCCCCCTCACTTCCTCACCATCTCCTTTCTCTGCCCCACCCACCAATCCCTTTCCACCCCTTTTCCCTCCAAACACAAAGCACCTGGGCTTCATTGGGGACTCCTCTTCCCCCAGCTGTTCCCTCTTTGCCTCCTTTGCCCACTCTCCTACTTAACACCACCAGGAAAGGGCAGCAGCTGCCATTTGCCTCCCCATGGGGCTTGAGGGATGCTCTGCCTGGTATCACTGCTCTAGGACACCATTGGTGATTTGCTCATCATAAGGGAACATGGTAGGAGGAGAAAGGTGGGGGCCTGTTGGCCCCCTAGCTGGTTAGGCAGGGGGTGGGATACCTGGGAGGGTTGGTGGTTACATCAGTGTCACTTTGAGTGCTGGCTGAGCCCCCTCGTGTGCCGTTGGGGCGAAGGCTTTTTCTCTGAGGCAGAAGTTCCCATTTTGCCTCCTCTGCTCACTCTTCTATTTCTCAGCCCCAGGGAAATACAGCAGCTCCCCTGTGGGGTCTGAGAGATGCTCCTTCTGATGTTGCCAATCTAGGACATCATTCATGAGTTGCATATCCTAAGGGAATATGGTGTGATGAGAAAGGCCAAGGGGTCTGGTAGCTCACTGGCTAAGTGAGCAAAGAAAAGGATGGCTTTGAGGGCTGGTGGCCACATCAGTGATAGCCATGGGTACTGACTGGGGGTCTTGGTATGGGGCAGAAGCACCTTGGAGATGGACCTCAAACCTGATCTTATATGTCTTCAGGGATGGGTCCTCCAACCCATTTCTGGGCAGCCTGGGCCAGTGTCTCTGGAAAAGCCAGGATTCCATAAAACCCTCCATTGCTGAATTACCCAGGGATCAGAACTTTGGGTGCCTCTGGCCAGTCCAGATGGTGGGATATGAGGTGTGCAGGTTTTAGCTGAAATGCTTTTTGCCAGTCTGAGTGCTTCCAGAGAAACTATTCAGATCTTCCTGCAGCCTCCCATTGCCCTCCCCATCACCTAGCACTGACATTACCATCAAGTAATGACATCTGACAGATCTCCCTGACACATGGCCCTGGGTCTGGGATTTCCTGCACTGAAGAGGAAAGAAGGTCAGCTATCCAAGGCATGGGTAGAAAACACTGATCCTCTTGTGGGACTGCTCATGCTGGAGTTCCAAAACCAAACAGATCGCAATTACCATATTTCTGCAGTCTCCAGCCTGCAGAAGGACTACAGGCTTTAGTGGAGTGTGGGAATATACTCCAGTGAGGGCAGAGTATTCCCACAGCAGCAGAGCAGGGCTGCTAGCAAGTTCTACTGCACATGCAGGAATTGTATCATTCCTTTCAGAGTTCTAAAGTAAAACCAAACTCAGCAGGATTTTTGTAGGGAAGGCTCCAGGAATATTTCATTGCCAAACCTCAAGCTTCTGTGCCAAACCCCTAAGGTATTGACACTTCTTTCTTTCTTTTTTTTTTCCTTCAAGTAAATGTTAATATTGGCATAGCTACCTATATTTTTCCAGCTAAGATGGTTCCCCAAATTAGCTTGTAAATGGATGAAAAAATTAGACTAAATCTAATAACATGCTTTATCTCAAGAAGTTTAAAGTCAGATATGTTCTTATGTGATTGAAAAGGAGGGAGCTGCCCTGGGGAGGTGTTTGGCATATTAAATACAACTCCTAGATTCAATTCTTGCCCTGGATGAAATAGAGAAAGATGCAGGGGTGGGTATATGAAAGCCTCTAAATTCTCAAAGTAACTTGCACTGAAATTTCTGTCAAGGAGAGGATTCCCTGCAATGCTAGAGCTATTTGAGCTTATTTATGTGAGGAAACTGGCAGGGATGTCCACTGCCTCCCTTGTTCCTCCTTGGCAAAGAGAGTATTAGCAAGGCTTCCCCACATTGTGCCTCCTCAGCCAGCACTATAAAAACTTCTCTCACTTATGAGGGAACAGACAATGCAAAAAAGGAGGAGGGCCAGGTAGAGATGGCCTGGTAGTCCCCTTTTCTTACCGTGGTTATACATAAAGCACACTATGATCACTAAACAGATGTGTTATCTCACTAGCATAGACTCACAAGGATGTGTTAAATTAGCCATTTTGTGGTTGGGGTGGGGTTTTTTTAATGTAAATTGTCTTGGTTTGTGGGGAGGTTGTGTTTGCACCCAGGCAGTGAGCAAGGAGGGAGGTGCTCAGTCGGCAGCTCAGACCTAGCACTAGGTTAGAGCAACAACATAGGAGTCAGGGAGAAAACGGGAGGAGACAGGGTCTGACTGCACAGAAGTTAACTCCTTCCCTTCATTTCCCATCTGCAAAACGGTGCCAGAGGAGAAAGAGAAAACTGTATTAAAATAATTTGTAGCTGGCCAGGAGCATGTCATGCTGTGAATGTTGATGGGAGCTGCTGAAGTGGGACCCACTTATCCCATCTTGGCCTTCTGGCATCTTGCAATGGAGGTGACCACATAGTGCTCAAAAAAATGAGCTGGGTTTTTCTTTCAGCTCCAGTCAGATGCTGCCTGGTTCTCTTAATTCTTTGGGTTAGTTCCCCATTTCATTATCTCTGCTGTTGTCTTGCTGATGCTGCCTGCGTCCCATTCCTGCTGAATCTGGGCTGTGGTGAGCAGGGAGGCATCCCCAGCCACCATGGTTTGAAATTTGTTTTTCTTCCTAAAGGGACAACAAATCCTTCCTCATTGTAAAGCACATCCTTAGGAGATGAAAAGAGCATCAGCAGATTATGATGTTTAACTCTTTCCTAGATAGTGGATGAAATACCACCATAAATTAAAAGAAGAGGGTTCACACACCACCTCAACCATCTCCACCCCAGGTCTGCTCTTCCTAAGCACTTTGCTCTGAAGGTTTTTGTTTGGTTGGGATGCTTGGAGAATGACTGTTTTTTTGTACCCATAGCTGCATACAGATGCAAACAGTGCATAAACAAGCCTCTCCCTCTTACTTCTTTACTGCAGTCTTCCTGGACTGATGGAACACCAGTTCCCCCACTTCCTTTCTGTTTAGTCACAGATGAATGAAAGCAAGTCAGTAAAGGGTGGGTGGATTTACTTTGGTTAGAATGCCTCCTCTTTGTTGGAGTTCCTCAGAAATTTGAGAGGGGACACAAGGAATTTCCCTCTGCTGCTGAACCACATTGTCACCACCAGTCTTCTTATCTCCTGCACCATAACTGGCAGCTAATTGAAATCCTCAATTCCATATTCACCTTTGATATGATCTGTTGGCATCTGGCAGCCTCCACATCCAACAAGCTAAGGTCTAGATGTAGGAAATGGACTCTGAATCTGACAGTTGTCTAGATCTTTACGACAAGTAACTTCACAGCCTCACTTTCTTTTGTCTTTCTTCGTGTTGTGTCTTGCAATATCAAGTCTGCAAGAACAAAGCACTGCAGAGAAGCAGTTAATGTCTTCCACTATGGCAACCCAATCCCAAGTCTTTCTCCAGGCTGTACTGGAACAATTGTAACATAGAGAGATCAGCCAAGCCATGGTACCAAAAGCAACCTGAACATGCCAAAACAACTTCAAAAAGACCAAAGTAAAGGGAATGTTAAAAGTCACATATTTTGCTTGACAGATACAGCAACAACATCAAGCCCATCAGCAAACTGGTGATTTAATAGCCAGGGTGTTGTCTCATTCAATAAGCAGTATGAAGATGTATTAATTGGCAAGCTCAGAATAGAGCTCTTTAGGTGCAGTGGAGGTCCAAAACAGAAGGTCAGAACTTGAGCTTTCTCCAGTTACCTCAGTTTATTTGAAGTGTATCAGTTCCTTACTCTGTTCAAGCCAGATTTAGATTCCAGTGAGACCCAGAGCTACAAACTATGCATTCCTCCCAATGTTTTTCTAGGATTGCTGCTACTGAGTGACAGTCCCCCCAGAATGCTTCTCTCTGCCTTTTCATGCACTGTATCACTGAGCATGATCTGACTGCACAAGGCACCATTAAAGTATGGTGTGAATCTTGAGTACTGGACATCCAGCTTTGGATTTCACCCTATGCATCTCTGCAGATGTGTGCTGATTCCTGAAATAGATTGAAAGCAAGAAAGTGTGAATATTTAACCCCCATTTTCATGCCAATCCTGTCTCTGTGTGTAGGAAAAGTGATGCAGAACTAGGATTGCACAGCTTTTCACTTTTTCCATATGAATACTGCAGAAGTTGAAGTGCAGGAGGAGAGAACACAGGATGGACAGAGAATGGATTGAGAGAAGGACTTGGGGGTGTTTGAGCTGGCTTTGTGTGCTCAAAGCTAAGAAAGAAACTGCATCCTCAGCTCCATGTAAAGAATCATGACCAGCAGATTAAGAGAGTTAGGGTTATACTGCCCAAGTGAGACTCCATCTGCATCTAGCTTTGGAGTCCTCAGCACAAGACCTGTTGGATGTGTCCAGCGGAGGGCCACAAAGATGATCAAGGGGCGGGAGCATCTCTCCTCTGAAGACAGGCTGAGAGAGTTGGCATTGATCAGCCTGGAGAAGAAGAAATGCCAAGGAGACTGCATAGCAGCCTTCCAGCAATTAAAATGGATTTACAGGATTGATGGTGAGGGACTCTTTATCAGGGAGTGTAGTGATAGGATGAGGGGTAATAGTTTTTAAATGAAAGAGATTTAGATGAGATATTAAAAATTCTTCACTGTGAGGGTTGTGAGACACTGGAACAAGCTGCCCAGAGAAGCTCTAAAAGTCCCATGCCTGGAAGTGTTCAAGGGTGGTGTGATGGATCTTTGAGCAACCTGGTCTAATTGAAGATGGTTCCTGGCCTTGGCAGGGAGATGGAACTAGATGATCTTCAAAGTTTCTCCCAACACAACCCATTGTATGAATATTTGAAAGCTGAGAAGGCTAGGGGAAAATAATAGAATTAGCAAGTAGATGATGTAAGAAAGCAAGACCTGCTCTATGCCTCTGTAATCTAGCTGGTGCATCATCTATCCATCCAAATTGTCATAATAGAATCACAGAGTGGTTTGGGTTGGAAGGGACCTTAAAGATCATCTAGTTCCAACCCCCCTGCCATGGGAAAGGACACCTCCCACTACACCAGGTTGGTCAATGCCTCATCCAGCCTGGCCTTAAAAGCTTCCAGGGAGGGGGGGATTCACAGCCTCTCTGGGCAACCTGTTCCTGTGTCTCACCACCTTCAAAGTAAAGAACTTCTTTCTTCTCTCCAGCCTAAATCTCCTCTCTTCCAATTTGCATCCATTACTCCTAGTCCTGCCATCAGATATCCTATTAAAAAATCCTACCACTGCTTTTCTGTAGGCCCCCTTCAGGTATTGAGAAGCTACTATGAGGTTCCCCCTTGAACCTTCTCCAGGCAGCTGTAAAATCATAGAGAGTCCAGCTGAAAAGAAATACATCTTGACCCTTAGAGCTTCTCATATGTTACAGCAAATGCTGTCAGTTCAAACTATGCAGTGATGTTTTCACACAGTCTGTTGCTTGCCTTGGTACACTTTCGTGTGTAACTGCATCCTGCCCTGGCAGAGGCTGGTACTTCCCTGCTCTCTGCCTTGTCCAAGGAAGCAGTGTGGTCAAATCAGCAAGGTGCTAAAGTAGGGATCAGACTTGTCCAGCTCTGCAGCTCTCTGGGACTCATTCCTTCCCTCCCTGTTTTTCTCCAGCTTTTTTTTGTTTAGACATAAATACAGGACAGGAGCCTGGTGCTTGTGCAGTCCAGAGCAAACAGATTTCCAGCCTCAGCTAACTACATGCTCCCAAATAAACAACAGCAGCACTGGAAATAAGTGGAGAAAACAGGAAGTGAAATATGTGAAAATAACTTCTTCTACACTGTGTATTTAATAGTGCTCCCTGTCCAGATGCTACAAATAGATGCAATATCGTAACAACAATTTTGGGAAGAGATTTTAAAATCTCCAGCTATCACGATGCAAAATTAGGGCCTTTTGAAAACTGGAATAGCAAAAACCCATATGCAATACTCCTGGCTTCTGTGGCTTGCCCTCACAGTTCTTACTGTCAATATCTTCTTGGATCTAAGACCAGACATTCTTCATTTCCTCTCAATTATTTTATGAAATCACTGGCCTGTTGAGCATTAGAGATTAGATCACAGCAAATACAAATTTTCCCTCATGACACACTGAGGATCATCCTTTACACCGTGCCAGACTCTTGAGCATTACCAAATTAGTGCTCTGTTTCATCTCCTCAAACCAGCAGACACTGAGTTTCCTGGACTTCTAGAACTTACATGCACAAGTTTTCAGAGTGGCTACTTTAGGAATACAAGTGTAGGTCAGAGAAAACATTTTGTTTTGGTGTAGGTCAGAAATCATCTTTTATCTCTCTGATTTCAGGGCTGACACAATTTTCCAGATGCTCCAGCAACATTTTAGGGCTTCACCTGTTGGGAAAAATTAGGTCTTTTTTTATGCAGCTCAAATTTTCTTGAGATTCCTGGTGATGTCACTCATT
This sequence comes from Turnix velox, assembly GCA_013400935.1. Lineage (NCBI taxonomy): Eukaryota > Metazoa > Chordata > Aves > Charadriiformes > Turnicidae > Turnix > Turnix velox. The sequence continues at coordinate 16,117 of VZTY01005476.1, forward strand.
CAAATGCCCTGCTTTGTGTAGGCATTGACTTGAGACACAATTACATCTGTAGGTACATCTGGTGATGGGAATTTCTTCACAGCATGTGTATTTTTTTTCAAGGCCATTACAACCATCTTGTAGAAGGGATTCCTTGCCAGAGCATGTTTTATTTCCTCATTGTCAAGACACACACTTTGTTACAGAAGAGTCCTTTGTGGAGTAGCAAAGGACCTTCTCTTGAAAGCACAAAACAAGTATGTCAGAAGAAGTCTCTTCTTACAATTTGTTCATAAAGCATAGGACACCGTTGCTTTAAGAAAAAGAAAAAAAAAGACAGCCAAAGTACAGGTTTAGGTTCCTTAAACTGTCCTGGGAATTAAGTACACTATCCATGTGGACAGACTCTAGTATAGTATCATGGGAAGTCCACAGCCCTACTGAGCCCATAGGACATTCTAGCAAGCTTCCAGTCTACACATGGAACCACAGCCTCTTAGCTATTGAACTTGTGATTCTTTTTCCCTTGCATTCCCTCTCTGGTTTCCAGTGTGTTAATTTATCTAGTCTACAGACCTGAAGAAGCTCTGAATACTGTCTTGTCTGCCTGCTTCCTCTTGGGCAGAGCATTACCTTATTCCTGCAGACTTCAAGAGGGTGTCCAATCTAGTAAAGTGCATCTTGTGCTTGCTGAGACTTGCACACCCTTTCAAACCACTTGGAATGAGTGTTTCAGAGCAGGTTTTCCCACTGAGAGACATGATCTTACACCTGTTGACCTCTGGCATGGAAATTAAGAAGGAATCTGTCTCAGTAGACCATGCCAGTGTTGTAATAAATCCTGTTCCTGCTACCAGTGAGAAAATCCACTTCTCCTCCTCTTTTTCTTCAACTCAGCTTCCCAAATTTAAGAAACACTTCTCATTTGGCATGTCTATTACATTTGCACCCTGCTGCATAAGAAAGGGTGATGCAATGAAAGATTTCTGCTGTCTCTTTAAAGAACTTTGTGGTGCTAAACCAAGTAACACATCATTGAACACAGAAATGCTGGAACAACCCAGCTCAAACTGTCCAGATTGTAGGAAAACCCTCACAGCAAGCAGACTTGTGGGCTTCCTATATCATCATAGCATGGAGTATTAAAATAGCAGTCTCTGATTCTGGAAGCCATAACACATCAACAGCATAAAGATCCACACAGGCTAATTTATACCTTCTATTCTGTAGTTAGTTCAAGTATCTCCATGGAGTTTCACCAAAGATAAACACTAAGAGGTAGAATGCCAACAACTTCATGTAGAGTTTACTATAAGGATATGCAACCAAGACCCTACAGGATTGTTATTGCAGAATAAACTGATTGGAAAGAGCAGGCAAGAGTGTTTGTTAAGGCAAAGGAGGTTTGGATTTTAATCTTCCCTCTTACTTTTGCATAGTTTTGGCACATATATTAAATAACTCTGTTTTAATGTCTTTTGCTGAAGAAGCAGCTAGGTGTTACAGCCAGCCCGTGTCTGCAATGCAAACTAGACCATCCTGAGCAGACAGAGAAATACAGCTCAGTGACAGCACGTGCTTTTTCCTGGTTTCTCATTTCCTCTTCTCCCCGAGTCTCCACTATCAAAATAGAGATTGCTGAATCCACCGAGTCCTTCCCCATTTAAAGCCAATTCAGAGTTTCTCCTGTAAGATTTTCTAGTGCTTTATCAGTCCAGTCTTACATGACTCATAACAAAGCTTTCATTGCTTTCTTCGTGAGATAATTCAAGAGTCTCTTAGACAACATGACAGCAGTACATAGGCCCTAAAATTAAATAAGAGAAATTGTATTCTGATTCCTCCTGTGAACTAACCTGGTTCCACAACTTTTCTCTTTGCATTTTTCAACTACCACCAGATAGTTATCAAATGTCTGTAGTGCAGCCAAGTTCTTTATCTAGTCCTTAGTTCTCATTGTCTTGTTTGAATGTAAATATGACTCCTGGTAAAAATCAGAAGCTGGAAGTTCACAGTGCTGTCACTAGGTAATTTTCAGTCTTGCTCCAAAACCTCTGCATTGACCAAGTCTTTCAATTTAATCCAGATGCTCACAGCTCTTTGTTGCACAGGCAGATCTGAGACATTTTTCTAACCACTTCAAGTAGCTCTCATGTTTACTCTCAGTTTTGTGTCTAGGTTTAGGTCTTTCCTTTTCAATAGAGCCATTCCTCTGGCAGAGTAAAGTGTAATTATTGGATTAGACATCAATTTTTTGGTAAGATGCCTGTCACTTGTACTTGTTAGATTAGAAATCAAACAAGCACAGGTAGAGAGAATTTTTAGCAAATGTCCTTGTTTAAGACATAGTTGTAGGCATGAGCAAATACTTCTACAGAGCTGAAGTTCACCAGTAACCACACCTTCTCTGGAAGTCTTCAGTGGCATGACTGATATCCAAGTGAAAAGCAGTTAGTGGCACTCCCTGGGGTCTGTACTGGGATTGGTGTTAGCATCTTTGTCAGTGACATGGACAGTGGCATTGAGTGCACTTTCAAGCAAGTTTTCCAACAACACAAGCGGTGTAGTGTGGTTGACACATTGGAGGGAAGGGATGCCATCCAGAGTGACCTGGACAGTCTTGGGAGGTGAGCCCATGTAAATCACATCAAGTTTGACCAGGTCCTGGGTTGAGGCAATCCCGAGGACAAATACAGTCCAGATAGGGAACAGATTAAGAGTAGGAGGAGAAGGACTTGGTAGTATTGACTAGGAGCTCAGCAGCAGCTGGGAATGTGTGCTCAGAGCCTAGAAGGCAAATCACATTCTGGGCAGCATCAAAAGAAGCATGGTCAGCAGGTCAAGAGAGATGATTTTGCTTCTCTACCATGCTCTGGTGAGACCCCATCTAGGCTACTGCATCCAGCTTTGGATTTCTCAGCACAAGACAGACGTGGACCTATTGAGAGGAGGGCCATAAAGATGACTCTCTACCATGCTCTGGTGAGACCCCATCTAGGCTACTGCATCCAGCTTTGGATTTCTCAGCACAAGACAGACGTGGACCTATTGAGAGGAGGGCCATAAAGATGACCAGAGGGCTGGAGCACCTCTTCTATGAAGACAGACTGAGAGGATGGAATTGCTTAGCCTGAAGAAGAGAAGACTCCTGGGAGACTGTATAGTACACTTCCACTATCAAAAGGGGGGCTACAGGAAAGATAGTGAAGGACTCTTTATCAGGGATTGTAGTGAGAGGATGAAGATAAATGGTTTTAAACTGAAAGAGGGGAGATTTAGATTAGATATTAGGACAAAATTCTTTATTGTTATAGTGGTGAGGCACTGGAACAGGCTGCCCAAAGAAGCTCTAAGTGTCCCATCCCTGGAAGTGTTCAAGGGCACCTTGAATGGGACTTCAAGCCACCTGGGCTAGTGAGAGGTGTTCCTCCATGGCAGGGGGGTTGGAACTAAACTATCTTTAAGGTCCCTTCAAACCTAAATCGTTCTATGATTCTGTGTTATATACCAAGGCCCAAATCCCAAGAGGTTGCTTAATCAGCAAAGTGGAAATTATAAATCTCATTACTCATGGATATGTGATGAAGTAAAATATTCTAAGTGATGACTGTGATGTGTATTTCACATCCTTGAAATCCAGCCATGCTCAAGACCTTCAGGTCTAACTATTATAAAACAGAGTGAGTCACAAGGAAAACAATCACCATGAAGGTGTCTCAGTTGGAGATCACTAGGAGCCTGGCATGCCTATGCAGAAATCATGAGAAATAGATCAACATTGTCAAGATTTGAACTGCAACTCTGTCATATATGAAGCTTGGAGTTAGCTGGTAATTGTTCATGGAGATAAGTAGCACTTTGCAGTACATATTGATGTTTATAATATGGAGTCTCAAATCAACGTAAGAAGATAGCAACCTGAAAGAATTTTGACAGGATAGCATTTCTCTCTCATGTCTTACTNACTAAACTATCTTTAAGGTCCCTTCAAACCTAAATCGTTCTATGATTCTGTGTTATATACCAAGGCCCAAATCCCAAGAGGTTGCTTAATCAGCAAAGTGGAAATTATAAATCTCATTACTCATGGATATGTGATGAAGTAAAATATTCTAAGTGATGACTGTGATGTGTATTTCACATCCTTGAAATCCAGCCATGCTCAAGACCTTCAGGTCTAACTATTATAAAACAGAGTGAGTCACAAGGAAAACAATCACCATGAAGGTGTCTCAGTTGGAGATCACTAGGAGCCTGGCATGCCTATGCAGAAATCATGAGAAATAGATCAACATTGTCAAGATTTGAACTGCAACTCTGTCATATATGAAGCTTGGAGTTAGCTGGTAATTGTTCATGGAGATAAGTAGCACTTTGCAGTACATATTGATGTTTATAATATGGAGTCTCAAATCAACGTAAGAAGATAGCAACCTGAAAGAATTTTGACAGGATAGCATTTCTCTCTCATGTCTTACTTATTACTGAAAGTAATTGTCATGAATAGATAAATATGACTATAGACTTGTGTCATTTCTCATCTAGAGTTTTGATTCAGTGCTATAACTCAAATTTGTAACTTTAAAATGCTCATTAGTTAGAATCTACAAAACTGCTTTGCTGAATCTGGAAGACAATTGCCCACACTGTTAACTTTGAATCATTTCCATTCCCTTCAAAAGAGAAAAGTTGGTATCTTACTGTCTCCCCTACTACTGGAATATTGTTGCTCTTTAAGTGAGGCTTTCAGTGGAAATTGCAGAGATACACAAGAATACACAAAGCAAGAAATGATGTAATGCAAGCTTGCATTTTGCCCTCTCCTTAAAACCTAGTACCTATCATAGAAAGAAAACCCATTTATCCTTTTTGTAAACTTCTGCTTTTATCTCCAGATCATTATTATTTCACACAGTTCATTCAGAAATTCAGGAATTAGTTCATCTGCAAGAGGGGAGAACAAAAAGCTGTGGATGAAGGGAAATAAAAAGAGGGGAACATTCGATATGAAACATAATATTCCTCAGGTTATTATGTTACCCAATTGTGTTTTCATTAACATTCAACATTTCTGCTTTTAACTTGCAACTTCTATGCCCTTTATTTTAAGGCATCAAATTATGCTGCCATATTGAGGATTATTTAAGCAATCCCCAGTAAGTAGGTCAGCCAGTAATTCACTCCTGGTTTATTAGAGGGTACCAAAAGTAAAGGGAACCACTGTTATTTGTTAAATAAACAGCTGGACCCAAATCATTGGGCCAGGAAAAAAAAAAAAAAAACAAAACAAAAACCCAAACTTTAGTTGAGAAAATGTCTTGTTAAGATTTCTGGCATAAATATAAGTATGGCAAAATTTTTGTTTGCCACACAAATTTGTGTAGTGAGCAAACCTGATCAGAGCAGCCACTTCTTCACAGCAGGCTAGAGGGAGCATCAGGAGGAACAATGCAGAGGGGAGCTCTGTATGACCCAGAGGATGAAGATGGAAGATGCATTTGGTCTTCTGTAGCCTGATTAGAGTAGGTTTTCCCCAAGTATGTTAATGTTCCAGAAGCTGACAGAAAGAAGAGAAAATTATTCCAGTCTGATTTCTTTATAATCAGAAGGAAGATCCATTCAGTTGTGACTTTGACATAAATAAAAGCAAAAATGATGAAGATGTCCTTATGAAACTAAAGTAGCCTCCTGGCATCACACCTCAAATATTCACTTGGGATCTAACCTTCACTTTCCCACTGTTCCCATGGGAAACTCTCTCTGGCACTGTAATGCATCAAATGAATTTGAAAGACAAGATATTGATTTTGATGCATGGCTGTAGGTAAATATGTAAGGTTAGCATAAAGCTTTTAAAAGACAATAACTGAATGTCAAAGAAAGGGTGAAAAGGGCAAAAATCTGATCTTAAAGCTGTCACATCAAACCCCTAACACTTATCCTTCATTCTGAAAGCAATGCTAGCCTCTTCTCCCTGTGAATAGTTTATGGTGAGGGTTTTTCACAGGTTTGGATAAAGATGAGAATAAATGTCCTGTCAAAGCATCATCACCCTCAAAAACTGTCACAGTTTATCAGAATGAGAAATTGTGCATTTCATATTTAGCACTCCTAAAGGAGCTAAGTGGTGACATTCTTCTGCCTCAGTTGTTTTACAACAGTGAAACTGTGCCTGGGCTGTGGTAGTGAACCAAAAGTTTTGTTAATGTTGGCCTCAAGAGCTTTTTCAATTGCCATTTGTCTTTACTTATAAACTTTGCTTCTTAAAAACAAGTTTTATTCATTAACCTAGCTCTAGCTGGCCTTTCTTTGTGCGGGAGACTGATTTCTGAAGTTCAGCTTCCCTTCTCTCTCCCTCATGAAAAAAAAAAAAATTTCATAACCTCTGAAGCAAAAACATCATTAAATTTCTAAATCACTGCTAGAGGGCTTTGTGGGAGGCTTAACTTTCCAAAGGAGCCTGCAAGAAAGCAGAAATAGGGTTTTATTAACAGCTAATTAAAAATATCTCCACAATTTTTTGTGTTTATAAAAATGCAGAGACCAAGAAAGAAGATCATGTTACTCTGCTAAGAAAAGAGAGAATTTGGAGCAGTGAACAAGAAAAAACAGGTATTCAGAAGGTCAGTATTGGGACAGTCACTACTTAGTTCTCAGTTTTCTAAGTTCAGAGCTTGTGGTGGATAGAAGCATGTTCCTGTTTAACAAGGGTGAATATTAAGCAGTTAAGGAATGTATTTTTTAACATATTACAAGGATCAGCTTTCCACAGAGGGCAGTATGTCCAAGTCCTCAATGTTCAGAGCATTTGCAAACATTGGGCAAATGCAGGCATGCTGACATCCCCCTTTTTAAGGGCTCAGGAAAACAAGTATAGACTCAAAATGTGAACTGAAAGTCAATATATTAAGGTTGCAACAATCTGATGAGGAAAACACATTTCATCAGAAATTAATTTTTAAGGAAAATTCTAGATCCTTCTCTGGCAACCATCTTGAGACTGAAGAGTCATTAGTCCTGATACCTCAGACAGTCTCCTAAACAGCAGTATCAGTCTCTCTCCCTCAATAACGAAGAAACAACTTGTTTAGGATATTGTGCATTTTATTTCATCTGACAATCCAGAAGCCAGTAGAACTTGCACAGCACAACTAGCTCTTTCCCAAGGAAAACACTCTACAGCCAACAGCCAATGGGTAAATACATCAGCTAAATTTCATGGCCAGTCCATAGCAAAGCTGTATGAAGAACACACAGTTCATGTGACATGGAATCATAGAATGGTTTCTGCTGGAAATGACCTTGGAGATAATGTAGTTCCAAACCCCTTGCCATGGGTAGAGACACCTTCCACTAGACCAAGTTCCTCAAAGCCCATCCAGCCTGGTCTTCAACACTTCCAGGGATGAAGCATCCACAGCTTCCCTAAGCAGTATGTTCCAGTGCCTCAGCACCCCCACAGTAAAGAATTTCTTCATAATAACTAATCTATATTTCTCCTCTTTCAATTTAAAACCACTTCCTTCTGTCCTATCACTTCATAAGGAGTCCTTCCCTATCTTTTCTGTTGGCTCCCTTTAGTGTTAGAAGGGTGCTACAAGGTTCCCCAGGAGCCTTCTCATCTCCAAGCTGAACAACCTCAACTCTCTCAGTCTATCTGTACAGACTCCAGCCTCTTATCATCTTTGTGGTCCTTCTCTGGACTTGCTCCAACACATCCATGTTCTTATTTTGGGTGGCATTCAAGACATGGATACAGATGGAGTCTCACAAGAGCAGAGTACAGTAGAGTAGGCATTATTCAGGTGGCACAGACACAGAGTGCTCCTTCATAATTTTCTCCAAATTACTAACCTACCTTCATTGCTGACAGCTGTAGCTACCTTATCTGCATCCAGGCTCTGCTGCCAGAAGGATGCTGCCTAACTAACCAAACAAACAAGAGAAGAAACATAGTTGTCTTTAACATGTTGGAGACAGCACGACCTGCATAGCCTCACTATTACCTTCAAGCAACTCCTGCACTGAGAAGATGCTAACAAAAAAACTTAAAATTCTCAGTTCACTTTTATATACTAGAGGAAGATGACAGAATCAGAAGAGGTAAGCAAAGCTTACTACTGTCATTTGCCATAAAGTAAGGACTAAAGCCATTAAAGAACATTTACGTCCCTGCTATGATGTCTAAGCATGTCAGCACTTCCACGGTCAGGAGGATCAGAGAGATCACCTGAAAGGATCAGTGTTAGCAACAGGCAGCCACAAAACTGATGCAGTCACCCAACTTTGTACAAGGTACATAAACTTGACTCCAAAGAGTCAGAGGGTTTTGTAAGGAATGAATCACCTCTCCTCACAATTCTCTCCTAAAATAGGAAGACCGAGAGTAGAATCATAAATAAGTCTGCAAACATCAAGAGAGCAAACAAGGACCCAGTAATCCCTTGTTTGAAAACAAGCTTGACTTTGTGCTTCTTCCCCCCAAAAAGGGCAGTCTCAGTCTGTCCTGTGTACCTACTGTCTCGCCACAAGAGGTTACAGAGACACATGTAGTCATTAATAGATTCCCTCTGCAAAGCTGCACTTCAGAAAACCTTTTGCTCCCAAGAGACAGAAAATTCGAATAAAAGCCAAATAATCTCACCCACAAGATAGGATAAAACTTCCCGTGGCAAGAAACAGAGAGAGGAACAGCTGGACAAAGGCAGCAGGATTTTGCAAAATGTCTGATGTCATGGGTCTCTGAATTACTGGCTGTGACCTGTGGAGATTCCAGTCCCTAACGTAGCAGAGAGGAATGTGGGCTACAACATGTTATGGCACAACTCAGTAGTATGACACTTTGACACTAGATAGAAAATCCTGCTGAAATAAAACCCAAATGTAGAACCATTCCTGATAGTCCTGCAGATACCACTTGTATTTTAACCAAATGCATTTATCTGCCTTGAGTTACATAAGTTAAAAAATGAACAACTAGCAGAAATTTGTTCTCTTTTCCTCCCATTTTTTTGTGTCTAGTTTAAGTAATATATAGCTGGCTTCTAGGCTGTTTGCTTCTCACTCAGGTGGACCCACTTGGCTTTCATGACTTTACAGGGACTGTAACTAGACTACTGCTGCTTGCTTGTCAGATATGCCTGTCATTAAAAGTTTTATCCCCAACTTGAAGAATGCCAAGAAAGTATCTTGATTTCTCTGAGAAAGGAAGTTGCCACCTGAAATTGGAAGACGGTAGATTCAGGCCAGATATAAGAAATAAATTCTTTACACTGGAACAGGTTGCCCAGAGAGGTTGAGGATCCCCCCTCTCTGGGTGTGTTTAAGGCCAGGCTGACAAAGGCACTGAGCGACCTGATCAAGTGGGAGGCGTCCCTGCCTGTGGCAGGGGTTTGGAACTTGATGATTTTTTAAGGTCCCTTCCAACCCATACTATTCTACAATTCCATTCTATGAAATCCATACATGGGAGTTTACACTCAAAGATGCAAGTCTTCTGAATATCAACCCAGTTGGAGAAGCACCAGATGGTCACAGCAGCTTTGACAAGACAGTGACTGGAGAGAGCCTCTCTGTGAAGTGGCCTCTCTAGGACAATGATGCATGTGACTGACCAACCCTGTCCTACTAGACCTGCCTTTACACCTCATAGAATCTGGAAGAAAAAGGGAAAAAGCCTAGTGAATTGGTTAGATGTTATGAGGGTGTGCTATGGGCCTGGAAGACTGGGGACTATATGCAGACTGTAGCCTCACAAAGAAGCTGATGCAGGAAAGGGAGCTAGAATTTTGGATTTTAGCATTAAGCTTAATTTGCAGAAAAAAATACCATTTTAAGCCAGTTTGAACCTTTTCCTGTTTGTTAAAGCATCTATATTTTAACTGAAATAATTGATTTGTTCTATGTGTCTATACTGTCTGGACAAAAATAGGGTGGCAGAAGCCCAGAGTGAACCTGTATCAGATATTAGGTGTTACTATAAAAAAAATGAGAAAAATTTATATTATTTGACCAAGGGAAAGAAGGCTCAGACTTATCAGGGAGCTATAATAAGGAACAAGTCTGGCTTCAGTTGCACAGTCCTTTAAAGGGGTTGCTCTTACACACCAGCTCTTCTGCTTTCTTGTGGAAACAAACCCAGTACCAAAAGCAAAGTTGCACTGATAAAAGGATGATTATTGTTCTGTGCTTCCCAGTTTTGGCTGTTTCAAAGTAAAGAATAAACTTGCTGTATTTTTCGAGGCAGCTGAGGAAAACCTTCATGGTTTGTTGTCAAGGTACACTGATCCCTCTGCATTCAGCACAATGCTGCACAAGCAGCAACATCTTTGGCAGCTGGGGCTTAAACACAGTGCCCTTTATGCACAGGAACACAAGGCAGCCCTTAATGCCTGAACTCGAGTCTGGAATTCTGTTGTGAAGACATAAGGCAGAGTCTATCAGGCTAATTAGACATTTAACAAGGGTTTGCTCTTCTTACCCTCAAGGTCCTCAGTGAAACCAGGGTCTTCCTACTGCTTTCAATTTTTCCCAAAAATTCTCAAGCTGTGCACATGCCACCTAGGTGGCTGTTCCCTACCAGCTTCCCTGACATGCTGCCTACAGGTTTGAACCCATTAGGCTTTTCTTGGGACTAATCATTTATTAGATGCCTGGCAGCCAGCAAGCAGCTAATTTTTTTTTCCAGAGTAATTGGGTTGTGAAGAGGGCATTGACATACTGGGCTCTGACTCCCTGAGAGACAACAGTCACTCTCTGCTCATGGCAGGCCAGGCTGATATGCCCTTTCATGTGGCAGACATCTGTTGGAGAAGCAGCTTTCTGACAGGATGGTACTAGGCACTTCTGAGAAGCAGAAGAATGACAAAGTTCCTCTTCATGTGAAAAAAAACCAAAACCAAAAACACTGGCAAGAAAAGCCAAGATCTCCTTAAAGGAAAAAAGGGGCTTCCCATGAATATTCAGAAATTCAAAGGAGTTTCCTCTTCCGTCAGAGGTGTCCTTGCACATGGCAGGAGAGTTGGAACTAGATGATCTTTAAGGTCTCTTCCAACTCAAGCCGTTCTATGATTCTATGAATAAGGAATGACAGCAAGGTATAGAAAGGAGAAGCAAGATTCATTTGCTTTCTGTATGTAGATGTATGTAAGTATCTACTCTGATCACCTCATCATGTTTTCACTAACCCTGCACAGGGAAACTCCTTGTTTATCCTGATGCATCACTGAACAAGTCTCTTTGTTCCTCTCCACCCCCCCTCAGAGGCATCTCAGGGTTCTTCAAAGAGGTGAATGGGTTTGGCATTTAAGTGGCTGGCCTTCAGCTACAGACTCAGAGCCCAGAATCATGTCAGCCAAACCTGCCCGCAGACACGGAGCACAGGCTGCTTCTTTGTCAGGGTGTGCACATTAGGCCTCCTTTCTCCTGCTGAGAAAACTCTGCCCTCCCATAAACCTGATCCAGATCTACAAAACCCACAGAGATTTCAACAAAGGTGATACTGCCAAATCAGCCTTCATTTTGCAAGATCTCTCATCTGCAATGCTATCACCATGCTCATTCCTGTCAGAAGAGTGAGAAGGAATGTCAGAAAGTCACTGAAAATCAAATAGTACATGTGGGTGAGATTTGCATCTGCAATTCAGAAGCAACAGTCTCCCGACTGAAGCTTTGATGCTTTTTCTTCTATTTTTCCAGCTCAGATAGAAAGCTGGATGCAAGCTACTTCTTCCTCTCAGCAATGAGAGAGGAAGAGACTGTGAAAGGCTGAATTTCAGGAGGACCTTTTACTTCATTGCATTGCACTTCTTAAACACTTGATTCACACAGAAAAGCAAACCTTTGGGGTAGATTTCATTAACTCACTGATAGGTAAGAAAAAGAAGATTAGAGATGACAAACAGAGGGAGTCATGAGATTAGTGAAATGTTTTAAATGCAAAACTAGAATCAGACTGAGGAATCTTTCATTCCAGTCCTTCCCTAACCCCTAACGGCACCATTTTCAGTAGGATTTTGTGTTTTTATAATGCTTCCTCAGTAATCTGCTCTCAAAATGTTACAACCAAGCAGAAAAGCAGTTAGATAGCTTTTGATATTGACTCCAAAAGGAATGTGTCTTCTGCAGAAGTCAGAAGAACAGGTAGACACAACAAGAACACACTATATCTCAATTTTTTTTAGTTGGATTCCATCCTTCTGTCATTAAAAGCATTATCCATTGTCACCGAATTCCTCTCTGGAGGTGCTTAAGGCCAGACTGGACAAGGCACTGAGCAACCTGATCTACTGGGAGGTGTCCCTGCCTATGGCAAGAGGGTTGGAACCTGATGATCTTTAAGGTCCCTTCCAACCCAAACCATTCTCTGATTCTATGAATCTTGTAGCCCTGCCTCTTGCATCAGCCACAGTTTCATACAAAGGCCAAAGCCAGAGAGTAGAACTCACAAATGGGGCAAAAAAACCCCTTTTCAGCAAAAGAAGTCTTGTTGCCAAGGCCAAGCCCACCCCAGATATGTTTGTGATTACTCCCTTGCTCGTAAGAAAACACACATACAGCCAGAATTTCCATCTCTTCCCATTTATTCAGCCTTGATATTGGAATGCAGAGAGCAGAATTGTGGAGCTTTGCAAATGAGGACTGACCTCGGGAGAAAGATACGATGGGACTTGTTGGAATGAAGTTGTGAGAGCAGCAAACTGTGCCAGGATCTAACAGAAACACGGAGGACACCAGGTATTTGTGTAAGATAATGGGGATGTTTTCTTGGAGGGGCCTAGGATGGAAGGTAACTCCTTGCTGCTATAAAAACCATGCTGTAGCTCAATAAAGTAACTCTACTGATTCATTATTGAACAGTGTGGAGTCCATTTCTCTCCTCATTGATAAATATCAATGTCTTTCCAAAGCCTAGAACAGAGATATCATATACCTCCATATACATGACAATAGCCAGATGTTTTTTTCCAAACTTCAGTTCTAGATGAAGCTGAGAGTTAAAAGGCCATTTCCAGTGACATATTTCAGTGTGTTTTACAGGCACAAGGAAGCAGGTCAATTATGACTCTCCTGAAGTAATAATAACTGAGGCAGATTTATTGCATTGCTCTGTGGAGTACGGCAAGACTTTCGATCATATTTAAGGAAGGGTAGATTTCAAAGCTGTAATTCCATTGCACTCAAATATACACTCTTATCACAGGCACACTGAGTGAAAGCCTTGAAAGTAAGCACAGAGAAATGATGTATCTTTCTTTCTGCCCTGAGTAACCAAACTAACTCATTATTTATCCCATAGACTCCAGCAGAACCCACCACTGCCCAAACAAAACAGCCAACTGGACATTATGACCAAAATTTTCAAAAGCAGATAGAGACAGGGTGCCCACTTTGTGACATTTTACAGCTATCCCTAACTACAGAAAGAGCAGAGGAACAACTTCAGAATCAGCCTGAGCTTAGCACCTTAAATGGCTAGTGTTCTGGTTTGAGGTAAAATAGAAGAGATTTTCTAGTTTGTATCTTCACTTTTCAGCTGAGCCTCTCATGAATGACTGAACCATTATCCAGCTCCAGATCATCACTAACCCCAGCCTGGGACCTTCCCTGTGTGTCACTGCCTGTGGCAGAGGGGTTGGAACTAGATGATCTTACAGATCCCTTCCAACCCAAACCATTCTATGGTTCTATCATGTGATTGTTATCCTGGGAGCTTGATACAGTTTTGTAAACATTGTAAACATTTTTTCCTTTTATCTTATTAGCTATTAAAGTAGTTTAGAATTTTTCTAAACTCATAAATCTCTTTATTCCTTCCTCTCTTTTGAGAGAGGGGTGGTGGACATCTTTCCTAAGCCAGGAGAGCTAGTGACGAGGAAGACCAAAGGGAAAGTCACAGAAAAACACATCTCTGCAGAGTGAATTTGCCCTGGACCTTCATGAACCTCACCTGAGGCCAAGAAGTACTTTTCTTGATGGGTCAGTGTCCTGTAAAATGGTGTGACATTTATCTACAGAACTGTAAGGGTAGTACTCAAACCAGATACTTTGGATCTGAAGAGCTGTATCACCAGAGGAACACCACCACTGTCAAGGTTGGAGGCTGTCTGG
>VZTY01005477.1:3066-22854 GCA_013400935.1 Turnix velox
GGCCCATGGCAGGGAGGTTGGAATTAGATGATCTTGAAGGTCCCTTCCAACCCAAACCATTCTATGACTCTATAAACTCCCCTCTTCTTGCAGATAAATAGGTGTCTAAACTATGTGCCTTTATCCTCATTGAAATAACACTTTGGAGCCAACACAGCAGAGATAATGAACAGAGTCTAAAATTGAATCTCAGTGTTATTTATGAATTTTTATTAGGTCAAGCTGGAGACCAACACAGCCCGTGATAGTCATTACAAAGATAAGAATTCCAGCTCAACATATGCTGCACAGAAGGAAAAGGGAATTTTCCAGCTCTTAGTGCAAATGAGGAAATGACTTGCTGTGAATTTCTAAAACACAGCAAACCACTGCTGAAAGTCTTGCTGTGGTTAATGCAGTAGCTGTTTCTCAGGTGATGACTCAGATTTTTTTCAAGATCTGAAATCAGAGCAAGAATGTTATAACAAAGCTTCGTAAAAAGAAAAAATACAAAACCCCCCAAAACCTCTCATTCTTTTCTGAAACACAAAAACCAGAAGGCATCTGATACAGAAGGAACAAGTGTCACCATAGTTTGAACCATAATCATGAATATAAATCACTCAATTATGTCTGGAAATTGAAAACTGATGTTCTTCAAGGTAGCAAGTGGTAGGTCTGGGCAGAAACAAATTGGCAACAATTATCATCCATTCTTGCAGCTGACAAATGAACTACAAGATTGCTGTGACAAAAGAAAAGAATTCCTTTGGCCATTCATGCATCAAAATGTGGAAATATCAAGATGTGTTTGACAGCATTACTTGATCACTTGGGGGTTTTTTTTGAGTTTTTTTAACCTGTAATGAGATAGCATTCGGGGGGGATTAAAAAAAAAAATGGAGTGACCTACAAGCAAGTGATTTGAACCTGAATTTTATAGTTGACAGTGTGAAGTTAAGGATAGATTTCACTGCCAAATGGGGAAAAGGAGAATTAAAATTTGCATCCAGCTAACTGCTGGCTCCTGACAGCACATAAAGTTCAAAACTACAGCACCAGTAGCTCTCAGCTCCATCCTCACAGCTCTATTCTGCTACCTCAAGGATGCTATAAAGAAAATAGCATTGTC
Organism: Turnix velox; assembly: GCA_013400935.1. Classification (NCBI taxonomy): domain Eukaryota; kingdom Metazoa; phylum Chordata; class Aves; order Charadriiformes; family Turnicidae; genus Turnix; species Turnix velox. The sequence goes on from VZTY01005477.1 coordinate 4,178, forward strand.
CATGCCCTGAAGGAAGGTTTGGGCTGCCACAGAACATCTACAATGGAGGCTACTGAGAGCATTTGAAGGTCTAAAAGGTCCAACTGCCTCTGTGTCACCCCCCCTTCACCTTCCTTGTGTCTCCCCTCCTTTGTATTTACCTTCTTCAGAGTAAGAATATCTCAGTAGTGATCCTGATCTTTTTAGGAAGACCTCAAGGCTTTGTTCTGTCAGGTTCTTCATCCATGCATGATTTTCTGTGGGGAGGTGTCTTCCTATCTAAAATATACCAGCAGAAAGGATTCTTCCCTTCTGACAGCAGATCTAGGGACATCAGGGACATTTTTGGAATGTGGACACACCATGGATAACACTCAACTTACAGTCCATAGGGCCCAGGATGGCAGGACTAGGAGTAATGGATGCAAATTGGAAGAGGGGAGATTTCGGGTGGAGATAAGAAAGTTCTTCATTATGAGGGTGATGAGACATGTGAACAGGCTGCCCAGAGAGGTTGTGGATGCCCCCTCAATCCCTGGAGGTGTTTAAGGCCAGGCTGGATGAGGCATTGAGCAGCTTAGTCTAGTAAGATGTGTCCCTGCCCATGGCAGAAGGGTTGGAACTAGATGATCTTTAAGGTACCATCCAACCCAAACCATTCTATGGTTCCTTGCTTTGAGTAAAAAAGATGTGTATCATTCATATGAAACTTAATTGGCAAAAAAAAATTGAAGAACCAGTTACAGGAAACAAAAATATATGTATCAGGTATTAAATCTCCTTAAAAACGTTCTCCCTCCTCTGCTTTTTAATTCATACAAGAGTGAGAGACCTTTCTCTTAAACCACCCAAGGCTTATCATTAATTCTTTGCCTTCCAGAAAACTGATAAATTCACAGATGGGTTTAAACTAAAGCATGTACAGTCTCACAATTCAAGCACAGGCAAAAGAAATTCTTGGATTTAATAGCCCACATCACTGCAGTCTGTATTTAGGCTGCCAAAATGCACACTAACATAAAATAAATACTTCTACATCTACCTGCTTGTGCCAGTTTCAAGACACATATGCACAGAGCAGTAGGAAACCCAAGAGTCTGCCAGCTCCAAAGATCCTTGAGTCATGCATCAGGCAGCTCCAAAATAGCAATGGATAAATTTTTTAATGCCTTTTTTTTTTTCTTAAAGAAAAAAAATAGAGACTTTCTCTCACCTTCTTGGCTTGTGAAGCTGCAAACATACATTTTTTTTACTCTAATTTGCAACCAGAAACTTTAGTTATTCTTTTAAGATTAAGGTTATCACCTTCACTTCATTAGAGGAATTCAAAACAAAACAAAACCAAACAGTCAAGGTGAAATTACAGAGCTGCAATACTGATACTAGACTAAAAGCCACAGAAAACTGCCAGTAAATAACACTCAAAACACTCCTTATTAAGTTCTAATTTCATTCTTAAGCTTTTTTTTTTATTTTTCCAGGTCACTACTGAACAAAAGCTGAAATGACAGATTGTCTCCCAGCTTTTGCAGGGAGGAGAAGATAATTCTGAAAGTAGCTGCTTAATGAAATCACTGTTTTGACCTTTTGCTTTTCTTTTTTTCTTTTTTTTTTTTGTCAAAGCTTGTATGCTGACTGTTCCTGTGACTTTCCTTGTCCTTGCTGCAGATGGTTCTCCAGCCAGTGCCTGTGTTTCTTGCTGCTACTGAGCAGGAAACAAAGCAAAGCCACCATTTTTATATTCCTTGCCAGTTTTTATACTTATTTAGACATTCTTATGCAGTCTATTACACACCTTTGCATTTTTCCCCTCAAAAAAATAGTAGATTGGAAGAAAACAAAAGGATTAAAAGCCTGGGAGACTTTTTTATAAAAAAGAAAAGGGGTGAATACTTAATATTCACATATTTGTAATAATAACTGAAAGATATGAGTAATATCAGTGCCAAGAATCTAATTTTCTTACGCCTCCACCTCTATAGAGTAATTTAGTGAGCAGCCAGCAGGCAGGCTGGGGTGAATAAGTGACACAAGGGCTCATGCAGGCAGCATGGATCAGCTCCTACTTACATCATTCAAGAGCTGGCAGACCCCAAAAATTCAGAGATATACAATGTCAATTAGCATAGTCACCTTCTATGTCATCTGAGCCACATGGTGACCTCCAAACTGTAGCCTTGTACCTGGTGGTGGTGTTTGCACTGCCACAATGAAGAACTAAAATCATAGAATCACAAAATGTCAAGGATTGGAAGGGACCTCAAGAGATCATCTAGTCCCATTCCCCTGCTGGAGCAGGAACACCCAGATCAGGTCACACAGGAAGGTGTCCAGGTGGGGTTTGAGTGTCTCCAGAGAAGGAGACCCCACACCCTCTCTGGGCAGCCTGGGACACTCTTCTCTCACCCACGCCCCGACAGAGTTCTTCCTCATATTTATATGGAACCTCCAGTGTTCCAGCTTTCACCCATTGCCCCTTGTCCTATCATTGGAGGTGACTGAGAAGAGCCTGGCTCCATCCTCCTGAGGCTCACCATTTCCATATTTATAAACATGAATGAGGTCACCTCACAATATCCTCTTCTCACACACACCTACCTTACAAATTCCTGGAGATTCTGTACTGGTTTCAAGATTTCCTCTCAAAAAACAACAGCTGAAAGCTTTTATTTTTCTTAAAAAAAAAAAGGCAAAAAACCCACCTTCATAGTTTTACAGTCACTTGTAACCTCAAGTGGGAGTTGGAATGAAAACACCAAACAATGCCAGACTTTGAACAAAAGCTTGAAGGAGCTGCCAACATTGCAAATGGTGTGTAGGTTCTCTGCATCACACCTTCCATCAGTGATGATGCAGAAGGAGTTGTCCTCCTATCCATTGCACATAAACCTCAGCTTTCTTCTTGTGCAAATCTGTGTATTGACTGGTTTTATTAACCCATTATCTTTCTACTTGCTAAAGTCTGGCTGCGCGGAATGTTACAACCCATTTTTATCCCTGTAAGATGTTCAGATTAGAAAGCTTAGCCCTTTTCTTGGACCTTCTGGAGCTTCCATGGGTAAGTTTCTCCTTCTTTGAGTCCTAAGAGACTTCAGAAACAGAAGCAGACAACAATATAATGGTACATGGCATTTACTTGGCTGTCATTCTCTTCGAACAATGTTTAATTAGAATAGAATCATAGGATAAGGTTCCTTCCAACTCAAACCAAAGATCATCTAGTTCCAACCCCCTTGCCATAGGCAGGGACAACTCCCACTACACCAGGTTGCTCAATGCCTCATCCAGCCTGGCCCTAAAAACACCTCCAGGGATTGAGGGGGCATCCACAACCTCTCTGGATAATTCTTGATGCACAGCAAACACCACAGTCCAGCTGTAGGAGTTGAAAATTGTTAGAAGCAGCTCTAAAATCAGCAGGGGCAGAATTCACACATTCAAGGAAGAACCCAGAGACTCCTTCCCCTCTACACCTTGAGGTATCAACATCATCATTCATTAACCACAAGACTTATGTATCTTGCAGCTCATAGGAGGTTCTTTAATGCCCTGTCACTGAAAGGCTCAGAACCATCAATTTTTGCACTGCTCTGTCCCATTAATATACATTGGGGTTTTTCCCTGCTTTCAGAAGACAAGTTTTGCTCTCCCCATGACAAATCTCCCAGTACAAGCAACATTACCTTGTGGCCACTTTATCTGCATTCTGAGATGATCTCCCATGCAACCTCCTCTCCTTTAAATGCTGCTGCAAGATCCCAAGTCCCAAATACATGTTTTCCATAGCAAATTGTTTCAAAACCTCCATTTTTTTTGACAGTAAAACTTCAGTTGTTCAACATTGTTTTAAAGTGGCTGACCCTCTAATGTTTATAGGAAAAATATACCAGCCAGCTATTTAATTTTAAATGAGGTGCTTTTAATAAACTAGATCTTTTGCAGCAAAAGGAGTCTGAAAATTCCTTATACCCATGACTCACCATTGTCCAACAGCATCCAATTGCCCTTTGCTTTATTATTTTTCCACTTCTAAAAGGCATTACATCACCCTCTTCATCAAACATTTGAGACATTTATGTCTAGTTGGGACATTATTTTTGCCACAAAATTCTTCCCTGTCTTTTTCTCTCATATTTATCATCTCTTCCCTGCAACCACACTGGAACATGACTGCTTCATACACATAACCTATAATGATGTTTTCTAGGATGTTTTCACAGTTTGAAGTATCTAAAGGTGTCAAAGCGACAGCCTGAAAGTTGAAGGATCATTTTAAAATGAGAAAATTCAGCAGTTGGGCAAGAGTTGTTTTGTAGACACCTTCATTTATTTGTTCTTCAATTAAGGGGTGATGCTACAAACAGAAGGCATCACTGTTCAGCCCTAGAAAGGGAAGTAGAAAGAGGGAAAGAAAAATCTAGGAGATACTGTGAAAAAAACAGAAGGGAGGTGGCTCCAGCCCTCTCATCATCTCCATGTCCCTCCTCTGGACCTGCTCCAACTGCTCAATGTTGTCTAAGTTGCATCAAAATCCACAGAGCTGAGGAAATTTCTGTTCCAAAGTAATGCACCTATATTCATTTATTCTTCTATTAAGAAATAAGAGGCTCTAAAACCAGTAGGTATCACTTTATCCCCATAGAAGGGAACTAGAATGAGGGAAGGTAAGAAAAACCTGGCCAATTTAGTTTGGAGGCACCTTCATTTATTTGTTCTTCAATGAAGGGGTGATGCTAAAAACAGTCTGTACCACTGGCCACCCTGAAAAGGGGGAAGGGAAGAAAAAGCTGGGGAAAGCCCTGTAAAAAAAACACCCTAAGTGTCCAAAAGGCATGACACATCCCACTCAACATCATTTATTCCCCTTCTTTCCTGCAGGGCAGCTCTCAGGACCTTCAAGGAGAGCCCAAGCTCTAATGAGTGATGTCAGGGAGCAGTCCCAGTCTTTATTCAATGTCTTCAACAACACCCTGGCAAATTGGGTAAGACTGGAAGCAACATGATAACCCTGCATCTGCATTTTTAAAGCTTTTAAAAGTCCTATGGAAAGGTGTGTCAGTGCAAGATAAAGCACACAGCTTCTAAAAGGGAGACTTTAATCCATTAGATAGATGCCATATGAATAGCTCTGCTGAATCTCTAACTGGAATAGAAGTGCTGTTTCGGTTTTTTTTTTAGATTTTTTTCTAGTTATCTTGTTTCACAGCTTCCTTCAATTTAGTCCTTAGCCAGCACAGACCTACATTTAGTCCATTATTTCCCTTTATTCTTTAAAGAAATACAATATCTGATGGAGGCAAAATGTGCAAAGCACAGAAATTGCTCTAGAATCTTATTACACCCCTCCATTTTCTCATTCGTTGGGTAATTATTGGCAATTAGGACTGAGAGCACCTCCTTTCAGTGGATTTGCCACAAAAGTGCTCTCTTTCAGTCCTTCTGCTGTAATGTGTTTAAATAAAAAAAGAGATCATGCAGGGAAAAAAATATGTAGGAGCTTGATTGAGCCAAAGCAAACATCGATTATGTTTCCTTCAAGTGGTCTCAATCCCACAGCAGCCCCTATATGGCCATAAACCCTGCCAGATGAAGACAAGCCTCAAAACAGAGTTAGAATATAAATAATTTTTATTTGATAAAGAAACAAATGTGCTCTTCTGTTGTCCATTCTTGGAATGTATCTTTTCTAAAGCCAGGTGAGCTTTTGTGATGCTCTGGCTCCTCTCTACATGCGTGTTGCAAAGATCCAGCTCTTAACAACTACTAAAAATTATATTCGCTAAAAAAAGTGACTTACCCTTGTTCTTTCTCACTGGGATTCCTCAAAGATGCATCCAGTAAAGACACAGATTATCCTCCAAGTCTTGGAAGAAGCCACAGATTTCAATTCCAGTCTGAAAGTTTAAAAATTATCCAACTGGAGTAGTACAAATCCTTGTAGAGTATCAAGATACTTAGGGCACAGAATGGGAGGACTAGGAGTGATGGATGTAAATTGGAAAAGGGGAGATTTAGGCTGGAGATAAAGAAATTCCTTGCTGTGAGGGTGGTGAGACACTAGAAGAGGTTGCCCAGAGAGGTTGAGAATGCCCCCTCAACCCCTGGAGGTGTTTAATGCCAGGCTGGATGAGGCATTGAACCCTAAAGATCATCTAGTTCCACCCCCCTGCCATGAGCAAGGACACCTCCCACTAGACCAGGTTGCTCAATACCTCATCCAGCCTGGCCTTAAAACTCCTTAACTTTAAAAATCTTAACTTTAAATTTAAATCTTAACTTAAATCTTCACTTAAAACTTAAATCTCAACTAAAGCCTTGGCCATTGTCATGATAAAGGCAACCAAGCAAGCTTTAGGAAAAGAAAAAATTAATATACATCTGAGTTTAGGGTAATTTGTGCTTTCTAGCCACTCCTCCAAGAACAGGAGCACCTTTTCTGTGCTGTGTGAGTGACACTGATGTGTCACTGCTTCCTTAGCCCAATTCCACTGCTGCCAAGTGCAAAGATGGTGAATCATTACAACAAAATCACACACTAGTGGTTACAAAGCTGCACTGATTAACTCCCCCTGCTCTCCACTGCCAGCTCCACAATAATTGCCTAAACAGCTGCTCTGATAAAGCAATATTTCCTCAGTTTCCTGCAGGATTTGTGGCCTTACTGACACTGCAATTACAGCAAAAAGTACACAAGTCACTTCAATTACTGCAGCAATTAAACTAATGCACTGTAATTATTTCTTCCAAGAAAACAGTTCTCTAGTATCTTTAATTTCTTCAGAATGCACTAGGAAGTGGGTTTTTTTTTCAGCCACTGTCTGGTTCATTCCACTTCAATAAGGCTTCAGAAACTGCAGCTAAAGTTTCAGGTGTAAGTTTCAGGAATAATAGAATAGTTTGGGGTTGGAAGGAACCTCAAAGATCTAGTTCCAACCCCCCTGCTATGGGCAGGGACACCTCCCACTACACCAGGTTGCTCAATGCCTCATCCAGCCTGGCCTTAAACACCTCCAGGGATTGAGAGGGCATCCACAACCTCTATGAGCATCCTCTTCCAGTGTCTCACCACCCTCACAGCATAGAGCTTAATTCTTTTCTCCAGCCTAAATCTCCCCTCTTCCAATTTACATCCATTATTCCTAGTCCTTCCATCACATATCCTATTAAAAAGTCCTACCCCAGCCTTTCTGAAGCCCACTTCAGGTACTGATAAGTGTGATGTCACATATAGAACTGCTCAAGGATGGGCACTGCCACAGTGTTTGCTAGAGATGCCAGCTCTCTCCTTCACAATTGCATGTTTTGCCTCCAAGAAAAGTATTCATGTCACAGAGACCAAATTCCCCTCTAAATTTGGAATGGAGTCACTGGAGGGGGTTCTGGAGTTCACATCTATGCAAATATCTCATAGAATGGTTTGGGTTGGAAGGGACCTTAAAGATCATCCAGTTCCAACCCCCTGCCATGGGCAGGAACCTCCCACCACACCAGGTTGCTCAATGCCTCATCCAGCCTGGCCTTAAACACCTCCAGGGATTGAGGGGGCATCCACAACCTCTCTGGGCAACCTCTTCCAGTGTCTCACCACCCTCACAGTAATTGAATCTCACATTATTTGTTGGAGGAGAAAGCTGGGAGGATACATAGGACATTCACAACTCTCTACATTTCATTTCATACCTAATACATAGAAATTATGGTTTTATTGCTTTTACAGATAAATTCTCTCTTTACAGATGTGATTTAGCTGACACAGGAGGTATGAGATGTTCCTCCCTGTGCTGTCAGCACTTTCACTCCTGCCTGGACTGGCAGGGCTGTGATGACACCCTGCCAAATATAACATCTACTCACTCAAAAATCCACACAGCCTTTGACATTTTCTTTTTTTGTGGCAATATCAGAGTTACCAAGGGCTTTAAGGTCATTGAGACTTAGAAACAAACACCATTTCCTTGCTCATTCATTGAATTGGAAATGAAATAGCACAGCTCTGTTATCATTAGATCAGATGTTATCTCCAGCAGGCTGGGGAACTCTTCAGAAAGGACCAGATAAAGTCTGCCTTGGATTTGAGAAATTAAATTCTTACAGGTGAATCCTTTTGCACACAGGTTGCATTTTAAAAAGCCACCACCTCCCATTTTCACCACCTCTAAACTTATTTCAAATAGAGGACACAAGTGAGCTCTTCTTAAATAAAGAATTTTTAAACTTACATTCATTTTCTCCCACTAGATGTGAAGCAGAAGCTGAAAAAAATAGAATCATAGAATGATTTATGTTGGAAAGGAACTTAAAGATCATCTAGTTCCAATCCCCTGCCATGGGCAGGGACACCTCTCACTAGAACACATGGCTCCTATGAATAAACTGGGTTCCTTCAGCAAAACCTATTTTCAGCAAACAAAAACTATTTTAGTATTACTCTTATAATTTCTATAATTTAAATATGAGTAATTCTTGTTGCAAAGAGCCACAGAAGTCTGGTAATAATCTATTAATACATATTTTCTGATTATTACTGCTTTATGTCAGTACTTAAGTAAAGCGAAGTATTTCAAGTATTTTTTCATTACAGATGAAATGAAAAGGATAAAGAAGGGATGTAACCCAAACTCATTAGATACTCTCACAACATCAGATCAGACCTTCCCCCATTGGCTTTATTCACATAAATTATCCTTCAAACACACACTTTGAGTTTCCTCCTCCAGCTGAAAACAAACACTCAGACCAGGTATTCTGAGGTTACATGAGGTGATGTAGGTTAATCCATTAGCCTTCCACCTCTGAGTACTCACCAGCAATCCTCCTAGTTGCTCAAATAAACTGTTTTCTTCAGATGAAACCCTGCTCATCCCAGACTACTTAATTGCTAATGAATCTTCATCCATCTGTTGCCACCAAAATCAGAGCAACTTTCAACTTGAGCAAGTGTTAAAAATATCTCCAGGGTTTGGTAGCACATGAAAAGCCATTTCCAAATGTAAAAAAAAAAAATCAGAAATATTCCTAATAGTGCAGCAAAACCAGGGACAATCCATCAATCCCTTCATCTGTTGCTGCTTTGGGAGAAGCCAGCAGAGAGTTTTGACTTTCTTGCCTTGAAGATGTGTCCAAGGTGTAACAAATCATTAAAGCATGAAGAATTTAGTTATATTTTGCAATAAGGGAAGGGAATTTCTATACTTAACTTATTGCCAAGTCAAATATTTGGTTTATTTTATCCTGTTTAACCAGTGGCTTCACTTTGTTCTTAAGTCCTGGCCTTTATCTCACATTCTTTTAAAGGTCAGAATTAAAGATTTATTTTTTCAAGGCTTGTGGTGAAGGAGTTTCCTTTTCTAGCAGAATTAAAGTCTTTTCCCCCTGTTCATTGGGAGGGTTTATAGCATTGTAGCAGCCTTTTACATTTTCAGCGTTTCTTTGTAATTTCCTCTTTTCTCTTTTAGTTTAAATAATACAACATTTTCCCATGAGGCATGTTTTCTAGACACAACTGCTCTTGCTGCCCTTTGCTGATCTCCCATTTACCTAAATCTATGCAGAAGAGTAAATTTACAAGCAGATTGGGCTCTCAAGCAAAGTTGTGAGGAGCAATTACTCGTTACTTTGATGCCATGTACTTAAGAATGTCTTCTCTGACCAGAAACTCACTTTCCACATGGATGAAGGAGCATAAATGGTGCATAAATTTATGTATATTAATTCTAAATACATATCATAGCAACTTTGCTTGGTTTACTCTCCGTTTTCTACTTCAGGTCAAATATAAGTTTGTGATTAAGCTGCTGGAGAGGGGCCAGAGGAGGCCACAAAGATGAGAGGGCTGGAGCACCTCCCTTATGAGGGTGAAAGAGTTGGGATTGTTCTGCCTGGAGAAGAAAAGGCTCAGGTGGGATCTCAGAGGAGCTTCTCAATACATGAAGGGGGTACAGAAAGGCTGGGGAAGAACTTTTTAATAGGGTCCAGGATGGCAGGACTAGGTGGAATGGATGCAAAATGGAAGAGGGGAGATTTAGGCTGGAGATAAGAAATTCTTTACAGTGAGGGTGGTGAGACACTGGAAGAGGTTGCCCAGAGATGCAAAATGGAAGAGGGGAGATTTAGGCTGGAGATAAGAAAGAAATTCTTTACAGTGACGGTGGTGAGACACTGGAAGAGGTTGCCCAGAGAGGTTGTGGATGGCCCCTCAATCCCTGGAGGTGTTTAAGGCCAGGCTGGATGAGGCACTGAGCAACCTGGTATAGTGGGAGGTTGGAACTAAATGATCTTTAAGATCTCTTCCAACCCAAAGTATTCTACGATTTAGCCAGAAGAATCCTTCATTACAATTTTAAGCTGAATTTTTATCAGTTTTCCTATTTTACTGCTGTTTCTTGGTGGAAATTACAGTTCTCTCGAACTTTCTAAAAATATCCTAAAGATGTGCTTCTAATGAAAAAATGACAGCAAGAGGAAAAAGTAATACAAAACTTGAGTCATTATTTTTCTGTGTATAGAAAGAAAACTACTGTCATCACAAGCAAAACATAAATAGTTTCCCCCTAAAAAAAGACTGAAGCTTCTAAGTTTTGGTCAGGAAATAAAAGCATAAGATGTTATATTGTTTTGTTTCTCAACAGAAGCGAGTACAATAATAGCTTTGTTATTTTTTTAGGCTTTGACAAAGGAGAACATATAGCTGTCACCTGGACTTACAGCAAGCACTCAAGGCTTCCATATTTATGGCAGCAATAATCAGCCAAATCACAGCTCTATTTCTTAAAAGCATCCCAAATGTTCACAAAACTTTTAAAAGAAGCTTGAAATTTTTTTTTTCCCCGTGAGAAGTTTTTGCTAACTTTTGCTTAAAATTACTAAGGGAAGGCTGAATGCCTTGTAGGTTTTGTTCTGTTTTTTATTTACCTATTTCATTAATTTTCCAATATTCCCACCACTTTCCTTCTCAAAACATGGCATGAGACAAAAGCAAAAATCCTCACACTTTCCTACAGTTCTTTTTTCTCTTTCCTGGCATTCTTTACAATATTTTCCATTAAAAGTTTCCACAAATATATAGATTAACACAAGCAAGCAGTTACAGTTCATCTTCAGGCAAGTTTGCATACATTACAGTACTAGTTCTGGGTAATAAATATACACATCAAGCCCACAACAGAAGTTGAAAAGCCTTTCATCATCTTCCACTACAGATTAGATTATTTTATTAGATCTATATTTCCATTGATCCTGCCAGGCAATCATTTTTTATGGCTAATCTATGGGAAGAAGAGAGCATCTTGCTTCTTTTTTATTTCCTTTCTAATGTTATTTTTCCCCCCATTGTTATTAGCAACAAGAATAAAAACTTTGAAATTATAACAGCTGTTTGCACAGTTGTGCATCTCCCTCTGCAAAAACAAAACCTCAGAAGAAATTAAGAAGAAGCAGAACTTGAGCAGTTCACTGTTTGTTTGACTTAATGAGTCCCCACTCAATAGAACCCTCCAGGTAAGAGCTACATCCAAACTTCAGCACACTAATTATTAAGAGACAGTTTGTAAGAGGAGAATATGGTAGAGACAGATAATAAAAGGGATTATTTCCATCATAAAGCTTGTTTATAGTGAGACAAATGTGAGCTCATTTAGACTTTGGTCTCCTGAAAACAAAAAAAAGTGAGCTTCATGATGCTTCACTGGGTGAAGTTCTACCCTACCCTGCCTTCTCTAGTAATTATATCTTGACTTGCATCATTAGTTTCTCCTGTCAAGTTCCCCCACAGCTATCAAATTTGCAAAGAAAATTAAAAAAAAAACAAAACAAAACACCAAAAAGCCACAGAAAACCTAGAAGACTCAGAAAACAGAATGAACAGAAGATGGGGGTGTGCATGTGTTCATTTCAGTGACACGTAGGACTGCTAATTCCTAATTAAAATTGTCACATCTCCAGATGGATCTAGACAAGAAGCAGGTGGCTAAGGTGCTGCTGAGCTCCTGAGGATCCCACCAGCAGAGGCAGGAGAGCCTTGCTGCCAGAGGAACAATTTTCACACTTGTCCTACAAGAGTGCTCTGATGTTCCTGCCTTCTCACCTGTGACCTTCCTCTCCACGACCTATCTTTGCTAGTGAAATGGGGACACACAGAGGTATCACCAATACCAATACAGCTCAAGGAGATAAAAATCTCCATTGCTCACTTGCAGAAGCATCCATCTTCATCTTGAAATACCCAATAAAATTTAAGAGCTTAGTTCAAAATTATGTCCAGTATTAACAGTGTCCTCAGCAGACACCTCAAGCAAACCATGGTTGCCTTGACACACATCACCACAATGCTGGAATCTCTTCACAGAGAAAATTCTAAGAGGTACAAACTCCATATTATTCATTAATCATAGAATGGGTTGGGTTGGAAGGAACATTCAAGATCATCCAGTTCCAACCCCCCTACCATGGGGGAACACCTCCCACTACCCCAGGTTGCTCAATGCCTCATCCAGTCTGGCCTTAAACACCTCCAGGGATTGAGGGGACACCCACAACCTCTCTGGGCAACCTCTTCCAGTGTCTCACCACCCTCACAGAAAAGAATTTCTTTCTTATCTCCATCCTAATTTCATAGGGTGGCCTCTCCCTTTAAGTTTTTATTAGTAAAGCTCCTATTTCAGCTCTCTCAAGGCAAAGTAAATGCTCTGCTGCTTTATGAAGCTGAAGTAATAGTGACAAATGGTGTTTGAGACTCACTGGCTAGTTATGAACAAATTACATTAGGAACTCCAACAAAACCCTAACTAAAAACATTCCCATTAGAAAATAATATCTGCTTAATGATCTACAAGGATCTCTTTCACTAGAATCTTAAAATCATGGAATGGTTAGAGTGGGAATGGACTTTAATTTGATTGACAGATATAAAACCCGAAGAACTTCTTTCTTCTCTCCAGCCTCAATCTCCCCTCTTTCAATTTCCATCCATTCCTCCTAGTCCTGCCATCCTGCACCCTATTAAAAAGTCCTACCCCAGCCTTTCTGTAGCCCCCTTCAGGTATTGAGAAGTCACTATGAGGTCCCCCCTGAGCCTTCCCTTATCCAGGTCGAATTCAGTGAATTAACCCTTCATCAGTCTCCCAGGAAGTTAAAAGCATTCAAATTCTCTTATCTTTCTTCACTACTAAGAGTATCTTGAGGAAGACATGACTGCTGGTAAGTGTTGTTATGACAAAGATTACAACCTGCTAATTCCTCTGATGTAAGTTGAAAACACCTAGACTCAAATTTTCAACTTTTAGCACATATAAAAGTCAGATTCACGAATAAAATGCAAGGAGTGAAACTGTGAGGGTGGTGAGACACTGGAAGAGGTTGCCCAGAGAGGTTGTGGATGCCCCCTCAATCCCTGGAGGTGTTTAAGGCCAGGCTGGATGAGGCACTAAGCAACCTGGTCTAGTTGGAGGTTTCTCTGCACACGGCAGGGGGGTTGGAACTAGATGATCTTGAAGATCCCTTCCAACCCAAACCATTCTATGATAAATAGAAAGTAAATCCTACATGGAGCAAGAAGAGGACACAGCACACCACCACCCTAAGTAAGAGTTTGCCTGATGTTGATAGATTTTGGTGCCTCTACAGGAGACCTTTAAATGAGAAAAATCCAGACTTGAGCCAAATAAGAACAAATTACTGCACAGCCTTCCCATCCTCTAATGAGAATTCAAATTCTGACTTGGTTCACAAACATATAAAGAAAAAGGTTATTAAGCTAACCCACATCTCCCTTAACCTTTCAAATCAATTAAAATACTGGGCTAGGATAATATTTTCATTGATGGCAGAGACCCAGAGGGATTTGTTCCACCAGATGTGACTGTCGTAAGCATGGACAGTGATTTTAAAAGAGTCTGAAGAAATTTTTACACCAAAAAGACCATCTTTATGCTTTCATGCTGGTTACCTAGGAATGAAAAGATAGGGCTTTTGATTCATTTTGTTAAACTAAGAATGACAGATTTCTTTGCCATACTACAACAGTCTAGATGAGGCAACCTGGTCTAGTGGGAGGTGACCCTGCCCATGGCAGGGGGTTGGAACTAGATGATCTTGAAGGACCCTTCCAACCCAAACCATTCTATGATTTTATAATTCTAGCCTCAGCATGCATTTCTATCACCCAGCAGAAGAAACAGGTCAGTGGGAGAAAAAACAAAGCCCATGGATTGCTGTTCCCCAAAAACTACAGCACATGGGTAATAACTAAAAAACATCCACACAGCTGTATTCCAAACATCTAAACATCTTCTAATGTAAGACATCAAAAGAAGAAACAGTGTGCCACACTCACAGCTGTCTAGCAACATCTGGATCCCACAGCAACAAGAAACACACTGGGTTGACTGACCTGAGTCCTTCAGAACCATCTTCTTCCAGTAGATTCCTGGAGCTCAAGAACCTCATTCCAAGTCACCTCCTGTTCAAGAGCCAGGCTGGAGCATGCCCATTTTATATACATGCTGATTGGCTGGCCAAACAAGCTGTGCAATCTGATTGGCTGTTCAGAAAAATTTCAATCTGATTGGCCAACAACCTGTCATGGTTTTATTTCTAATAAAACCAAGAGAATTTTGAGAGGTGACTGATTTTTTCACTGGGAACTTCTACAATGCTGCTAAAATGGTCTTGGAAGTTGTGTGGGCTTCGTTTCCTGAAGCATCACTTGATCTTTGTATCTTCCTTCAGTTGAGTTTCAGAAGTCCAGCAATGAACAAGTCCAAGAGTCATCCACTGATACTACTGGAGGTTCTCATGAGCAGAAATTGGTCTTAGCATTCTCTCCAATGGCTTCTTTAAACCCAAGTTGACCCTAATCTTATCTTTTAAGGTGTTCTTGTGTTCTGAGGGATGTTGGACATCAATAAAATACAATCTGTATGGCATCTTGCATGGCAAAAATCCTCCTTGGGTTCATGAGACATATAAACCATGAGAATAATTTTTCACTCTTACATCAGTACTAAAAATCTGAGGTTTGTTTTGTTAATAATTTCTGAATAACTCTGTAGGATGATAGAATAGTTTGAATTGGAAGGGACCTTAAAGGTCATGTAGTTCCAACCCCCCTGCCATAGGCAGGGACACCTCCCACTAGATCAGATTGCTTAATGCCTCATCCAGCCTGGCCTTAAACACCTCCGGGGATTGAGGGGGCATCCACAACCTCTCTGGGCAACCTCTTCCAGTGTCTCACCACCCTCACAGGAAAGAACTTCCTTCTTCTCTCCAGCCTAAATCTCCCCTCTTTCAATTAACATCCATTATTCCTAGTCCTGCCATCACATATCCCATGAAAAAGTCCTACCCCAGCCTTTCTGAACCCCCTTCAGATATTGAGAAACTACCATGAGGTCCCCCCTGAGCCTTCTCTTCTCCAGGCTGAACAACCCCAACTCCTTCAGCCTGTCCTCAAAAGGGAAGTTCTCCAGCCCTCTCATAATCTTCGTGGCCTCCTGTAGACCCTCTCTCCAAGAGCTCAATGTTCTTCTTATGTTGAGGGCTCCAGAACTGGACACTAACTCCAGGTGGGGTCTCACCAGAGTGCAGTAGAGGGGCAAAATCATCTCTCTTGACATTCTGGTCACACTTCTCTTGCTGCAGCCCAGGATTGGGTTGGCTTCTGGGCTGCAATCACACACTGATGGCTCATGTTGAGTTTCTCATCCCCTGTAAGTAAATTTTTCTTTAAATTGCACTCACATGAATCTATAGAAACACAAAGATTAATGCTGCAGCTTCTGTTGATTCCTGAAGTCCACTGAGAAGCTCTCTTGATAGAAAGAGCTGTACCAGTGCCTAGCAATGGCAGTGGTTATTTCCCATCCCATGTAAGATGTGTTTAAAAGGTCAAGTGAAGGGGGAAATACCTGTGTGTGACTTCTCCAGTGCCACTTACAATATTTTTTCAGCCCTGGATGAAGGTATTGCCCAGATCTTCCCCTGTGCTAACCTTTCAGCTACATCCCAATGAGTCTACGGGTTGTGTACTTTGGGATTTCACTGCAAACTTTTAGCTGAGTCTATAATATATTATAAATATTTCTCTAGATAGACAGCAGCACTCTATATTTCCTCCATGCCTCCATGGTACAGAGATAAGAGTTCTATGGAGAGAGAAACTACTGAAGCAGTATTAAAGGATTTATCTAAATCCACACAGCAAATCAGTATCAAGGTCTGGGAGGAAGGCAGGAGGTCCCAGGTGCCAGCTCCATGCTTACTTGACCAGCTCAATAGAAAGCATTCTTCTAGCCTTTTTTAATATGATTTTGGGAGAAAAACAACCCACATTACAGTAATATTTGGTCTTTTCTACACTTGCTATTCTGGTAATGCTATCCATTGGGAGAGAAATACCATCTTCCTCAAGTAATAGAATCATAGAGCTGGAAGGGACCTTCAGAGGCCATCTTGTCCAACCTCCTGCAGTGAGCAGGGACATCCTGTACTAGATGAGGTTGCTCAGAACTTCAGAAAACCTTGCCTTGGATGTCTCCAAGGATGGGGCCTCCATCACCTCTCTGGGCAGCTTCTTCCAGTGTCTCACCACCTTCATGAGGAAGAATTTCTTTCTAATGTCTAATGCAGATTTTCAACCTTTATTTGTGCTTCTTGGACAAATAAACACTGCATGCACTCCACCAAGGACCATTATATTACTCAGAACTATAAATACTCACAGAACCTAAAAAAAAAAAAATTAAAAATCAGGTTATTGAGACCAATACTCCAATGACATTCTTCCCATGATATCTGTAAAAGTGCCAAACTTCAGAAAAATCATCTTGTTCTTGGTGTTGAGCACTTCCAGCAGGTGACAATCAGTCTGTACATGAATGAATGCCTGTTTGTCAACTAAAGAAAGCTTTTCCCCCACTTCTTCCCCTCTAAACTGGGCATTCAGGTTTACTGCTACTTCACTAATTTGGATAGACATGGTATAACATTCTGCACCTCACTGGAAAAACAAAGAAACATCAATTTGCTTGAGGTTTTGCTATTTCCACTCTCTAATTTCCCCAGAATCATGGCAGGGGGGGTGGAACTAGATGATCTTTAAGGTCCCTTCCAACCCAGACCATCCTGTGGAGATGGGAAATGAGGAACAAAGGCTTATTTCCAGCTAAATTCTATTGAATTTTGACTATCCAAATATTTAGATACAACACAATCACCCAGAGCTTGTGATTAATAGGTAAAACCTCTCCTGGGGAATGTTTAGCTCTGCTTAAGACATGAACTTCTTAGGCTCACTTTCCCTTCCCATATGCTACTTGAGGAACAAGTGGCATCTCATTAAAGTAAGATGACATTGTGCCAAAATGAATTACAGAGAAAACAGGAGGAGAAACAAAGTCTTTCTCAGAGGCAAAATTGGAAGGTATCTCTCAAATTCCAGACAAGTTATTGGTGGTCAATACCTTGTTTGTTAATTAAATATCCTGCCTAAGATCTTTGTAGTTATTACTGAAAAAAATATATTTTAAAGCTCAGAATTATATTTATTTTCTAGGATTTTACTGCATATATAGTGATAAGAAGCTGATAATTGAAATCCCAGTTTGGAAGAGCACTTGCCACCTGCTTACCCATGGGATCTAGGTCACTGCTGTCTTTGAGTTGAGGTTTGCTGATTGGGGGTGGCATTTCAAAGCAAAGACTGCTCTGTCCAGGACAACACACCTTCTGTAAACATCACCTCCATAGGCAGGGAGAGCAAAATCTGGGGAGAGGCTGAGCAGCAAGAGAGTGAGCATCACAGCTCAGGAGAGACACCATGAAGAAGAAGTATCTATTCCATTCTGAAAGCCACCAAGAGTCATATGGAGAGTATCCTTGTGCTCTTCCATGGCCATAAAACTGCCATCATTTATCTGAGGGGTGCTGTCTCTGCTTGTTGCCTCTTTCCACAACCTCAGCCAGTGCATCCAAAGAGCTCCAGCTCATCTTCTTCATCCTCATCTTCTTCCTCCTCTTCCTTGTCCTTGTCCTCATCTTCTTTTTCATTCTCATCCTCATAGTCTTCCTCATCCTCCTTTCCTCCCCCTTTTCCTCCTTCTGCTCATTCTCCTCCTTTTCCTCCTCCTTCTACTCATCCTACTCTTTTTCCTCTTCCTTCTCCTCAGCTAATGTCATACCATCTTCTCAGTCTATTATTTTTTTCTTGGGTGCTTTTTGTTAACATCAGCACTCAGCTCCAAAGCTGCTAAGTCATGAAGTGCTTTACAACAGATAATTAGTCTTCAGAACCAGCTTTTGAGTCATCTTTTTTTTTTTTTTAATATATATATATGAATTATAGGAGTCTAATTCCTGTAAATTCCTCCTGTATTCCAGTAGAGTGCAACTTTTAATTCTCTTAGCAATTAGTTGAAGGATTGGCTTAAGCAGGATTTAGGGTGTGGTGTCTCCTCCTCTGGAGACATTCAAACTTGCAGAGAGAATGAGACTTGCAAACCCCATCATTCCTTCTTGTGTGAATGGCTGTTTCCCTAAGGAGATGGGCATCGAGGCATCTTCTTTCATAAAGACATCAGAAAAACTAATTTTCTAAAATCTCTGGGTGCTCAGCACATCAGCATCCCTCTGAGCTCAAATTCTGAATGTTTCTTGCTAAAAAAACATAAGAAATGTGAAGATGATGTTTCTGTGCTTGCCCC
>VZTY01005478.1:0-14402 GCA_013400935.1 Turnix velox
GGTCCTTTCCAACCCAAACTGATATGGTAACATTTCTTCTAGTTATTTCGGTAGTTTTTGCTTTGTAAATTCCTAGCTGACCCTTCCAGAAGTGCATGCAGTCTGGTTGCATTTCCCTCTCTCTCTATTTAGAACCACCTTTACAGAATTCTTCATTCATCTGTTGAAATTGTGATCTATTACCTGCGCCCACGATTTCTAAAACTAAAAGAGGAACAAGTAAAGAACAGAAAGATGTGAAAACTAATATATTGCTGTGACTTATTTTTACAGTCCCTTCAAATTTTTATCATACAAAGTGACTCAGGAGCTGTGATTCAGAGAGTAGGTGGTACTTTGTCAGTAAACATCTATCTTCTGGGTTGGGCTTTTTCTTTGCTTGTTTCTTCTTAGACCTGCTGTACAAGGTTTGAATGGTGTTACCTGTTAGGCTTTTCAGGTGCAAAACCTGCGATGTCAGCACATAAAACAAGATGACTGCAGCAATTTCAGACCTATCAGCCAAACCCTGGGAATATATCTAGAAGAATTCCCTGCTAAAGTGCACTTCCAAAGGGCAGTTGACGTACTTATTCCCACATCTGCAAAAATTACTCCCTGAAACCTATTCCAGAAGGTACTACAGATACCTCTATTCCTGATCTGCAAAATCTGTCCACATGTAGAGTAGCAGGTCCACACAGCTCCCTGTCTTGGTTCCTAGATGTTGCAAATGAGGGTTTTCCCACAATTGTTGGGGAGTCCAGCCCAGTTGCCTTTTCTGAGTGTAAATCATCTTTACCCTGGCCCTCTTGTTGAAGCTTCACCCAATTGCAGGGAATTATTTGGGAGCCACTTCACACCCAGGTGCTTGAAGAGCTGAGATGGGTTGACCCAGCTAGCAGCTAAGTCCCCACATAGCCATTCACTCATTTCCATTTCCTCAAGAGAAGAAAGAAAAGTAAGAAAACTTACAGGTTGAGATAAAGGTGGTTTAATAGGTAAAGGCATGAGAAAATAAACAACACAGGCAATGCAAATCAAATCAGTCACCACCTCCCACAAGCAGACCAGTGCCCAGCCAGGCTCCAAGTAATAGCCCCAAACTTCCCTTTCTTCTTCCTTTCCATAGTTTTGTTGACATGACATTCTACAGTACAGAATTGCCCTTTGACCAAGTCTGCTTTCCTCTCCCAGTTTCTTGCTCACTGCTAGATGGGTGGAAGCAGAGTGTGAAAAGAGGAAGTTTTGATGCTGTGCAAGGACTGTTCAGCAATAGCTAAAATTGTGGTGTGGTGTCAGCACTGGTTTAGACATAAATCCAAAATGCAACACCACACAGGCTGCTTTGAAGAAACTCCGCTTTATCCTAGACAGACTCAGTCCAAGTGTCAGGAGGCAGAGGGAGGGGTGCCCCCTGCACCCCATGTTTGCTCCTGCTCTTTATCTCAAGACTCGGCAGGCTACTGCACAGGGCCAGCCAGGGCAATAAGGAGCCTGGGTGAGCCTAGATGAGCATAAGAACCACCAGACCAGTGCCAGCCACTTGTGTCCTTGGTCTTCTGACAAACCCAAGATATCTAATGCCCGTTTTCATGTCACCAAACAGCTTCAGTGTGAGGGGACATCTCCAACCTGCCAGCAGACTCCTGGAAAATGTGATTTCAGATCCTCTTCTGGCATGTGAGAGAATGCAATTTATCATGTTTGCCTCCAATAAATGAGGTTGGGATTCAGCATTTCTACATTTAATGAGACATTTGATGCTGTTGGTGTGTGTTGACTGAACTATGAGGGTACTGGACAGAGTCAGCCCCCAGGCTGCCCAAGCCAGAGCCATGTTTGTGTCTTGTCTGGGACATGGGCACTGAGCAGCTCCTCCCAGCAGCCTGGGGCAGCTCCAGACTGGGGGTGCAGATGGAATTTTAAAAAACAGTTTCTGTGTGCTTTAGTATGACATTTTCAGACCCTCAGATTTGAACAGAGGTGGAGGTTCAGCTCATAGCTCCTGCAGCTGGCTTGGTCTGGAATGCCACTTTTCTACTGCCTCCCCTGTGCTGTGGAACATCACCCATGCTCATGATCACTCCTTCAGAAAACTTATGAAAAAGCAGTGGTTCATTCCTTTCTGTTCTTTCTTTAAATATTCACCATAATGTTTAGGCAGCTAGTACCATATAAACATATGAGTTCATCTGAGTGCTCTATTGAAGACAATAAGAAAGACATAGAGAAACTTTCAACTTGAGATGAAATGTCCAGTTATAGTGGCCTGTTCTTTTATGGATCTTTTGGTGCTGTAGAATGAAACTGAGCACCCTGTATCCACAAGAATAGCAAAGGCAATCCATGGACACCTTAGTTGTTACCAACAATAATATGATCTGACTGTCCCAAAACCAAGACTCAAAAAAAATTCATAATTCCCAAGCACAAATACAGGACGTGTGGAGAGTGGCTTGAGTGCAGCTCTGAAGAGAAAGACTTGGAGGTGTACGTTGATGACAAACTCAACATGAGCCGCCAGTGTGCACTCGCAGCCAAGAAGACCAATCAAATCCCGGGCTGCATCAAGAGGAGTGTGACCACCAGGTCAAGAGAGGTGATTTTGCCCCTCTACTCAGCTCTAATGAGATTCACATGGAGTATTGTGTCCAGTTCTGGAGTCCTCAACAGAAGGAGGACATTGAGCTATTGGAGAGGGTCCAGAGGAGGGCCATGAAGTTGATCAAAGGTCTGGAGCAACTGCCTTATGAAGACAGGAGTTGGCATTGTTCAGCCTGGAGCAGAGAAGGCTCAGGGGGGACCTCCGAGTAACTTATCAATACCTGAGGGGGGCCTATAGAAAGGCAGGGGTAGGACTTTTTAATAAGAATTTTGATGGGAGGAGTAGAAATAATGGATGTAAATTGGAAGGGGGTAGATTCAGGCTAGATATAAGAAAGAAATTCTTTACGGTAAGAGTAGTGAAACACTGGAAGAGGTTGCCCAGAGAGGTTGTGGATGCCCCCTCTCTGGAGGTGTTTAAGGCCAGGCTGGACAAGGCACTGAGCAGCCTGATCTAGTGGGAGGTGTCCCTGCCTATGGGAGAGGAGTTGGATCTCAATGATCTTTAAGGTCTCTTCCTACCTGAAGTATTCTATGATTTTATGTCAGGAAATCAGTTCTGCTGTTTATAATACCTTCTGTAAGAGCTGGAGTGAGGCAGAGAGGTGAGGAAGAGGTCTGAAGCTGCAGGTATTTCATAGGCTATCAAATCTCAAGATGGAGCCAGACCCATCCCCATAAATATTTATACTAGCGAGACAAAGCTGCCGCAAACTCTTGACTGATGTGAAGAGTCTTCAGTTGATGTGAATTTTTATGGCTTGTGCTTTCCAGCAGGGCTGTGACAATTCACATCAGCAGAGGAGCTGCTATTGTATAATTAACCAAATCCTTGCAAGAGGGACTGCTGTCACCTTCCCATCCACCCTGCCCTCTGCATACAGCTGCTCTTTAACCAGTCACAAAAATGCTGCTTATCAGAGCATCTTGACAGCTCACCAAATAAAAGAATATCTGGAACTCAAGCTCGCTGTCAGGCATGCAGAACCACTAAATGCAGCAGCATTAATTCAGGTTCTTTAGTTATACTTGAAGATCAAAGATCAGCAGATCAAAGGAGACAGTTTCCTTCACAAAATGCTGGATGCCAGAGTTGGAATGAAGTTGCTCCTGAGCTTTGGATTACAGCAAGGGGGGCATTTGCTGGAAGAAGGGAGACCATGAGTGTGCCTTCAGCATGGGTCACTCCTGCCTGTGTCAGGGTCTGTGAAACTGCCTTTTACCCTGAGCATTACATCTAGCAAAGCTGACTGTCAGTACAGTCAATACTGGGGCAATGAGGTCTTGGCCAACTGCCCTCCATCATAGATCGTAGAATAGTTCATGTCAGAAGGAACATTAAAGATAATCGAGTTCCAACCCACCTGCCATAGACAGGGTCACCTCCCCACTAGATCAGGCTGCTCAGTGCCTTGTCCAGCCATATTTTTTCAGGGGCAATGGTGGGAAATTACAAGCTTTACTCCCAGTCTTGCTGTGATGCAAGAGAGCATGGGCTGGATTTGTGTGGCCCTGAGCAGTGCAGCAGCAGGTTCACTGGTAAGCTCATAACTTTGTCTTTTCTCTGCTGAAGCCTGGTGGGAAAACATGACAAAGGGTTTTTTTCTGGGGATTGCACACCCCCATCCAATATCCAGGCAATGCCAGAGCTTAGCTGGAAGAAAGTGCTTACAATATTAAAGGCATGAACAAGCAAAATAATTAGAAACTAGAAACCAAAAAGATTATGGCATTCCACTGCATAAAGTGCCTATAAAGCCCATTCCAAATGAATGCACAGTCCTCATTATTCAAGCAAACCTCAGGTTTTGCATAGGTCAAGGTCAGTGAAGACAACCATCCAACTCACCCCTCATATCACAAACCTCCACCTGGGGCTGTAGCAGTCCCTGTGGCTCCACAGGGGTTTCCCTGCTCCAAGGGGATCTGTATCAGGAGCTGGGCTCTGCAGGACACTCCTTAGCTTGTTTTCTGATGTGAGCTTGCTGGGGCTGTGGCTCACCACTGCTGGCACCCTGACAGGACTGCTCAGACCAGGACCACAGTGCCTTGCCCTGGCATTCCAGTGCCCATCTGTGCTGTGTGACCCTTATGGAACCCAGGGGTTTAGCTGCTGCCTTGTTTCTTTGGGAGATGAGTGACATTTCAAAGACATGTCACCCTTCAAGAAAATCATCAGAGTAGGTGTTTTGTTTCCATGAGTGACTCTTCTCTCAAGGCTTTTGCAGCAGCTCTGCCTGTGTGTGCTCCTACGCCAGACTGCTCTCTGGAACAATCCTGATGCCTTTTTTGGCAGCTCATATAGAATTTGATTGCTTTTGCTCTGGACCATGACTGTCTATTTCAGCTTCTGGCCTGGAGGATTTGCAGAGTCAGACAACCTCTGGGACACTCTGTCCTCAGGCATGTCTCCATATAGCATCCACATCCTACAGCTGGAATCTGCCCTCCAGTTAAATGGACCCAGCTAAAAAAGGGAACCACAAGGTAACTTCATGCACAGAAGTATTATTCAAATACCAGGAACTTCTTAAGCACCAGGAATTTCTTAAAAATAAGTAAAGACAATGAGATATAAAACATTCACCTCAGCATGAGAGCATTATGAAGAGGAGCAACTCTTACTCCACTGCCTCTCAGTACCTCCACAGATAGCTCTTTGGCAAACAGGTATTACCTTATCCCAGAGCAAACATCACTCAGTTTATCAAAGAGCAGCTAAGAGTACCAGCAGATCAAGAGAGGTGATTTTGCCCCTCTACTCAGCTCTGGTGAGACCCCACCTGGAGTATTGTGTCCAGTTCTGGAGTCCTCAACATAAGAAGGACATTGAGCTGTTGGAGCAGGTCCAGAGGAGGGCCACGGAGATGATCAAAGGGATGGAGCAACTGCCTTATGAAGACAGGCTGAAGGAGTTGGGGTTGTTCAGCCTGGAGAAGAGAAAGCTCAGGGGGGACCTCAGAGTAACTTGTCAATACCTGAATGGGGCCTACAGAAAGGCAGGCAAAGGACTTTTTAAAAAGATATGTGATGGGAGGACTAGAAACAATGGATGTAAATTGGAAGGGGGTAGATTCAGGATAGATATAAGAAAGAAATTATTTACAGTGAGAGTAGTGAAGCACTGGAACAGGTTGCCCAGAGAGGCTGTGAATGCCCCCTCTCTGGAGGTGTTTAAGACCAGGCTAGACAAGGCACTGAGCAGCCTGATGTAGTGGAAGGTGTCCCTGCCTATGGCAGGGGGTTTGGAACGTGATGATCTTTAAGGTCCCTTCCAACCCGAACTATTCTATGATTCTTTAAAAAGGCAAGTTGCCTCCTAACTGCAGCTTTATACCACCCCTTTTCTGTATGATTTGATTGTAGAATCTCCAGCAATTTTCAAATATAATTTCCAGGCTTCTTAGACAGGAGATGTGTGTGTGTGAAATATATGGGTGTGTTTGTTTATATATAGGAATATATATAGCTTTTGCTTGCTGCCTTTAATGTATGTATTTCTACAGACAGAGAGGAAGACAGCAAAATAGGTCAGGATTGACTTTCATCAGACCTGTCCAAGGAGTGAGCTTCCCTTCAGCTGCCTCCAAGCCCCTGTGCAATGTTCCACAGGCTATTGTCATGTGTGCTGCTTCTGCTTGCTGGCAGGATGCAGATGTTGTGACAGTCTCAGTGCCACCACTCCTCTGTGTAGCCTCAGATGTGCTGCACAGTCCAGTGTAGCCTAGGCAGCAAATGGAACTGGGACAGGGATCTTCTCCTCTGCCAGTGTGGTGAGCAGGCCCATAGTGGAGCAGATGTGGGTCTTTAATCAACATCATTGCTCTCTTCTGCTGGGAACAGGAGGAAGCATAACCCCACAGCTCTGCCATCCTCATGGGGTGGCTCTTCTCAAGCGATGAAGGTGCTTCAGGTTAGGAGCCTGATGAAATGTGCTACATCTCTAGTGTAGTGGTTGGAGGGATGTGGGAGAAACCATGGAATGGCTGCAGTGGCTGTGGCCAGCTGCACAATCAGGCTGATCAGCAACCTGGTCAGAATGGCTGCCCATGAAAAAGCCCCAGGATGTGAACAGGGATTTTGTCAGTCCCAAGCCATGGGATCCTTGGTTTGGGGGTCTGGAGGGCAGAGCTAAGGACATTGAGATGTTGGAGTGGGTCCAGAGGAGGGCCACGGAGATGATCAAAGGGCTGGAGCAACTGCCTTATGAGGACAGGCTGAAGGAGTTGGGGTTGCTCAGCCTGGAGAAGAGAAGGCTCAGGGGGTACCTCAATATCTGAAGAGGGCCTACAGAAAGTCAGGGTTAGGACTTTTTAACAAGATATGTGATGGAAGGACTAGGAATAATGGATGGAAATCAGAAGAGGGGAGATTTAGGCTAGATTTAAGAAAGAAATTCTTTACAGTGAGGGTGGTGAGACACTGGAAGAGGTTTCCCAAAGAGGCTGTGGATGCCCCCTCTCTGGAGGTGTTTAAGGCTAGGCAGGATGAGACATTGAGCAACCTGTTGTAACGGGAGGTGTCCCTGCCTATGGCTGTGGGGTTGGGACTAGATGACCTTTAAGGTCCCTTCCAACCCAAACTATTCTATGATTCTATGATGAGTGGTAGAATGTACTGTGGACAGGATAATGGGAAATAATGAACACGTGGTGCCTTCCCACTGCCTTCTGCCCCAGAGATGTTTGTGATTCTGCCTCCCGTTTCAGATAAAGCATTTCAGACCTGAAAAAATTCTCACTTTTCCCCTTTATCTGATCACTTTAGTTTTGCCACATATGATGCAAGTTGTGTTGCTCCTCAAGTCTCCACAGTGCCTTGCCAGCACTTTGGATGGGAGCTCTGATCATCAGATGCTTGGTGCTTCAGGTCCCCTTAGTTACTGACCTGTGAGCTGGTAATGTTCTTCCAATAATATCTGAAAAACTGGCAGTGGGATCCACTAATGAATAATTAAAGGAAGGTAATAGGATTAGTGTTGCACAATGTAGATTCATGAAACATATTACATGTTCAATTAGTTTGAGAATTTTGTCTGATAAACATGACGCTATTGTAGCAATAGGTTTAGACTTGTATAAGGAGGCTTTCTTAATCTGAACTTCTATTCTGGATGAGGTAAAAGATAAAACAGACATTGGATCTTAAAGATAACAAACATTATTGACTTTGTTGGGGGAAGAGGTAAAAATACTGATACAAGCACATAATGTATATTTCAGTTTGATAAAATGCAATTTGTTATATCTAAGAGCAAAAAAATGCAGGTCATGCTTACCTGATAAGATGTTTTGTCTTGCAGAATACTAATTCTGGAGAAGATTAGGGTTCTCTGATAATCAGTTGTAATGAAGAAGCAAGATGATGTTGGGATCTTCAGGGTTGATGCTATTCCTGATCGCAATTGCCATCTTGTCACCAGGCAGGAGCTCAGGGAAGTTTGTTGCTTCCACATTTGTCACAGTTGCAGCTGGAACAGGGTGTCCAGCCCAGCAGTTCACACTCCAAGAGGGATGCAAAAAAACCAGAGAAGTTTCAGCAGAGACATGAGGACCTGAAAAGCTGCTTGCAGGAGACATAAAGACTACTTGTCTTCTCTAAACAGACTACAAGACTCTGCCAAAAGGGCTCTGACATTACAAATAAAGAAACAACAGTCTTCTGCATTTAGAGTTGATAGGTAAGCTTAAGGGAGAAATATGATGTCATTACTCTCACTAATGAGGATGATGATTGTCATAGATTTGCCATTCCTGGAGAAGTTTGCAGTTAGTATTTCCCCAAAGGATATCCTCAAATTCAGCTGTAGTTACAGGAATTGAATGAAGGACTAATTTGGAGAAATGAGGACTCAGACAAATGATCTCAGTTTTTCCTGGCCTGATGGTTAGAGGCAATCCTACAGCTCAGCCCCATGCAAATCTGAAAATAAAAGCTGCAATCTGAAAATCAGTATTTATTCATGCCCTGAAGTACAATGTGCCACATCTTGGCAGATGCCTGGGAGTAACAATATTTGTGCTAGTGGTTGCAGGGCAGACAATATTCTCCTTCTCCTTCCCTCTGGGGAGATCCATTGTCTGTTGTACCTGCTGTGTGTCCTAGCTGCTGGCTCTCCAAATGTACCTGAGCAGCACAACAGATTTTATGGCATATTTTAGGCATAACAGATGTAAACTACAGAATCATATACCTTATGGTCCAGAGGAGGGCCACAAAGATGATCAAAGGGCTGGAGCAACTGCCTTATGACGACAGGCTGAGGGAGTTGGGGTTGTTCAGCCTGGAGAAGAGAAGGCTCAGGGTGGACCTCATAGAAGCTTATCAGTACCTGAAGGTGACCTACTGACAGCCAGGTGTAGGATTTTTTAATAAGATATGTGATGGGAGGACCAGAAATAATGGATGTAAATTGGAAGAGGGTAGATTCAGGCTTGACATAAGAAAGAAATTCTTTCCAGTGAGGGTGGTGAAACACTGGAAGAGGCTGCCCAGAAAGGTTGTGGATGCCCCCTCTCTGGAGGTGTTTAAGGCCAGCCTGCTGTAGTGGGAGGTGTCCCTGCCTATGGCAGGGGGGTTGGAACTCAATGATCTTTAAGGTCCCTCCCAACCGGAACTATTCTGTGATTCTTATTTACCTTTGTGAATCCATCCTATCCTAATCTCCAAGCCCACATGGTGAAATTGCAGAGCCAGTCATGACCAATGGGTTCTCATGAAACCACCTGTGTGAATACCTGTCTCACTCTGCTGTGAAGCCCTGATGAGATGTCTGAAACCTGCAGTCCCACTCCTCCTCATCCAGGGTCTTGAGCTGGCATGTGGGGGATCTCCACTCATTTTGGAGGAACTCTGCCAACTGTGATTCTCTGATGGAAAGTTGGATAGGAGACCAGATCTGTCAGCCAGTGACAGCACCAAGGGTTAGCCAACAAACACCCACACTTTTACTTCATCCCTTATCAGTGTGGGCTGTATCATGCTCTCATCTGATTGTGTCAAGAGTTAGTGGATGCGAAGCTCTAATCTTCGAAGCTTCTCATGACTTCAGAGTGGCTTTAAGACAAAACTTTGTGATCATCACCTGCTGCCACCTTGGGTTGCCAAACCACCAGTGTTTTCTGTTGGAACTCGCACCCACATATGTAACAGTTTACTTGGTTGACAGCAAACAAACATTTCTCCAGAAGATGGTGTGGGGCTGTACACTGTATGCACAGTCAGGCTGTATTACCATATCCTTCACAAGGGTCTCTAGAAACATCAGTATCTCTGGAATTTAAAATCATGTTGTGATTATTTGTGTTTATGCATACATAGACACATAGCCATATGTGGATAAGGAGAGCTGTAGATATAAATTATATATGCTATAGACTACATATAATGTATATAGCATCTTAGTAATGCAATTATGCATTTATGAAGCATATTTATATATGTCTATATACACTTTTATATATTTATGTATGTGTGTCTTATGGAGAGCATGAGAGCCTGTGATCATGAGTGTACAGCCACCACATGCAGGCCTATCACTTCTTCTTAGCACCCTCAGTCTGCTGTGAACCCAAAGCTGCTAAAAGGCATTCAGCCAATAGCTCATGCATGGAAGCTTCTCATTCTGCCCTGGTCAATGCTGTCAGCAGCCCTGTGAGCTGTTTAACCCTGTCCTGTCTGTGTGCAGCAACTTAGTCAGGATGGACCTGTTTCTGGTGTGAGAAGATACAGAGGTTGCCTGAGTGAGACTAAAAACTAACCTTGAGGCTAGAACTGCACAAGCAGTCTAGACTAGGAGCTTTCTCCTCTGCAAGGACCATCTCTGATAGCACTTCAAAGCTATTTTTCCCTTGTAATTATTCTTTTCTGAACATGAAGGCTTTGAAGAATTTCTAGAACAAGGAGCAAAACCTAAAAATCTGCCATTCTGTGTGACTGTGTTTAATAAAATCCTCTATTTTCCCCAAGATTGCTAATTTAAAAGCAATCAGCCAAGAGTGCAAGGTATTTCTGATTATTCGGTGCTGTTGCAGGCAAGAAGGTTCAGAAATGAGAACAACAAACCAGATATCATCACTATTATTTACAGTGAGGGTAGTGAAACACTGGAACGGAGAGGTTGCCCAGAGAGGTTGTGGATGCCCCCTCTCTGGAGGTGTTTAAGGCCAGGCTGAACATGGCACTGAGCCACCTGATCTAGTGGGAAGTGTCCCTGCCTATGGCAGAGGGGTTGGAACTCGATGATCTTTAAGGTCCCTTCCAACCCAAACTATTCTATGATTCTATGATTATTTTAAACTCTTCTTTCAGTGATCACAGATATTAGAAGTCTGGAATGGTGAGAAATGCTAGTTGCTTCTACAGGCTCTTGCTCCTTTATTCTGTCATTAGGATTGTATATTGAAATACAGCAATATCTCCTTTCCCAGCTCAGACCATGAAAGCTCTATAAATGTATGTTCATCCCATTTCTGGCTTTGGATTTCATCACCACTTTTAGTAAGTTGCAGAAGTTATTTTAGTAGTGCAGTTCTATGAAATCTCAGACTTATTCTTTCAAGGCTTTTTATCCTGTGTTTGGGGAAAAAAAAACCCCAAAACAGCGTGAACTGCTTCAGTAACATAATTTGTTTCATTGACTGTATGACAGCAGTAAAATTGTCAAAGATTTACCTGACAAACTTAAAAATTTTTTACTGTCTCATTCTCAACATTGCAATAAGCATCAGATCCCATCTTAGAAGCAGAGTCTGATGCTTTATTTGGTATCTTACAAATTGTGTCTTCAAATCACTTCTTGACTTGTACAAACAAGGGGAAACAAGCCAAACTCAGCAGCAAGTGTAAAAAGGCACCTGAGATGGTTTTGTAAGTCTCCCCTGACTGGTCCTGTGAGACTTGTGTAGTACAAGCTATTTTTAACTGTCTCTTACTGTGTAAGGATGAACATTACAAGCACAGAGAATTGTCTTCTCTGCCAGCCCTGTGCCTGCTGCGTAGGTGCATCCGCTGGAACTGTCCTTTTCTCAGCCAGGCACAAGGGATGCTGAGGTATTTTTAGCCTGTGTGCATATATATTTTTCTCTTTTAATCCATGAAGGGCAAGCATTTTGGGACAAGGACTATGGCATCCAGTGAGTCAGAAGCATTGCCCGTAGGACAGTTTATTGCTTCCAGTCAGCATGTAACTTGCCAGAAGCACAGACATGCTTTGCTTCCGTCAGTTCTCAACAGCTCATAGTGAACACTCCCCTGGAATTTCATCAGAAACGGTCCTTGTATATGAGTTCTTTCACTGGGATTTCACAAGAGTATCTGCAGGTCTTGTGCCAGAAGTTCAACCTTCCTGTTAAAGACATGGACAAAGTGATATGTCTGTGACATTCTGCTTGCCCTGCGCCTCCCCCTCCTTGGGGCAGGAGTTACCCCACAGTTACAGCAGATGTTCAGCTCTGGGTAGTGTTTCCCAGGATGCAATCCACGTTTGCTTGTTTATACCTTGGTGTTGTCCTCAGGGCATTCACCCCAGGCCAGTTTAGACTCTGAAGGAGCACATCACACCATAGGTCATTCCAAATAGATCATAGAATCGTTCGGGTTGGAAGGGACCTTAAAGATCATCAAGTTCCAACACTCCTGCCATAGGCAGGGACACCTCCCATTACATCAGGTTGCTCAGTGCCTTGTCCTGCCTGGCCTTAAACACCTCCAGAGAGGGAGCATCCACAACCTCTCTGGGCAACCTGTCCCAGTGTTTCGCCACCCTCACTGTGAAGCTGTTGTCCTTGTTACCTCCAGGCACTTGTGCTGAAATCATAGTCATTGTTTCCTCCAGCCAACATTTCCACTCAGCCTTTCAAATCTCTCCAGTGGATACTGAATCTCCTTTGTTTTTATTTCTCTTCTTCTCAGTCTACTTACTGTGGATGGAAAATGATCTTTTACTTCCCTTCCTGAATTCCCACAGTTGGATTTATTTCCATTTGCTCTTTTTGGGGACTACTTTGCAACCCAGGTCTTATTAGCTCTCCTTTCCTCTTCTTGTACCTGTCTGCAAAAGTACTACATCTGATTTAAACCATTCTTGAAGGTACTGATTTTGCCTGCAAAGAAGATGCCAAATGAGGCTTCAGCATAGCTTATGTCAGAATGTGATTTAAATAATGACCGCCTTTCCTTGGCACCAGGTGATGCTTCATGGGACTGTGCTTTCAAATGCAGAGCTTGGAAGGATGAAATATAACACTAACCTTTAAGGCTTCTCCAGAAACTCAAAATGTGTCACTGATCAAATGTCAAGAGCCATGCTCTAAGACATTTTATCTCAGCTGGATGAACTGAAAACCTGAGCACTTTGCTATATGTGCTAATTGAGGATGTATCACTGAATTAAATCAGTATGTAATAATTATTACTTATGCATTATTCTTCTGATTCTCCATATGTGCTATGATTTTAAAATGAATGGCATTTATTTGAAAATCTAATGAAGGATATGTGCATGCCTGTAATACATGTTAATGGACTCTGCAATTTGAGTGTGCACAAACAGAAAAATGGAAAATCTTGATTTACAAGTATTTTGAAAGTTTTGTTCTGAGAGAAACTCTGAATCACTCAAGCAAAAGGAGCAGGACCACATTTAGGAGTCGCTTCAAGAGCTTCTCAACACCAGGGTGGGTCAAAAGCCAGAACACTTTTGGCACCGAGCTATGCTGAGGGTGGTAAGGTCAGGGAAGAGATCATATGACATATTGCTACTCCAGCAGAAATTAATTTGATGATCAGAAAGTTTCTGTGTTCATGAAAGTCTATATGAAATAAGAGTGCATAATCAGATTAGTAACCCTTATATAGTCCTAAACTAGTAGATCATACATCAGATGATGTATACTAGTAGTACATGCTGATCTGAAGCCTGGGCAGCTCTTTTGTCTTTCAGGGGCTATTTGGGTGTATGAAGATAAACAGATGTGTGATTGCAGTATTCACAGGAGTTTTACATGGCCTTTGCTCCAAACCTGTGTTAATGCAAGATCCCCCATTGAAACTCGATCTTTAACTGTTTCTGCTGGCTCCACTTTTGATGTACAATTCCGCCTCTGTAGTAGGTAAGAGCACTGCTCAAGTGAGCAACATCAGGGACAGAATTCATCTGGGAGAGTGGCTAACCAACAGGATTTGAGAAAGAAACATTTTCTAAAGGGGTTCACGG
Source organism: Turnix velox (assembly GCA_013400935.1). NCBI lineage: Eukaryota > Metazoa > Chordata > Aves > Charadriiformes > Turnicidae > Turnix > Turnix velox. Next base: position 13,802 of record VZTY01005478.1, read on the forward strand.
TTCAATTTCTAGGATATTTGCAAAACTGTGTTTTTATCAGCTACTGGATCCAGTGTTTGATCCAGACTTCTGTGCAGCAGACTGACTTTCAGTCAGACTCTTTCAGTCTCATTCTTGAACTTTGTAAGTTCATTACATCCAACTGCTCAAACTACAGCTGGGACTGACTGTACCCTTTCTGAGTGTAGCACTGAGGCTCTTGGTGATCACCTTAGGACCAAAAGACAGCAAGACTTTATCAGAATTCAGATTGATTTATACCAATATATGAATAGTATAAAGATTTCCCAAGAGAGCTCACAAAATATTTGCATTTCAGTGCACTTGCTTTATAGACATCTTGATAGTCCTTTGAATCTTATCAGTTCAAGGAACTGGTGACATCCAGCTGCCAGGTCAACAGAGGAAAGTAAATTTGAAATAAGTCCACTGCTTCCCTGTCCTCAACAGAAATTCATGTATTCAGCCTGTGTCAACACCAGCTCCTCACAGATTGGCTGCCTCTCCCAAGATTGCAGAGCCAGCACAAGTAAATAATACATTTATATATATATATAAATATGTATATATAAAATATTACCTGGAGTATTGTGTCCAGTTC
>VZTY01005478.1:14657-31622 GCA_013400935.1 Turnix velox
GAGGTGTCCCTGCCTATGGCAGGGGGTTGTAGCTTGATGATCTTTAAGGTCCCTTCCAATCCAAACTATGCTATGATTCTATATTATGTAAAAGAAACACAACAGGCAACACTGTGTGGGCATGTATATATAAGAGTGTGTGAACTGACTGCATATATAACAAATCTACATAACACATATGTGAACACAACAGCTTTGGAAACACCAGAATGCAGCAAGCATTCCAGCAGAGCCTTGGCATGTGCTGAGCTTTATGTACACACTTAGGTTGCTCACCAAATCTATGCTACAAGAAGTAGCCCATCCCATGTGTTGAGCTCCACAGACTAGGGTTGAAAACCTGCTCTACTGCTTTAGAGCATGAAATGCCTATGATTCTGCAGTTCTTAAAACAGAATTGGAATTGACAGCACTAAAAATTGGTGCTCCTAAAATATTCATGTAAACATCTTACTTAAAACATTTGGAGGTTGGTCAAGCTTCTGAGAATAAAAGCAAAACAAAACCCTGAAAGAAACTAGTTTGCTTTTCTGTTGTCCTTTATGGCTGTGTACTTTCTCCCCTTTCTAACAACAGAGGATAAAATAGCAGGAAATGTTTCTAAACCCCGAGTTTAAACATCTCTTGTAGTCCCCAAGATTCAGCTTCCATGTGAATGAACTGATCTGATCACGGTGTCATTTGAAAAGCTATTCTTGAAATTCATCAGTTATGGCTGCTTCTGTGCTCTATATTCATCAAATTCTGCTCTGAATGCAATGGAAACACTCTTTTCAAATGGATTTTACAACAGATTTGGGAAAATTTTACTAAGACAATTTCCTCCTTCATCTTTCTTTTCACTCTGTGAGCAAAGCACATTTTTTGTGATGGCTAAACTAACCCACAGAGATGAGTTTGTAACACATAAAATGTAATAACCAACATTTAATTTCCTCATGGAAACATTTCTCATACGTTGGCAAGTTTTTTTGGAAGTGAACATAAGGCAAAAAGGGGGGGGATTTAAATATTTTTAATAGTGCTGCCAGTAGATATGAGCATCCAATTTCATTTAATAGTGTTCTTTGTTGGCCTCCACTGGGCTTTCTCTCTGTCAGATCACATTGATCCAGAAGGTATCTGGTGGTCTTCAATGACTATAGGGGGTATCCACCAATAGCAGCCTTAGACCTGATGTTAATGAAATGCTTTGCTCTAGAGAACACACACGAACTTGGACTTGCTTACTTTGTCTTTACCTTATTTTAAATCCAGATGTTGCATCCCTGGCATTTGCATTCTGACTGCTGCAAAAGCAGCTTCATGTCCTCTCACAGCAGAATTGCTGGTAACACACAGTAAGCACAGCCAGCATCATTGAGATGATGAACAAGGAGAATGTTAAAACTTTGTTTAGGTATAAAAACCATATGAAATAGAGGTAATTCTTCACATACAACCAGCACAATATCTCAGAAGAGGTCAGGTATAGAGCTGGCTGCCTTAATTCTTTACATTTCTAAGGACACCAAGCCTGAAGGGTCACAATATTTTACTGGTTTACTATTGAATATGGACATAAGTAGTAGCCCAAAAGCAGCTGACACACTATAAAGTCACTTTCTGGTTATATGGCAATGAGGTACGCTGTACCCATATCCAAGACATACCCATAAAACACTGATTGTAGTGCACACACTGCCATTTGTGAGATCTCTGCCAGCAAATCCTTGGAAGTGACTCCCTGACTTGGGAAGCCACAGGAGGAGAAATTCAACAGAAATATCACTTTTCCTGTAGAGGGAAACCAGGAGAAATCCATTAAGGAAGTGGCCCTGTATGGAGCACAAACATGGTGCTCCTGCATGTCTGTCCAGTTACCTTAACTCTGGAATCAGCCCCCAAAATGGCCCAAGGGAAAACCAAACCCAGAAAATCAAAACCTCCTTGAGCAAAATCATCTTTTTCCAGAGAATTCCATGAGCTCCACTTTACCCTCTTTTCTCTGAAGTTTTTAAAAGGAGTTCTCCTGGAAGAAGAGTTATCCCTCTCAAATTCCTGCTCCCTGTCTTATTAGTTGTAAAGCTATTCTAAAATGTATTTCAACAACCATTTTTTAACAGAAAATGCAGCTTTTTTTTTCCTTCACATCTTGCTAGGAAATGCATCTTATTTCCTGATCAAGCACTCTTCTAAACAGAGTTTCAGTTCTGACATCAAATGGCAGGACAAGGGGCAACGGGTGCAAGCTGAACACAGTAGGTTCCACAGAAATATAAGAAAAAACCTTTTTGTGGTGAGTATAAAAAAACACTGGAAAAGGCTGCCCAGTGCTGGTGGCACCTCATATATTAATACAGAGAGACTGTCTGAGCAGCTCAATGCACAACTGCTACTGCTGCCCCTGCTCAGCAAACAGGAGTCTCCACAGTGACAGAGCACTGACCTTCAGAATCACTCCAGCCCAATGCCCAAGAGTATGTCAGAGCATTTGACTTTTTTGGACTGATGCAAGGAGAATGGCTTAATACACCAACAGAAAGAAAAAAGATCACCTGCCTCCTTTTAGCCAAGCTCTCTTTCAGCTGTTGAGATAAGATGGATTAAATCCAGAGGAACTGTGAGTTTTCTTTTATTAGTGATAAGATCTAAGCTGTTGTTAGAAATATCAGGGGAATTTAACAGGCTTAACAGAGACTCCTGAATTCCTGAGGAGGTCTGTGAATTTGGAGTCCAGATCTGTGAGAACTCAGAAACACTTGTTACCTTATCAGCAGTCAGCTCAGCAGCCTTTGGAGAATGAAAATCACCTTTTAGTTCAACTTCCCTTGGTAGCTTGCCAACCTTCTTGTTACTCACTAAGTCAACTGTCTCCAGAAAATAAGCTGTCTACTCTAAGCCACAGAAACCAAAACACAGTTTAAAAAGTAAGCAGCAAGTCAATGGGAATTATATAGTATAACATCTTCTCAACAGGCAGAGGCAGTTCAGCTCCTTTACCACACAATAAGTGAATAGTCAATGGGTTTTGCCTGGTGGTACCATTGCCTTGCGGGCACACAGTCCTCCCCATGAGGCTGCCTGGCTCCTTTCCTTCTGGAAACCCATGGTCATGTGTGGACGTAGAGGAAAGGACCAAAAGAAGCCAAATAATGGAACTGAGTGAATGAGCAAGTGACAAACAATCCTGGAACCATGAAATTTCCTTAGAAGTCTTCTCAGACTGATTGAAGCATCACCTCAGATTAGTTTTATACTGATATTGTATGTTTCTGTTCACCTGACTTGCTAGTTTGCTAGGTTTGCTCTTCTGATAAGGTAATCTTAAAAGACATAAATAGTATGTGTACAGCTAGAATTAGTACCATGTAAAGAGGCTGTCATGGTTTAACCACAGCCAGAACCTAGGGTTGGGGTTAGCAAGGTTCTAATACATGTAATTGTTACTTGGGAAGACAAATGCCATCACTCCAAACATTTCCCCCTTCCTTCTTCTTCCCCTGGCTTTATACACTGAGCATGACATTATAAGGTATGGTATGTCTGTTAGATCATCTGGTTGTCCTGGCTGTGTCCCCCTCTCATCTTCTTGTACACCCCCAACCAGCTTGCTGATGAGACAGAGCAATGAGCAGAAAAGGCCTGGACTGCTAAGCAACAACCAAAACCACCAGCACACTATCAGCATTACTTCCATCCCAAATTCCAAACTTAGCTCTGTATTGGCCACCAGTAAGAAAGTCAACTCTATCCCAGCCAAAATCAAGACAGTGATATAGGACAAAAGGCTCTTGCACCTTTAACTAGAAAGAATGGATTATGACCCCAGCTATCACTAGTCTCACTCCTTCCCCTTCAATAAAACCCAAATTTATACTTTCTTTCTGTTGGCATCTGTGTCCATCATTGGAGAAGCTGTACCATAATCATAGCTGACAAAGCCACTCCCAAGGCCCAGCCAGAGACCCCCATGGCACACACCACAAGGAATGGGTGAAAAAAGAAATATGCAGGCAAAGGAAGGGATATTCCCAAATACACTGTTTGCTCTGAAACATTAAATATTTTGCAGTCTCCTCGCCCATTTGTGGAGTGCTCTCCATTAAACATTCATCATTTGCTATCCCATTAATCACATCAAGGGAATCAGTAAGTAGCTCTGATGAATCATAGAATAGTTTGGGTGGGGAAGGACCTTAAAGATCATCGAGTTCCAACCCCCCTGCCATAGGCAGGGACACCTCCCACTACATCAGGCTGCTCAGTGCCTTGTCCAGCCTGGCCTTAAACACCTCCAAAGAGGGGCATCCACAACCTCTTCCAGTGTTTCACCACCCACACTGTAAAGAATTTCTTTCTTATATCCAGCCTGAATCTACCCCCTTCCAATTTACATCCATTATTCCTAGACCTCCCATCAGATATCTTATTAAAAAGTCCTAATTCTTCCTTTCTATAGAACCCCCTCAGGTACTGATAACCTACTATGAGATCCCCCCTGAGACTTCCCTTCTCCAGGCTGAATGTAAGATATATATCAGCAAACACAGATAATTTTTTTTCTAAACAGAACTCTGTCTAGCTCTACAGGAGATGGTCCAAAAAAATGTCTGCTTGCTCACAGATCTGAGGGAAAAGTGCAAGCAAATCCAAGACTTGGCTGGTTCTCCTGTGTCTGGGAATTTGGGTGATTCTTTTAATTTGAAGTAGCAATGTGAGTTTGCTTGTTCTGCAGTGAAGTGTATTGGTGGTATCATTTTCCTGGAATAGCCCCTTCATCTGAAACACAGCTCATGTTCCCTCCAGCATGACAAATAACACATTTTATCTCCCCTTGGAGCTTGGAAGAATCTGAGATGAGATCTGCACTTCAGTGTAAAGAGATACAACCTCAAAAAAGGTGCAATGGGGACAAAACCACTTGGTCTGAATGGAAATAATCACTGGCACTTCCAACCACAACCCATCCTCTGATATCAAGCTGTATTTTAATGTAAAATGGCTTTCTCTCATCGTGTTTGTACAGCACCTAGCACAATTGCATCCTAATTCTGACTGTGGCTTTCTGGCAGTAAAACAGACATTCAGTTTATAAAAAAACTACAGTATCACATGTTCTTGCATGAGCCACCCATGGGTGGTCTTTGTAGCACTTCAACTTTGGACATTAAAAAAAAAAAACACCATTGTGTGAGAAGAACACTTTTTTCTCAACTGTCCCTTCCTTTCAGAGCCAGACAAGTTGGGAGCTTCTTTATAAAAGATAAAACATGCAGGTGGTCTGCCATTTGCTGTGGGTACATAAAAGGAGTATTACATAGATAGCGAAGGAGAAATGGATGGATCTGGCAGATGGCATCATGTTCAGGGTTAGCCAAATCCCCTCTCAGGCAGAGGAGCCCAGATGGCCAAGTAGAAACATTTTCTGCCACAAACCCTTTGCATGCCTTAGTGGCATCTCTGTGCTGGGAGGGGAAGTCAGTCATTCACAATCTCTTGCTGCAGTGAAACAAAACTGGACATGTTTTGTCAAAGTATGTTCATTCTCAAGCCCTCCTCAGCCCTGGAACCTTCCTCCCATCATCTGAGCCTGGCTGCAGTCTAATCACCACTCTTGCATTCTGTGAAAGACAGTTAGCAATGATTTTGAAAGCTGGGTTTGCAAAAAGTAGCAAAACACCCCTCCTGGCAGGTTTCTTCTTGTGCACCTCTAAAATCAGTAATGTCTCTCTGAGAAGCTGGGAGAGCAGGGACTGGGTGGATCTCAGGGTGTCTGGTGCTGATGGAAGTGCTGTGCAAAATGCTTAACACTTTCCATTCGTCTTGACGTTGCTCTTAATCTTGTGGGATTTCACAAAATCTGCCTCATCTAAACCCACTGAAGGTCTGAAGCACCCTGAAGTTCTCCAATAAATTCTCTCCACTTGCCTCACAAATGACATGGCATGACATCCCAGGTGTTGTGACCTTGCAACCAACTCCTGAGTTTTTCATGCTCAGGAGCACTTGCCTCCACAAACTGGAAGGCACCCTGGGACATCTCAGCTGGGGGCCATTGCACAGGCACAGTGACTTCCCTGTCCTGGGCATCCTCTTGCAGGGCATTGGAGTGACACAGCCAGCCCTGGCATATTCACTAGCCATGAAAAGTGGAAATAAGTGTGTCTTCGAGGTATTTGATGCATTTGGTAAATGCTCAGCACAGGCAGGGAGAGTTCACAGTGACCAGACGGGGGAGAAGGAAAGGGAGGAAGAAAAATCAAAAAAGGGAGAAAGAAGTAAGGTGGGAAATGGAAGGGCACAGAGACAGAGGAGGAAGTTTTGTATATCTTTTATGGGAAGAGAGAATAAACTAGTAATTATCTTTAATGTATCCTAATCTTTTGCCTTTCCTGAAACCTGATATTGCCTCCACACCATCCTGTCTTGCTCTAGACTCATTTACAGGCATCCTCAGCCTGTTCCCTCACAAAGTCTTTCTTTGCCTCCTCCTCTTGTCTCCCGTCCTTCCTCCTACCAGAGCTGTGGCTGCTAGGATGGGATCTGGGCAACCCGCACCATGTCCAGCCAGGTGGGGGCTGGCAGAAACCTGGCTCCTTGCAGGCTGTTTAGATGCAGCCATCTGTTTTGGTGATTGAGAGAGTGTGGCTGTATAGACACAAGCCAAACAATTCCAAGGACCCTCTGGGTCAGACAATAGGGTGCTATTTCCTGAGGCACAAATATCAGCATCAAGAAAGCCTTCAGTGCAGACATACCTTCCTTATCTGCAAACTCTCCAAAGTGAAAAACACAACAGTCTCTTTAGTAAAGTGTAATGGATACAGTGTGACATTTTCTGCATTACAAGCAGCTTTATTTCAAGATTAAGCCAAGATAGAAACATAGAATAGTTGGGGTTGGAAGGGACCTTAAAAATCATCAAGTTCCAACCCCCTTGCCATAGGCAGGGACACCTCCCACTAGATCAGGTTGCTCAGTGCCTTGTCCAGCCTGGCCTTAAACACTTCCAGAGAGGGGGCATCCACAACCTCTCTGGGCAACCTGTTCCAGTGTCCCACCACCTTCACTGTAAAGAATTTCTTATATCTAGCTTGAATCAACCCCCTTCCAATTTACATCCTTTATTTCTAGTCTTCCAATCACATATCTGACTAAGAAGTCCTACCCCTGCCTTTCTGTAGCCCCCTTCAGGCATTGGTAAGTTACTCTGATGTCCCCCCTGAGCCTTCTCTTCTCCAGGTTGAACAACCCCAACTCCTTCAGCCTGGCAGCTGCTCCAACCCTTAGATCATCTTTGTGGCCCTCCTCTGGACCTGCTCCAACAGCTCAATGCCCTTCTTATGTTGAAGACTCCAGAACAGGACACAATACTCCAGGTAGGGTCTCACCAGAGCTGAGTAGAGGAGGAAAATCATCTCTCCTGACCTGCTGGTCACACTCCTCTTGATGCAACCCAGGATTTGGTTGGCCTTCTTGGCTGCATAGTCTAAACACTCTCCCAAAAACACACTGAGTGGTGGTAATATCTCCAGGTTTCACATTCAGGATCTTATTACTTTGGGATTAAACCACGTTCCATGCCATCATAGGGAATTTTGCATTTCCAGAACACCAAGCAACACTCTGCTCACATCATCTGTTAAACTACTCTTGTGGCTCCTTCTTCTGCCACCTCCATTTCTTCATCTTGTTCCATCTTGTACAAAGTCCTATGTCAAGCTGTCCAGTTCTGGCTGATCCTAACAGATCCTGACTGCCAGACATTTCTGGATTAAGTCTAACTTTAGGGTTTAGGTCACTGAGGCAGTAAAATGTCAAACCAAAAGAGGGGAGGGGACTATGAAAGGGCATCTCTCAGGATGTGGAGTGAAAGCCAGCTGGATTCCTGCTGAAGTGCTGAGCTCAGCATGGAGGGATTTCTTGAATAACAGGAGGCACTCAGAAACTCAGTGTGGCTAAACCCAGTGCCTGTGCTAGAAATGGAACCCTGACAAGGAAAAGGGATTAAATTAAGATGAAATGGGCTTTTTTTTTTGCCTATGCCCTGGAGGCAAATATTCATTCTCACTTAAAATTTATTTGCCATTTAAACAATGGGAGAAAGTAAAGAAAAAATCTGCTATTGGATGACAGATGGGAAAATCACTCTCTGCATGATATTTATTCCACAACAAGCTTGTCTTTCCCCTGTGTCTGAGCAGGGCTGCAAAGCAGGGAACATGCTTTTACTCCCCAGTTGCCTTCTCCCTTCCCATTTGGAATATACATCTTGGTTTGGTGGAGGGAAGTGGCCAGGGGTTCCATGTCCATGGAGGGGTCAGACAGCCTGGGCAGGCTCTAGCCAGCCAGAGGGCACACAAGGGGGTGGAGGTTGACATCTCACATCCCTCTGCCTTCTAGCTAAAGGCAACATAAGTATTATCTTGAAAACTGCATGTCTAGGAGAGTAAGGGAAAAAGCCTGTATCTTCCTCTTGTGCAAGGATGTATATTGAAAACAGATGCCCCCATTTTACTCTCCAAGTAGCAGAATATGAACCTCAACAGGGTGCTGAGAAATAGTGAGCTGTTGCAAAGGAGAAGCAGCCAGTGTTTGCTAGCTTGGCAGAATTAAAAAAACAAACCAATTCTTATTTATCTCAGAGACTTGAAGGCCTGAAAAGCTGGGTGTAACCTTTATGAGCTCTTAAAGCTGACTGTGACTTTTCAGAGACTCAGGAGAGGACATGGTATCACTCACCAACATTCTAACAAGTAGCAATGGAACACTACCAAGCCAGTATGGTATCCAGCTGCTCCTGCCAAGACCTTTCATGACCCTGCCTCCCACCAGGTCAGGACAGCCCATGATGAATTCCTTGCTGCCCATGTCCACTGACTACAAGTCAGTCCTCAGCCACAGAACACCACCAGACCTCATCACAATCCTGCTATCCCTGTCTGTGCCACCACAGCACAGGTTGGCCCTGACTCCTGTTTACTTGCAAGCATGAGAAAGAGAGAAGGCACTGCTATATTTGAAAACTAAGAAATTGGTTGCTTCCATGCCATTTCATTGTTTCAGTTCCTGGTTTTGCTCCAGGAGCTTGTCACCCCTCAGGAGGGATGGCCCTGTGGTAGAAACAAAGTCTCTTTGTTTGCTGTGTGTCCCTGAACCCTTCTGGGAGCAGTGCGACTGAATTGCCTCAAACCCTTTTTCCTGCAGTAAGTTTTGAGGTGGTTCCATTGCATCCCACTTCCTCAGGGAGTTATCCTGCACAGAAGTGCTGTACCTCTTCTCCTGACAGGTCCTTAAGATACATTATGACTGTATTTCATGCAGATGCAAAGAGGCTGTCAGTATTAAATTCAGATGGAACCATTCGTCACCAAAGGTTAGCAAGGATGAACATAATTTAACAGCATGACAAAATTCTTGTTCTGTTTTTTTTTCTGGAACCCCAGAGCAGAACATTTCAGCAAGACCATGTCAGGTCTGAGATCCAGAGCTTGTCACTCCAAGAGCAGTGGGTGCAGCCCTGGGGACATCACTGAAATGAAAGACTGCTAGTGTGACAATTTTGGGGGCAGCTGTTATTTTCTGAAACTTTTGCATCTATTTTTATTTTATGCTGATCAGGCAAGGTCTGAGCTGAGACCAGATGGTAGTGATTTGCTATGGGTTATTGCTGGTCAAAACTAAACACTGCTGTGCTCCACAGACACGGGGAATTAAACTGGAGATGATGGTTATTTATTCATTGGTATTTCAGCAGTGTTCAGTTGAAAGTGAAGCCTCACTCAGCTGGGCACTATTCACATTCTTCACATCCATACACAGAGTTACGTTTGTTCATCCCCAGAAGCCCAAGCCTGAAGTGAAAAACCCAGATGTAGAATACCCTGACCTCGGGCTGTTATCAAATACTTCTCCCTACTATTTCAGAACCCATTTCCCAGTAATATAGCTTCCTCTTTTTTCTTCCCTAATTTTGCAGCAAGACTAGATGTTGTATTAGTGCAGCTGCTGACCAGACTGTCTGAGAAGACAACCTTCTGAGCATTGCTGCTAGTGGGTGCTTCTCTTTCCTGGGTCAAAACATCCCCTGCCACAGGCAGTCTGTTTAAAAAAGCTGATTTGGCAAAATGGTCTGTGGGTATTCTTGAGATGTGGTCCTGGGGAAGGTTTTTCTTCTTGTTGAGGGAAAGGGAGACTCCATGATCCCACATTTCTAATGGAAACTCTTTCCTAGTGCAATTCTTGACAACACCACTTGCCTTCTCATTGCCTTTATTAGAAATAATGGTGCTGAAGAGCATAGCCTAGCATAGCTCAGGCAACTCAGCACCACAGTCTCTCATGTAGCAGGTCTGGGACAGGTCTGAACAGTTCTTGGGGATGGGGGAAAATAATTCAGAAAGACAAAGCGCCTCTGGGAATCTGGAAAGCAAAAGTAACGAAGTCTCAATGCAACCCTCATTTAGTTTTGCAAAAGCAATCAGGCCAGTGTAGGCTCCAGAGGTTAGCCTTGACTGCTTGATGAACATACCTGCTTTGCTCCGATGAATGACAACATACAAGTAGTGAAATACATTGATAGCATTTATCAATATAAAGGAAAACTTCATGCAATGGTTGCCACAATTACTTACACCAAATTACAAGGTTGTCTTGTAGCAAACATGACAGACACCAGTGATTCCTTCAATACAATAGAGCAAAGTCATAGGTTTGAACAAATAAAAGTCTGTCTGCAGCACCACTTAATTTAGACTATATTACAGTTCTTCCTGGGAATTTTTATGAATTGGAAGAGCATACAAATGGAATAAATCCTTTCAGTCTGTAGTCCAAGAACAGAGATTTCCAAATTCTGAAGATCAGGAAAGTATCTTGGAGTGGCAGAAGTTGTTGGACTTACGTCATAAATGTGAAACTCAGGTCTGTCCCATAGTTACAACAGTGACAAAGCTGTGTTTGAGGTCTGGGCCTCTGTACACACTCAGCATCTAAGCCATTCATTCCCTGGGTGGTCCAGGAACACTGCAGCTTGCCATCAGCACAGATGAGATAGGGCTGGTTTGAGACATCACACTGCCTTGAAAGCAAAACTGGACTCCTCACCTCCCCTGTAACTAAATAACACACAGGTGAACTCCAGATGGGAGTTTCTGACAGTCCAGGTACCCTCCTGGTGTAGCTCATCTCTCCTTTATGCTTAAATGTGCTCATGTTGAATTACTTCCTGGGTGCAGAGTCCCTGAGATTCTCATGTAGTTCTGCTGCTTCAGCAGTTGCAGAAGAGATCAAGTTGTACATAGATAACACATTTGCAAACAGCATCTACAAACATCCTGTAGATGCAAAAATGTCCATGTAGGACAGTCTTTCATACAAAACTGGTTTAAATCTCTTAACTGTGTGTGTGGCTGTCATGGATAAAACATTCCAGAACTAGGAAATTTCATTTAATTTATTGCTAGAACACACAAGCTTCTGATCCCTGATTTGACATTGAGTGGAAGAAGAACAGAAACAGCCAGATAAACACTTATACAAGACTCCATCCTCCCTCTTTCCCCACCCTCAGCTTCCTTTGTTGTTGTTGCAGTCACAAGCAGTCCATCAAATTCCTCCAACAGGCAGCATAGGATGTGGAAGTTGTGTGGGTAATGACTTTGCACTGCCTTGTGTGTAGCTGTTCCTGCCAGGCTGCACTTGATACTCCTTGCACAATGATTTCCGTCATGGCTTCTGCTGCTCCATTCCTCAGCATCCCCACTTTGGCATGGATGTGTTTTCACTGCATGTCTTTCCCTCACTTCAGGGGAGGCTGGAACCATTCTGGCAAATGGCAAGTCATGGACTCACCCCAGGCAGGTCACCACAGCAAAGTGATGCCATATACAGGCTGCAACATCTGCCCATTGCAGGGAAATATAGTAAAAAGGATGGATTATCCGTGGTCTGCAGGACAGCTTGCAACCATGTACTCATGTGGCCATTGCAGATAGGTCTCATGTTGGCATGGGACAGTGAGCTGCTATTCTGTGAGATTTGATTCCCCGGCTGAACATCTGGTTTCCGTAACACAGGGAGATCTGATATTGACTCAAAAGCCATGTGGAAGTACTGATAACTCTGTAGTGAAGAAATCTGACAACAAGCAAAATTTTAAGCTGATCTTTTACAGCACACACCTTGTAACAGGAGTACAAGCAATCTGGTATTTATACTCAATCAGGTGCTAAGCAGCGAAGTATCGACATTAGGTCAAACATTCAATCTTTTAAAGAAAATTATGCTTTCTTTGGGATGGTGGAGATAAAGTCTCCAACTACACTCATGTTAAATGTTCTTTTATAACAGGACATTGCTCAAAAGCAGCCTTGAACATGGTTTGCTTCCACAGGGAATGCAGAAGTTCAAATCCCTTGAAACCATGACATGACAGTCTCATCAGCTCACAGTCTATAGCTCACAGCTTAACTCAACTGATTCCAGAAAAATGCCACCTTAGACTAATAACCAGCTGCAGCCTTTCACAAGTTGCAGTAACATATAGCTCCTTGCTGCTTCCAAGGCCTTCAGGAGAAATGTAGTAACTCACATGGACTTTAGCATAGCTTATCTGCAGACAGTGAAATTAAACAGCCCTTCAGTTTCCAGGCTTTTTTACATGTATATTCATGTGCAATGAAAATGTGATCAGAGACTTTAAAGCCAAAAGAAAGTTTAAGAAAAAAAAAAACAAAAGGGAGTGCAGAAGGGATGAGAAAGCCTGATTTTAAAATTGTCTTATGCCATTTTACCAGTAAACATTTGCACAGTAAGTCTGAATAAGATAAATCTCTAAACAACTCTCCCCAAAACAGTTGGATTTACTCCAAGTATTTCTGATGTGCTGAAGTACCTGCTAGCTGAGAATTGTCACTGATCACCTTCATGCATCCTCAAGGAATCTCCATGCCCTTGGCCTTGAGAGAATACATAAAGCAAAACTCAGCTGTTGAATGGCTAATTGATGCTTTCATCTGGTGTCTGACAAGGACAGTTAAAGGCTGAGCATCATTAAAAGAATTTGATAAAACAGGTATTTGTCATTTGGCAGACTGTGTCTCAATTTACTGTATCTGACAGATGAAAGACACACAGAGACAATAATTATCCTGGGGTTAATGTCAATGATTTGCGAGTCCCTCTGAGAAATCTGTGGTGTGATTCATAGAATATTTTGGGTTGGAAGAGACCTAAAAGACCATCAAGTTACAACCCCCCACTAGATCAGGCTGCTCAGTGCCTTGTTCAGCCTGGCTTTAAACACCTCCAGGGATTGAGGGGGCATCCACAACTTCTCTGGGCAAACTGTACCAGTGTTTCCCCACCCTCACTGTAAAGAATTTCTTTCTTATCTCCAGCCTGAACCTACCCCCTTCCAATTTACATCCATTATTTCTAGTCCTCCCATCACATATCTGATTAAAAAGTCCTACACCAGCCTTTCTGTAGGACCTCCTCAGGTATTGATAAGTTACTGTGAGGTCCCCCCTGAGCCTTCTCTTCTCCAGGCTGAACAACCCCAACTCCATCAGCCTGTCTTCATAAGTTGCTCCAACCCTTTAACCATCTTCATGGCCCTCCTCTGGACCCACTCCAATAGCTCAATGTCCACCTTCTGTGAGGACTCCAGAAACTGGACGCAATACTCCAGGTGATTGTAGAAGCTTGCAGCTCTCTGGATTAGTAAGATCCATATCAAAATATCAATATATATTTAAATATGTTTATTTTTTAAAGTCATCATATACTTATTCACTTATCTATTGTCTGAGATAGATTCACATAGGAATTCATAGGAATTGCCATAATGGTGAAAAATAAAGTTTAGTATGGGGCAAGTTAAGTGACCTATATGTTTTATTTCTCCTGATGAGGGGGTAGAACTATTACCATTGGTGACATTTCTAGAGTCTGCAACATCTTATGTCACAATATAATGTATTTGTGAGTGAGACTCACTTGCACACTATATAACTTAAGCTTCATGTGACATGTTTGACAATGTTTCACTTTCACAATGTTTTTTGTCTGTGATTTGGGGGATCTTTAGGCACCACATCTGCTGACAAAGGAACTGGCTGCTTTGGCAATTGTGTAATAGTACAATTTTATTTCCACTTTCGATTTCCTTGAAGAAGTATTAGGAAACAGCATTAAAATTAGGTGCCTGGCCACTGCAAATAGCACCCCCAAGAAGCTGCCATGACTTCCTTAAAAGGTTTCACAGTTCCCTTATTATGGACAGGACTATTTGAGGGCTTTACAACTGCTACCAGAGCTGACATAGTTCTTTATTAATTTAGGTAAGTACAAATAAAGCTGTGTGAGAATATTTACATCAATGAAATGATTGAATTATAGCAATTAATTTGAGTACAGCAGCATTGCTATGAAAAGCAAGCATGAAAATCCCATGTCAGCCAGCAGAGGCAAGAAGAATGAAGTTCACCCAAATGCACCAGCTCTGTAGGCTATCCCTGTGTGCTTACACCTCTTAATCCCATCCCAGAGAAGGCACAACTGGAGCAGGCCTATACAGCTCTCATTTGATATGAGTAGACTGTTTCCCCAGCTTGAGTACAAGTCCACAGAGGAATTGTCTGGGGAGCTTGTGTGAGCCTCAGCGGTCCCAAATCTCTTTAAAGTGTAGAGGACGGTAACTCCCTGGAGTCTGACTGGTCATACACACACACAGTCTTCATCTCTACTTCTAACAATGGTTACTACAATTTCTAATTGAAGTGAGCCAACTGCCAATAGGTAGAGTTAACCCTCATGTTCCTATTATTACAGAGTTGCTGAGCTCTACATCTTTCAGAGGGAGTGTCATAAAGATACTCTAAAACCTTAGAATAGATTGGGTTGGAAGCAATCTTAAAGTTCACCAGGTTCAAATCCCTTGCCATGATCAGGGACACCTCCCACTAGAGCAGGTTACTCAAAGCCCCATCCAACTTAACCTTTATTTTAATAGCCATTTCGCATGCAACCCAATGTTTCACAGACACTTAGTGACAGAGTATTTGTTTAAAATCAAAACTATTTTTTCATGTTATCATAAGGTAAGTCATCCATAGTCCTCTGAGCATCCTGAACTGATAGGCACAGGCTAGGCCCCCAGTACAGTGCTGGAAGCTGCCTGGAATAAGCAGGACATTCTTCTTATCAGGTGGTGAGGATTGCTTGCCTTTTCATCTGTAAAGTTTCAGGTTATGGGAGGTGATAATCACCCTTGGAACCTGCCCAAATCCTTCACTGCACATCAGTGGCAGCTTCAGTTATAGTGACCACAAAATAACAGAGTTTGAGATCCTAAGGGTAGTAAGAAAGGCAAGTAGGACAGCACACACACAGAACTTTAGGAAAGCAAACCAGCTTTCTCAGCCAGCTGGCAGGCAGAAGAATCCCATGGGAAACAACTCTGAAGGGTAAAATAGCTCAGAAAAGCTGCCATGGTTTTAAGCACAACATCCTCCAAGTACAAGTGAAATATGCAGCACATCAAGTAGACTTATTAGGAGACTGGATAGTGTAAACAGGGAATTAAAGATTAAGTGCTTCTAAACAGGTGAAGAAATGTAACTGCAGTAGCACTCTGACAGTAACATCATGTCACCAGACTAGAGGCAGGAAATGAGAGTGGATGCTGTTCAGAGCAATTCTTCCTCCCAGAACTGCAGTCACAATGTGCACAACAAACACAATTGTTGCAGCATGCTTTTAACCAGAGTGGCCAGTGTGACATAGATAGCTGGAGGGGACCTCTGTGCATGACCTGATACCAAACAGGGAAAACTCCTGCTTAACAAGCCCAGTGATTGGCTGGAATAGATACACAAATCCTTGTATTCAGAGTCTCTTGAACTCATGACCCCTCCTCCTGCTTCTTAGGGTTGAAAGAATTGTACAAAGCCAAGCAGTCACCAATATTAGTCCTCTAGGTAGTCAAGCACCCTGACATGAAGACAAGCATGGTGGTGATAGAGAAAGAAAGTGGCTTGCTGATCCCATAGGATGAACTTGACCTAGAAGCAACAAGCCAGTGTCTCATTTTCTCTACAATGATAGTTCTTATTCAAGGGCCAAGCTCAACGTGGCAATATGATGAGCTCTCAGCCAAAGCTTTTATTTTGATGGCGAGATAGGTTTTTTTACAAGCACTTGACCATACAGCCACCACCCTAAATCTTGAAGGAATATACTGCTAATAAGTATACTCTTCTACTACTACTGCCACAAATCCCTCCTGGCAGCAAAACCTCGTCCTCTTTTTCAGCATAGCCATGCATGAACAGCATTATTTCTAGACCATATGTCTTCATTCTGTAGGAGGATGAAGACAGGGACAACTACCTTTGCTTGAGAAGAAAGAAGCAAAAATCAGAAAGTAAAATCCTGAATTTAAACTGGATGAAGAAAAATAAGTAAAAAGCACAGAAACACTCAGCAGAAGCAGTAATAGCAAATGACAGCAAAGGGCAGTGCCTATGCCATGGAAGAACACAGTCAAAGTTGAGAGATCAGAGAATGAGTTACAAACCCTACCACCACAAAAAGCATCAAGTCTTACAGATGACTTCTTGGAACTGAAACTTCAAGGGCTAGACATAATTAAATGCTGTAAGCTGCTCTGAATCCATAGTCTGGGACAAAATCTTTGCCCAGAAAATGCCCAATGGACCTTTTAAAAGTTGCCATAAATTTGTATGACTTAATTTCTCTACTAAGTTAAAACCATATGCATACTTTCTGTATTTTAATAGGCTTCATATATTCTTTACCCGAAGGGCTCTAAGATCACAAAAACCGCACCCACGGCACCTTGAGCTGAAACACAAAGCTAAAACACAAGGCTCCTGCTAAACATTCATCTGAACTCAGGCAAGCCTCACAGAGGATTAAGGCAAGAATTGGAAAAACAAAGCCATCACCCATCCCTCC
>VZTY01005479.1:0-50163 GCA_013400935.1 Turnix velox
GTGGGTCCCTCTTCGCCTGTGGGGAAACGGTGGGCGATGGAGGAGGGCAGCGGCTGCCCTTGGTCAGGGCGCGGGCAAGCGGTGGCGGCCGGGGGCGCTGGCGGGGCAGCCTTTAGGCCCGGTGACCCACTTTGCTCCTGTCACTACTCCCGGGCACGTTTGGAGCCTTGCCCGCCTGGCCCGGCGCCCTATCGGGCCGCTCCCGCCACCACCACTTCCACCCCCTTATTTCTCCGGCATCCCCCGCCGTACCGAGCCGCACCGCGGTGAGACGGGGGAGTGTTACGCAGCGGTGGGTACCCGGTCCTGGCGGGGCCCACTGATCCTCCCTGCGGCGGGACGGGCTGCGGAGCCTTGAGGTGGCGGGGACTCGGTCGCAACGGGGCTGCGGGGCCGAGGGCTCGCTGGTTTATGCCCCCTCGGAGAACTTCTATTGGGGTGTTCGCGGCGTCTCCCCGCTCTCAAGCATGAGGGGGTCGCGGTAGCCCCCTTCCCCTTGCCTCCCCCCGAATTCTCTCCTTGTTGAGGTGCATCGTTAAAAGACCATGTGGGAGGTACTCTAGGGCTAGTATTAAGCGTGACGAGTGAGGGACTGGAAACCCCTGCTACCCCATTTTTGTTATTCTCTTAAGGCACGTTTGGATTTGCGGTTGGCTTTGCTTTCAAATTCCTGGTACTTAGGGGTTGGTTAGAAATGGAAAATGGTTTTATTTTTCTTGAGGAAGAGTGTTTATAAACTAATAAAACCACTTGCAGTAAGATTATTTTTTAAAATCATTATTTTTTACTAAGGCAGTTGTTTTCACCCCCCTGTTAAAAGCTGACCTACTAAAGAGGCAGAGGGAGAGTCAGGTATAGCTGTAGCCGGGATATGAAGTGGCATGTAGGGGCGGGGTGGGTGATCATGCCTCCTGAACCTCCTGATCCACTAAATCCTTCAAGTAAGTATCTCTTTTTGATGACATAGTTTGACAAGCAGTGGTGTTGACTTGAACAGGCCTGTCCTCTCTCCTCACCACCACCTCCTTGCTGCCCCCCTCAGCGCTACAGTTCCTGGAACCCTGGCCCGTAACTGGGGTGGGGAAATGATCCAGGTTAAAATTAACTTCCTTTTTTTTTTTTTTTTAATGTGGTTATATTTAACTGTGCGCATTTCTGTGGGTGACAGGTGTGCCAGACGGGAATAGGGTTGTTTAAGCAAATACTCCGGTGGAAGAAAGGATTGAGGAAAAATACACTAAACGCTGGCAAACCTGGCAGAGTTCAGGATGAGCAGTAGCAGTCATTTCATGCTGTTCAATATTGTAGGAATAAAATTAGGTTAGGCTGTGGATACCTACAGATAACAGTATTTAACTGTCAGGGCTAGTAACTCTGCAGTTCTTAATAAACTGTTGATTTTCATGTATGTACGTGTAAGATACTTTCTCAGAAGTGCTAGAGATGCTGCTTTTTGGTTACCAAACATTGCATGTTTGGTTGGTTAGTTTTTTTACTTGAATATAGGTGACGGCATTTTGAAGATCAGAGAATTTTCCTGGTAAGGGAAGAGTTACTTCTTAGCAAACATCTTGAACAGGAGGTAAAAAAAAAAGGCACTCCCGGGTTGATATTTAATAGTTTTAAGATGTTGTTCATCCATGTCTTGTTTTTTATTTCTTCTGCTTCATGTCCTTGCGTAGCAAAGTTTAACACCCACAGATAAAGGATGTGGAGTAAGAAGAGAATGTTTTCATTATGATTGCTCTAAGGACTCCGTAAGTTCTCCACTGGAGCTGCTTTCACACGTTTTGTACTCAGCAATTTAAAAACTGAGTGGTAATTACTTTAAATGTTATTTGGGGTATTAGTTCATTATCTTGTTGGCACAGAATTTCACTGAAGTCATGAATCTTAATGGATGGATTGGTCTGGCCAAGCAAATAGCTGCTTTCAGGGGCTTTGGGTTTTTTCTTTTTCTTCTCTTTTTGTTTTTTTTGACCCCATTCTAAATTTGTGCATAAAGTCGAAGGTATAAATTAATAGTTAGAGATATTAACCCACATGGTCCTTACATTAAGTGTTTTTATTGATTTGGAAAGCTGTGAATGTATTTTTTTTTGCTGAGAACAGGAGAGTTGCATATTTGATTCACAATTTATTTTCAATTTTCTTCTCTAGAAAATGTAAAAAATTGAAGAAAGCACCCTTTTTAGTTATGCACCCCATCAGGAGATATGTATAATTTTCTATCTAAAGCCTCTGCTCTTCACCCTAATTTTGTAAATTGAATAATATGGATAATTCTTCTCTCTTAATAGAAAACTAGTGCCTCAATACAGTTTTTAATACAAAACATGCAGTATAATTAGGAAGAAGTGGGATTGCAGCTAAGGTGCTTTCCTTTTCATCACGCTGCAATGAACATTTTCCTTGAGGAAAAGATTTTGGTAGATACTTGTAAAGGGAACTATGTTTTGGTGTTTTGGCATTTTGAAGTGCTCATTTCCATATGAATTCTAGAAATTACCAAGGCAAGATAATAAAGCAGATGTAGAAATGTTTCTGGGGACAGATGATATTGGTAGATAGTTGCGTAGCAAAGATGTCAGTAGTTATACCTGCTTTTCTTGCCTTCTATTTATTTATTTTGCAGTGTGTTTTTTATCTTCCTGTGTTAATTGAGCTAGTTTGCCCCATAGAAGGCTCTGCTGGCATCAGTGAAGGGGTGGCAGAAGAGGAGAAAGTTGGCAGGCTGCTGGGAAAGTAATAGCTGGTTTAAGGTAGCCCTGTCTCTGGGGGAGAATTACCAACCTCTGTCTGAGATCTTGCAGATATGTGGCCAAACCATTTGACTTCCTCTTTTGCCTTCTATGAGTACTGAATTATTAGTAGTGGTCCTGGTATAATTGAGTTTAGCATGCTTTCAGAACAGGAGTTGTAGGAGGCACAGCTTCATTCATCCTGTGGATTTTGAAATGCAAGATTGGGTTGTCTTAGTGTAACTCTGGCACAAGCCAATTCAGCTCTGTCCATTGGGAAGGTCTCTCATTTACAGCTGTGGACTCACCAGGGGAAAACAGCTTACTGTTGCAGTTGTTTGTTTTGCCAGCACAGGTAAGGGGGGGGGGAGGGGGGTCTGTAGTAATTTGAAACAGTTCGTGGGTCATTCCCCTGCTCCTTTATTGCAGGAGTGAAAGGTGTGAAGTGTAAAATGACTGAAGAGGAAGGAGAGTTGTGGTTCACGTGGTTTCATGCAGCCCTGAAGGACTGAATTCTCAACCCCTGCTGCTGCCACAAAATTCCTTTGTAATGCAAAGGCCACTTAAATTTTGGCATGCCTCATGCCTGAGCGTTTAATTTTATAGTCTTAAATTCACTTGCTGTACTACTTGTCTGTAATGTAAATTCTTAATTACAGCCTCCTTCAGAATATATAATCATACATATGTAAAAAGTTTTGGTGCTCTGCAGTTGTGATGTACTCCATATTATGTGGAAGCAAAAAGGCTTCTTGGATGGTTTTAGTACTTTAGCATTGCACATTTTGGGCTCTTTCCAGTTGTTACATTTTCTCATTAAAATCAGTGAATAAGTTTTCTTAATACTCCGCTGATGTTTTGAGGAGCATAAAATTGTCATTAGTTGTATTAATATTTTATTTAATATAGATTCCTAAAGATTAGACATACTTATGAGATTCAAGACTGATAAAAACTTCTATTTGGAGAGTGAATCTTACAAAGCTTGGTAGGTAGTATGGGCATTCCTCATCTTCATAATAGAAATGTAGCCAAATTAGGTATAAATGTGATTACTTAAATGCTTCATCCTTATAACTGTGTTTAATAATCTTAAAGTTAGTGAGAAAGCTTCTGTGTAGAAGTTAGCATTACTTATAATGACAGCCTGGTACTGCAAGATAACTGGCACTGAAATAGTGTGCTTAAGTTAAATAGAAGAAAACAGTTCTGGAGTAAGATAGATCCATTTAAAGTGGATTTTAAAAGTAAATAGTTATGGCCTTTTGTAGAGGTTCTTTTAAAGTTTCTTTAAAAAGGATATTTGCAGATATCTTGGGGAAGGTTTTAGATATGTTATTTTGGTGTATTGCCAGATCTATAAGATAGAGGAATGAAACTTGTGATTTGGATGGATTTTGGGTGTCTAGCCCTGAGTAAAATTGTATCCATGTGTTGGCTACAAATCTCTATGTTTGTGCTACAAAGTTTTCCAAACACTTTGAAATTTAGTTCTCACTCAGATCATCCATCTTCTTGTCACAACTGAGCATCTTGGAACCCAGATCTGTTTACTATTCATAAATTGGGCAATCTGTAAATTAGGCATTCACTTATCCAAAGACATGTTCAAACCACACCTTGAGCACACCTACAGGATTGGACTCAAACCAAAACCCTGTGGCAACTCTCCGTTGTTCAGAAACTTAAAGAGAGAGAGGAAGAAGAGGTGTTGATGTCTCTTTAGAAAAGCAAACAAACAACAAACCAACAAAACCCCAAACCCTAAAAATCCACTCTTGCTTGTGGATAAGATGATTAAAGTCTAATTGGGACAAAGAGAGATACTAGGCTACTTAGTTTCTTGGAGAAATAAGAGGGGAGAACTTGTGTTCTGGCCTGTGTTCCAAAAACTGGTTTGGATTTGCTTCCATTTAAAATTTCAAATGCCATTAGGAACTGAAAACTAGGGCTTGTCTCCTACTTGGACTCTTCTAGAGAGACATGCATGCTACTGCTGCTCTTCTCAGCAAGGCTTTACTTATTTTTTCTTCCAGAAGATTGTCCCTGCTATGAGAAGTTCTAAACTGATCCTTGTGCTGAAAGATTATAATCTAAACACCTTTTGAAAGGGTAGAGATTGGCTTTCAGGCTCCTCTCTTCCAGATTACTGTACTGTAACCTTCTGCTGCTGGACAGAATAAGAGCAAATCTCTCTTCCTGATGCCTTAAAGGAATATATTACTCCTATTTTGATGGGAAAAGCTTAGTGATGTACATCAAGGCCAGGGACAAGGATTGTACTAACCTTACCTGTGCCCTTGGTTTACAGAAACAGGTGAAGGTGTAATATGATGGTTACTTTTGCAGTTCTCATCCCTACTGGTTTTTGAAAAAGTCTTGCTAACACTCTTTTGTTTGGGCATGTTGAAACTGTGGACCCTTTTTATGCCCTGCTAGTAACCTCTTTTAGTGAAGACACTAGGTCAGGATAATGCTGCCTATTACAACCAGACCAAGGCAGAAGAGCTTAATTACTAACTCATGACAAGATAGTGGTGTTCCTGTTGGAAACTTGGAACAGAATGAGTATCTGGAAATGGATCATATCTTAATTTTAAGAAGTTCATAGTGTTCTTTACTGTTTCTGAAAACATAATCTACAAGAGTTTTTAAATGCAAGTTTGGGAGTATATCTCAATGGCTTGCAGAAGGGAAATCTCGAATTCTGTGAACGTCTCTCTGTTTGCAGAACTGGTAGATATCCAGAAAGTTTCAGCACTTTCTTTTAAGCACCGTCTAGCCAAATATTTGTGAACACAGATGAAGCAGACCTGTAACAAGTGGTTGTGGCAGGAGGTAGGAAAGATAATGTGTGAATTTCCTAACTTGGGTATTTGAAATCTTGAGGAAATACATGTTTTTATACATTAGATTATGATCTTAGAGAATGAGCATATGAGATATTAATCTTCCTGATAAAAAAGGATATTTCAAAATAAATTGTATTAATATAGCTGATTTTATATTTCTAATTCTGTGAATATGCTGCTGTTGTAAATAAAACATCAGTGGCTGCTTTTACATTTGACTGAAGTTTTTAATGACGTACTAAATACTAGTTTCTAGCATTTAGTAGGATTTGATTTGCTGGTTGTTTCATTGCTAGTTTAATGTGAGAGTTGATTTTGCCTTTTCAGTTGTGTCAGTTACTAACATTCACCATGCAGAGCAATATTCTATCAGTGTGGTGGCTGCTGTTGAGAAGGTGGTTGTGAATTTGGAGAGGGTAAACTCCTGTTGGTTTGGTAAGGTGTGGTTTGTAGTTTTTTTGATTAATCTCATCAGAGAAATGCCAAAAATTTGAGTCATTTGAATTTTCACTGATCATCCAAAAGCTTCAAGATATTTTAGGAGAAAACATGTGTTACGTGGAGTGACTTTCCCAATCCTTAGTCTGCTAAAGGTACATTTTCACATGTAAGTGTGAAGTTATGAAAAGCCAAGAGAAATTGGGAAATGTTTTGCCAAAATCTGCTGTTTTCCTTGGCTCAATAAGCAACCAAGAAATCCTCTCCATTAAAAGCTGTTGGGAGTTTCCATTTTTTAAAAACATGATTCCTAAAGGAAATTTGGTTGATGCTTTTTCCTGGTTTTCATTCATTCTTTCCTTACATGTTTACCAATAGCTTTTGGAATCATTGACAAAATTTGCAGTCATGTTTGTAGGAGAGAGAGAGGAATCTCCAAGACCACGATGTTCCTAGAGGTTTTGGGGAAAGCAGGCAAACTGGGCAGAGGGGAACACGTGTCCGTGCCCTCCCTTGGGACAGAGATAATGCAGTGCAGGTTTGTCTCTGACCTGGTTTTTCAGCAGGCGCTGGGTCGGTGTTGGATAGAGAGACTGGAGAGGGATGTATATGCCAACAGGGCTTGAGGAGAACATCAGGGTGTTTTGGAAGGGAATAGGGACTGAGAATCTGGTGATGTGTCAGAGGGATGGTGGTAGGGAAAGCTGATTCTTCATGGTGGGGGAGAAGAGAGCTATCAGAATGGTGCCTTACTTTACAGTAGTTAAAAAGTATAACTTGAGCTTAAGAAACAGGACTTTCCCACTAAAACGCCATTGAGAATAAGTGTTTTTTATAGTATAGAGATAAAAGTGATTTGTGTGTTTATACCGGTTACTATCTGGAAGATGTCCATTAATAACCAAAGAATAAGAATTTTGTCTCAAAAGACCATACCTCTTATAGGGGATTTCCTGCAAACTCGCCCTTCTGTCTTGTAACACAGAGTTATTAGTTAAAAAGCAGAATGCTCGACTTCCATCTAGAACTACCTTTCTAGTTATTTCCTATCTTGCCTGTATTTGCATTCCCTATTAAGTTAACCACCATAAACAGCAGGCTGCAATTTAGCTCATTATCTTCAACCTGTAAGATTTTATCAGGTCTCAGTGGAGAACAGTACTCCATCTTACTCATAGGTTTAGAGAAACTAAGTAATTGTGAAAGTGGAGAAAATTCTATTAGCTTACTACTTTCATTTCTATAGAATTCCGTACTTAGTAATGTCAAATACTCTTTTTGAGCCTTTGGGAACTAGTATAATCTCCTCAAACTTTATAGTGTTAACAGATTTTAATTCATAAGTTTCAAGTATTAAAATACTTGAGTTTTAAAATATCATAGACTGTGTGATAGGTAAGTGAATTTGGCTTGTGCTGATTTTAAAGCAGTTTTCATAGTAACAACAAATACTCTAAAGGAAACCGGATTTTCCTCTGACTCTGAGTAGAAAAGCAAGTAGCTACATGAATCACAGCTTCCAAGAACTGTCAGAATGGGAATGCGGGTTCTCCCCCTCACACGCACACTTCTCTTGCTGTCAATTTTAATGTGGTAATGTGATTTAATAAAATTTCTCTTGCCATCCACAGCAGCAACATTCATTATATGTAATCAAGCTACTACCAGAAGTTGTGTGGTTGAGGATGAAACTAGTGCAGTAGTTCCAGTATTTCTCTAGTATTTCTGTAGCTTTGCTTAAAATGTGTTTTCTGAAAATGTTTTTCTGATTTGCATGTCAGAATGCATTAGTTAAACATCCTGTGCTGCATTAATGCTTTACATGATGTTTCATAGATAGTAAAATACAGTTCCAGCCTTGGAAAGGAAAGCTTGTACTCTTAATTGCAGTGACACAGGCAATGAGGAGAGTGACCTCAGAAATGGGGATAAGGATTTAAACGAGTAAGTGAGTCACAGTGAGTGAATTAAACAAGTTGTCATTTCTAAGAACAGAATAAGGTAGATCAGCAGGGAGGGGGATGAGAATGCAGAAGTGAAAGGCAGCACAAAGCAAATCCAAATATTATAGGGATTTTGAAGTGAAGGAGGAAAACCTGGGGGTTTTTTGCAGGGTCTGGAAAACATAATAAACTTCAAAGAGCAGTCTGAATCAAGATGAAGAGTAACTGTAAGGCACTAGGAAATGGGTCGGGAAAAAGATATATAAACACTTATAAATTGCTGAACTTGGATTTTATAGACTGAAAAAAAAAAGATGAGACAGGAAAAGGATTTGAGAATGTGCTGGTTTGATTGGTTTGGCAGGGAAGTCAGGTCACAAATTCCAGTACTTAGAATTTTTTTTAACTTCTTAAGAAATTTAGCTGTCAATTTAACTTGCTTTTAATGTGAATGGTAAAACAACAGGTAGCTGAGCCAGAAAATTTAGCCTCGTGGATTTGTGTTGCTCTGTTGCCATCTTCAACTGCACTCAGTTTTTGTATGAGTTTTTATGAGTTTGAGAGCAATTGAGGTGAGGCTATAGAAGCCTCTAACATCAAAGGTAATTGACTTTAACTTTAGATCAAAAGGTTCATGTTTTTTAATTTAAATTAAACTAACTACAATTGCTTTACAAAATCACTTCAGTAAAACCGGTGTTACCTTTATATGGACAGTAAACTTTATGGTTGGTTTATACCGAGTTATGTTAGTCTTTGTATTGCTGGCATAAGAAATGAAAATAGTATCTTGAACTTCTGTACAGGTTGTTTTTTAAAATGGCATCTAGACACATCTGCCCGATGGAGCATAGTTTGCCTTTTCTTATCTGTACTGGTACTTGACTCAAAACATTGATTTCTAACGGGATATTTCAGTTACCTACACAGAAAAGGAGATAAGTAAATGATAATGGTCTGCCTTTCTTACCCCATTAGGCTTATCCTGTAGACCTTCTTCAAACATTGGCATTCATCTTCCCCAGCCACTTCTTACTGTGTTGCATGTACTGGGGACAAGGTGATAAAGAACAGGGAATTTTTTTTTTATTTTTTTTTTTGGTAATACCAGGGGAAATATGCCTACCCTTGCAAAAAATGGAAGGGAATAGATTTATATGTGCCTCAAAGGATACACTTTGCCAGATGGGCATGTTGAATACAAAGCAGTAGTTTCCCCAGTAGGATTGTCAGCAGTGCGATTCTATAACCAAACTGGTGCAAGCAGATTTAAAATACAGTAATCAATGTAGGAATACGGTACATGAGGAGCTGTTTGTACAATAGAAATACTAGTTAGCTTTGTCTCAGTACAGCTTACTAAACTTAATTTTCATTGATGAGGGGGAGATGTTTGAATTTTTCTTGTGCTGATGTGTGGTGTGTTCTCAGAAAGCATTAAATTGATATAAAGTGAATTACATCTCCTGTCTGAAAATCACATGCATGCCCCCACAGTTTTCAGAAGGTACCAGGCTTTTCCTAGTGTGTTGATGTTCTGCAAGATCATAATACAACCCAAAGCATTTGTAATATAATAATTGTAATAATAATGATTTGTAGGCAGTGTCAGAATTGTAACTTAAATGTCACCATTAGGCTGTTAAGTCTGTCTCTCAGACAGTGCCAGAACTACATAAAAGGTGGTACCCAATTTTGATCTTCCCCTTATTTATTTACTTCATTATGTTAAAGAGAAGAATTGTAAAGTTCATTAGTGTATAGTTTAGGGTAGGAAATAAAGTAACTGAAATGGTAGGAGAGAAGTCAGAAAGCAGCAATAAAGGGTTCACATCTGAAAGTTGTTTTGAATGGATTTGTCTTTATAGAACTGTGGGTTTTCTTGTTTTTCAGAAGACTGTGCCAAACAAGACTCTTGCCCAGATGACATCACTTTTGGACTACTAATGCTATCTACCCACTCTGCAAGGCATAATGCATTTCTAGGTAATTTAAGTGAGTATGTAGATTTTTATTGCTATTAGAACAGTAATACTTTAAATGAAGCATCTCTTTGTCATCCTCAGGCAAGGTAGACATTCCCCTTCAATTTGAGACTGAAGTTAATGTTGTGTGTGGGCAACAATAAACTTCAAATAAGCTTTTAATAAGCTTTCATCCTGTACACTAGAGCATAGAATGAAACAATTGAACTAACTGTACCTGAGCTGCCTTGGAAACTAGAATGGAAAGGAGCTATGATTTTACTCCCCCAGCTATGAAGTGTGCTGATGCACCCCTGTGGTTTCTGGAAGCTGAATTAATATCTCTCGCAGGGTCATGCTGCAATGATTGAGCAATTCTCTCACTGCGCGTGCAGCTTTTCTGGAGGTTGGGTTGGTTTGGTTTTTTGGGGTTTTTTTGGGGTTATTTTTTGTGGATGATGGGCTTAATTCCCTATTAACATAAGAATGTATAGAAAGCAAAAATAATGTGACTTAATACATTCAAGTAGCAATATCTCTGTTCATGTTTGTTTGTGAAAGAATTGTATCTCCTTGCTTCCTTGATTGGACACTATGTGCTGTCTGGCTGAAGGTGGGCCAAGAAGTGCAGATTTACATCTTTGCCATATTGGTGTCACCTTGCAGTAAGGTTACTAACTGCTTTGGTCACCAATGGTCACACAAAGAACAACGCACAGCAGACACTGCAGTTTGTTTGAGGTTTGGCTTAGGAATGACAAAGGGGTTTTTGAGTTTGTTCATCACAGCTGTGGACCCCTGTAGCCTTTATATGCTTTTTTAGTTCTAACTAGATAGTATTGTTAAAACTTTTTCAAGTGATCCTTTGGGGTTTGTTTTGACTGGATTGAAGAAACTGATGTATTTAGATAGATCTGACATTGTGTCGATCTTGCTGAAACTGATTTTTGACTTGATGGCAGAAACCCTTCCTTTATTCCTGTTGACTTACCATATACTAGTGGCGTTTGGTCATGTGTGAAGGAAAGTGAATGGACCTACAGGTGGCAGTGTTTGCAATTAATGATACTTGATACTTTCTATTCTAAAAGCCTGTTTTTAATTGTTTTTAATTTAGTGAGTCTTAAATCATTGAGCAGTAACTCAGCCTGTGTCTGAGAATGAGATGAAAGAACATGCTGCTTTCTTGATTCAAACAATAATGAAAACCTCACCACTGGAAACATAAAGCACCTGCATGTGCTAGAGCAAGCCCCTGAGGTTTTGGGAGAAAACTTTGTTATCCTGCAATATCAGGCACTCTTTTTTTGCCTTTTTTATTGCATCCTGAAATCTTATACTAGGGGAATGACAAACTTCTAAAAATATGATTTGTACCAATTTTTTTGAGCATCCTAAAGTCTTATGCATGCTGGATATAGAACCATACAATGGTTTGGGTTGGAAGGGATCTTAAAGTTCCAACCCCCAAAACGTGGACAGGGAAACCTCCCACTAGACCAGTTTGCTCAGAGCCTTGTCCAGCCTGGTCTTAAGCATCTCCAGAGAGGGAGCATCCACAACCTCTCTGTGCAACCTGTTCCAGTGTCTCACCACCCTCACCATAAAGAATTTCTTTCTTATATCTAGCCTGAAACACTATCTTTATTGTTGTTTTTCAAGTAACCTTTTTAGACCACGAATACATGCTTTATTAGGAATTTTTGGTTTTTAGGATGTACTTCAGCTTAACTTCTTACTTATCCATCCATGGGTTGTTTTCCTTCACCTTTACATTTTCATTAGCCCTTATACTTGTGTTTCTTCTTCAGAGCTCTTTTATCTTTTGCTGAAAATCTTCAGTTTACAACAGTTAACTTTACTTACAAAAACCATCTTTATATACATTTTTTTTCTTAACGTTTTTCTTAGAAATGATGAGACTGATAGAATATTCTTTTGACACTGATTTGTAGAAACAGGAGACATTTGAAAGTTGTACCTTTCTTGCTGATTTTGATGGGTGTGTGAATGCTTCCAGTAGTGCCTCAGTTCTTCTCTGGAAAATGTGCCCTTGTTGCTACTTGTGCAAAAACACATTTACTCAAGGAAAAGAGTGAAATCTGGTCTTACTTTGATTTCTTACACACCTGCTGTAAAAAGGCAATGAATAAGGAACAGCAGCAGCCAGTGACAGCCCATCCACAAGAAATTGTGAATGTGCTATCATAGGGCAGTTCCTTATCTTGCCCATAAATATGAGGGCTGCTCTGTTGCTCAAAACCAGGGTTTTTCCCTGTTTTTACTTTTGGATCAGGAATGTTGGCTTAAATCAATGAAATAAAGCTGAACAGAGGAAAGGCTGGCAGGCAGAGAAAAAGGAGAGGTGCTATCAGGGAGGAATTACAACCCTCTTCATTTAAAGCTTCAAATTATGAAACAAATTAAGGTACATTTACAAGACTGGAGATGTCCAGTTCCACTTTCTGATGAAACTAGAATTTACAGTGTGAATCATAATATCTGCATATTGTAGGAGTGCATTGAATTGCCTTATTTTGGGGTTTTCTTGGGATGAAATGACCCATAAGCATCTGGTGTTCATGAGTGACAGGAAGATGGACTTTGTGTTTAGTATAGGAATAAATGCAATAATGTGTTACTTCTTAGAACTTTATCAGTTTAAAATGTAGTATTGAATTTGTATTAAAATTCTGTAATTGCTCAATAGGAATTTAAAAAAACCCATGGAATAAGTTGTTTCTACAGTTGATGACCGAAGCTAACAGATTTTTATTATTAAAAGCAGGAATTATAATGATTATATTGTATACAAAATATTATCTGTATATTAATATATTGCTTATATTAACATTCTGTAATTGTTTAATAATGTTTTAAAAAGCCAATGGAATAAGCTGTTTTTAATGTTGATAAAAATTTCTGTCAACTAGTTCTTGTCATTGAAACTAGAATTGAAACAAACCCAGAAACTCCAAGTTTTCCTTTGAAGCCCAGGAAAGGAAGCTTCTGGTATTAAAAGGATTGTCATTATACTTAAAATTTGCAGTTTATGTCCATGTGAAATTTTGTATAGTGCTGTATGGAGTTTGGTGGTTTGGTTTTTGGTTTATTGAAAATATAGTTTTTCTTTAGGTATTACTATAAAAAGAACTTTGTTTTTATTTTGTCTGAATTTTAGCTAATGCAGAGTGAAGCCTGTTCTTTCATTTCCAAAAACCTTCTGGAAAATTACTTGGATTTTATATATTGAATATCAGTGAAACTAGGTGAGCTCATGGATGTTTTGCTGATTCTTGGCAACCAATGAGTTAATTGTATGTGACACAGTCCTGTTTATAACTTAAAATGCTAAGAGAAACTCTGGCATTTAAAAATCTAGAAGTTTATTATATAAGCAAATGACATCTCTCAGAAAGAAATTTAAAAAGCCCAAAATTAAGCAATACATTCCTGGCTTTACTTCTGAGGTAAAAAGCTGTGTATATGCCAAATACATTTTTATCTAGCATTTTTGTAATGAAGTTCTTGCCATAACATAACTTGCTTGGTTAGTTTCTCTGAGCATTTCTGTCACAGTGTGTCTGTGGCTGTTCTCTGGCATGTTGTTTAGAATGATCCTAATTTCAGTCTTAGAGTGGACTAAGTCTGTGTCATCAGTCTGATTTTTCTCAGGTCATGAGTTGCCTGGCACTGGATTGAGGGATCGGTTTGAAAGACTGAAGCAAACAGATGTTCATCTTTTGAATTTTGGGTTGAGGCAAATGAAATCAGAGTGATAGTGCTTACATGCATGTCTTGGTCTACACCACCCGTATTTCCTAATAAAAACCAGCTCTGACAGCTCTATCTCAAAGTTCAGAGTTGCTACAATTTCTGGGTTTTCTCTTGCTCTTTTTAATATTGCAGATAATAGTAGGAAGTATAAATAAATGAGGGAGAAGTCTTGAAAGAGATACGAAGGAAACAAGAAAAGGAGAATATTTAAAGCAGGGAAAAAAGAGGACATAAAAGATAGAGTGAAGAAGAGGGAAATGCAGGCAGAATGTTTTGTGTCTTCTGAATTCTGGAAGAGAAGAAATAAATGTTTTACAGTAGGCAGCAGATTTTCATGGTATGGTCTTTCATTGCTCTCAAGTATTCTGTTTTGTGAGATGGCACCTGCTCTGATTAGTCTGGTTTGGAGAGCTAGAGTGAAATTCCAGTGTATGCATTACCATTTTGATTTGGATAATTAATACTGGTTTTGGAGAAAATGTCTCTTTTCTTCCTTACCACTTACTTGCTTGGTGTGTCTGAACAATATTCCTTTCCCAGAAAATCTATTTGTAAGTTCTATGTAGGTGCAAAGGGCACTTCTGTCCTGACTGAGGCCATGTGAGTCTCAAATGAATATTAAATCCCAAGAAAACTTTGTAGGGCCTGTGTGCTGGTGATGTTTGCTTCTGGAGAGCAGTGAAATCTAATCCAAAATAAACCCTCTTGAGTAGCGTGGGGGTGCCAGCACCAGCTGCTTTGATCTACTGATCTATTTCTTCTGCTCCGTGTGACTTGCTAATGGAGACAGCCAAAATTGTTCCCTTGGCTGTAGGTCAGTAGATGAGGGCAGAGAACATTTGCGATATGTATCTTCTGAAAATTTGATTAGAAGTTTTGGAGTTAATGTTTACAACTTTTAAAGTGCCACTAATGGGTTTTTTTGCAAGTTTAGTTAATATAAACTGTCAAGAAAAAACCCCAAATACTACAAGCTACAATAAATCAAATAACTAAATCATAACTGTCTTTTGAAATTATGATCATTTGGTCCATTTTCCTTCCCCATTTGTATACCAAAATTTATAAAATGGGACTCTTAGGACTTTTTTTTTTTCATTTTGTAATTTTTTTATACAGAATTACAAACTTTTTAAACTTCTCACCCCAAGTGTTTTTGTTGAGCTGCTAATCTGCATTGGAAAAAATCAAGTCCAGTGTTTTATTGCAGTCATTAGCTAGGAACAAGACAAAAAATGAAAGAGAAATGGCCTTTACAGGAGTTTGTACTTATCACAATTTTTCTCATGTGTCAAGATAAAATTGGATTTTGTTCCCTGGACTGAATTCCTCAATTTGAGGTTGAAGATGACAGGTGTTAAGGTTTTGAAAACTTAAGTAATTTCAGTTGCCAATGTTAAATCATTTTATCTTGAAGTAATACTTGTATGAGTGTTTCCCATCTGCCCTGTATGGTTTTAAGTTCAGAGAATCCCAAAAGCTTTACTCACTGCATGGTCTAAACCAAGAATTAGGACTAAACTCACTTATACTACTTGTTAGATTTTTGCAGAATCTAGTCTTTAGCTTTCACGGTTTTCCATAAAATTTTAAAGATGCAAGTCAGATTTCTGTAGATAGAGACGTTGAAAAGAACAGCCTTGTAATATAAAGATTTAAAAAAATGAATGTAGTAGCAGTGTAACAGTGTATCTGCAATTTTTTTAAAAATTAAAGCCAGTTATTTCAAACCATGTTATTTGGAGTGCGATTTAAGTTGTTTTCATTTGATCTATTCTCTCATGTTGCAACAAGCTTAAAGATAAGAGTTTGTCATTCTCTTAGGCTTAAGCACCTCACCATTCAAGTTAAACAGTCCTCTATAATTGAGCATTTATTACCGCCACGTGTAGTGTTAGCACTTTGGTTAACAAAAAGCCAATGTGTTAATTAAAAATCAAAATTTAGCTGCTTTGTGTAGCAGCTTCGGGAGGAGGCCTCTTTGAGGCAGGTACAAACCTCAGTTTAAAATGAAGAAAAATTTTAGAGTCAAAATATCAGTTGTAACCCAGCAAGATGGGAAGACCTCAATTATTTAGGACCACTGAACAATACAAGCCTTAATGTATGCCCTAAGACGATACAGCCGTTTTCACAATCTTGTCAACATATAATTTGTATTAATTTGTATCTGTTACTTGTATTAGTTACAGGATTTCCTATGAATCTTGCTAGTGCTTGGAATCTCATTCTTTGATACTAGTAGGCCACTAGCAAGATCCTAAATCACTGCAATAACCATATCTGTAATGGTCTGAGCAGGAGATTATTGCTGTATAAAATCTGATTATAGTTGTACTTATTAATAATTGATATCAGTTGAAAATTTGAGTAGCTGCAATGCCTTTATAAATACTTTCTTAGTGTTACTTTTCAGGACATAATTGACTGATCAATTATGGGGAAGGAATCTATGAGGAATTATTACCAGCTTTTGCCTTGTTTTAAAATATTACTTGTAAATTATAAAATACATTTAGAGCATCTTGATTTTTAACTAGATCCTGCTGAGATAACTTCTGAGCAGTGCTAACTTCAGCATCTTCAGTAGTGACCTAGAAGAAAAGGTTTAAAATGTTTGCTAATAAAATGGTACTAATTTGGGATGTATTGAGAACTTCAGAGTGCAGTGAAAGCTGTGAGGGACAACATGTAAGGAGACTGAGACCTGGGTTTTGGTATGTAAGAGTGGGAAATATTTGGCAGAATTTTTGCCATGAGCATTGAATTAGTCTGCTAAGTCCAGAAAGCCTGCACTTAAAAAAATCCCAGTGCTTGAGTAATATTGTCATAATTAATCAATGTAATTTATAGTTAAATTCACTTGGACCAGTATTCTGAATATCATACTCTTCTGTGGGGAGAAGGAGTTTTCTTGTCTGCTTTTGCTGCATTTCTGGTGATCCTCAGAAGGTGAATTTTGTGGGTTTTCTGGACTCACTTGGTTGGAAGCATCTCTGAAAGCTTGTGTTCATGTCACTAGAGAGCAACAAAGGAAGGAGAGTCTGCTGCTGCTCATGAAGAGAATGAAGAAAGAATTTAAGCAAATTTGGTGCCCTAACATTTGAATATTTTTGTGAAGTTACTCTTTTTTA
Organism: Turnix velox; assembly: GCA_013400935.1. Classification (NCBI taxonomy): domain Eukaryota; kingdom Metazoa; phylum Chordata; class Aves; order Charadriiformes; family Turnicidae; genus Turnix; species Turnix velox. Next base: position 16,850 of record VZTY01005479.1, read on the forward strand.
TTTCTGCATGCATTTTCTCATATATATGGAATGATAGCACTAAAATTACATTTGACTTTATATTACTGCTTTGCTTTTTCTGCTTAGTTCATGCAATGCTATCCCCCCCCTCCTTAATAACTCACCATCTTCCCTGCCTGAGCAAGCCCAGGTACTGTCTAACGTTCGGTTGATGTTCCATTTCCTTTTGATTCTTGCGCATAGCAGTGTGACAAAATGACACTTGTCCCTAAACTGATTACAAAGTGTTTTGCAAAGAGCGAGAGAAGAAAAGCCAAGTCTTTCTGGATTGGTTTTGTCCATTCTTTAATTAGGACAACAGTTAAACAATTTCTTCCATTTTATTTTTTTTTCCCTTTCCTGTTAAAACACTTCTAACCTGTGTAATAGGAAGGTCTTGTTCTGTATTTCAGGTTTTGCAGTCCTGTAAATCCAGTTGAGCCTGGGTTGTTACATTAGGAAAAAAGAGTAGCTATAGTGCTTGGTTTAATGAAATTAAGGAGTAGTGCAATTCAAGGTTTGGAATTCTGTGTTTATAGTATTTAGATTTTATTTAATGAATAGCCTTACTCTTCCTATAAAAAGTACTTGGATAACTGAAGGATCAATTAGCAGACATCAGAATTTTAGAAAACTTCAGTCTTCACTTCTGTTAGATCTTGTTAATATTAAGAATATAATGATCAGGATGCTACTACAGAGTGTATTTTGCCACATCTCTTTGGAATCATTTGAAATTAACATCTCCTAGTGTTTGCCTTTTGTTTTGGTCTTTTTTCCTACTTCTTTGTTCTTTTCTTTTGTTAACACTTTCTGGTCTCCAGGATGATGTGGAAGACCTTTAAGAGAATGGAGCAGGGGAAGGAAGGAAGGAGGAGCTAGTAAAAATCGATAGTTTTTTTAAATTGATAATTTTTGACTTGTGCTGTGCTTCAGTGTTCCTACTCAATTTATGGCAACATGAGTGTGAACTCTCACTCCTTTCTTTCTGAAGATGCTTTCCAATGAGGTACATCTCCTGTTCCATTCTTCAGGCAGTCTGCACAAAAGAATCACAGAATAACTGAGCTGTGCATGAGTCACCCGCGCTGGGAAGTCCAGGAATCAGAAGCACTTCCACAGCTGCACAAATGGAGAACTGTTCAATCAGCTTTGGGGGTGGGAAAGAAAAATAGACCCATTACAAAATATTTTTAAAATGTTTTCAATTCTGCATGAAATGGATAATTACCTTTCTGATTAAATACTGACTTTTGAAACATCTGATACTTGCTCTTGGATGTCACTATTAATAGCTGTCCTGATAATTTTTGTTCAACTCTTAAGAGTTAAAAACAGCTGCTGTTGGTACAAATCATTCTTTTACTTAACTTTCTTAGTTTCATATCATTCATTTTGGCAAGTACCCTTTTATGAGTGTCTGTAATCATAGAATAGTTTGGGTTGGAAGGGAGTTTAAAGGCTATCTAGTTCCAACCCACCTGCCATGGGCAAGGGCACCTCCCACCAGAGCAGGTTGCTCAGTGCCTCATCCAACCTGGCCTTAAACACCAGAGGGGATATCCACAACCTCAATGGGCAGCTTCTTCCAGTGTCTCAACATCCTCACAATAAAGAACTTGTTTCTTATATCCAGCCTAAACCTGCTCTCTTCCTATTTGTATCCATCACTCTTAGTCCTGCCATCCTGGACCCTTTTAAAAAGTCCTACCCCCGCCTTTCTGTAGCTCCCTTCAGGTGTTGAGAAGCAACTCTGAGGTCCCCCCTGAGCCTTCTCTTCTCCAGGCTCAACAACCCCAACTCATTCAGCCTGTCCTCATAAAGGAGGTGCTCCAGCCTTCAGGCAGAGCTGGATCTGTCCTGCAAACTACCAACCCTTTGCCCCCAACTTCACTTGCTATGGATGTCTTCAAGAAGTCACAGTTCACACTAATTAATACATTATTTGATGCTTTGACACAAGGCACATGTTTTGCATTTTGTTTGAATTTCCCATTGACTAGTAAGTTCTGGATTTGTTTCCATATCCAGAAGCTGCTCTGTGAATTAGGATCAGTGTATATTTTTCCAAGTTTTATTCTCTGGTTATAATTTAACACATGGTTGAGGTCAGCATGAAACAGCATTGCTGCCAAAAGATGTCTAACCTGGTGATTCACTGCTTCCCTTTTCCCTCTGCCAGCACATCTTTAGAGCAGCCACATGGTGAAACAAATTAATTTAGCTGAATGAAACAATATTTGGGTTAGTTTTAGGTTGGACCACTTTTTGGCTGTGTTGAATGTGTGTTCATAGATAGTGATGCAGGCCAAGAAGAGAGGAATTTATATGGGGGTGAGAATGAGTAATTACCAAACCAGTAAAAAACAGTATTTGCATTCATTCCATGCCCTTTTTAATGTGTGGGTACCCGAGAAGCAGTAAGATGTTTCTGGATGTGCTAAATAATAGTATCTTAAAGGAATAAGTGCTTTTTAACGTCTTGGTTAGAGACATGGACTTGGTTAGAGCAGGATTGAGTGAACCCTCAGCAAGTTTGCAGATGACAAACTAAAAGGAAGGGATGCCATCCAAAGGGGCCTTGACAGGCTTGAGAGGTGGGCCCATGCCAACCTCATGGAGTTCGGTAAGGCCAAGTGCAAGGTCCTGAATCTGGGCTGGGGCAACCCCAGGTACAGATACAGACTGGGTGGAGAGGGGCTTGAGTGCAATCCTGAAGAGAAGGATTTGGGGGTGTCAGTGGATGAGAAACTCAACATGAGCTGCCAGTGTGCGCTTGCAGCCCAGAAGCCAACTAAATCCTGGGCTGCATCAAGAGAAGCGTGACCAGCAGGTCGAGAGAGGAGATTTGGACCCTCTATTAAGCTCTGGTGAGGCCCCACATGAAGTATTGTGTCCACTTCTGGAGACCCCAACATAAGAAGGACATTGAGCTGTTGGTGCAGGTCCAGAGGAGGGCTATGAAGATGATCAGAGGGCTGGAGCAACTCCCTTCTGAGGACAGGCTGAAGAAGTTGGGGTTGTTGCGCTCTGGGGAGACCTCACAGTAGCTTCTCAATACCTGTAGGGGGCCTACAGAAAGGCTGGAGTAGGACTTCTTAATAGCATATGTGGTGGTATGATTAGGAGTAATGGATGCAAATTGGAAAAGTCTGCATATAAGAAAGAAATTCCTTATGATGAGGGTGGCGAGACACTGGAACAGGTTAATCGGGGAGGTTGTGGATGCCCCTCCCTGGAGAAGTTTAAGGCCAGGCTGGATGAGGCACTGAGCAACCCGCTCTGGTGGGAGATGTTCCTGCCAATGGCAAGGGGGGTTGGAACTAGATGATCTTTAAGGTCCCTTCCAACTCAAACTATTTGATGATTCCATAATAAGCTGTTGATACAAAATAGTTTGTTGTCCTTTAAAAGGTAGTGTGGATTGTAAACCAAGCAAAAGTGATTTAAGACTCATAGCTATATCCTTAAACTTTCTACTAAACAGACTGTAGAAGCATTGGGTGCTGAAATAACTTGTCTAATTTAACTTCTTACAGCCCTTCTCAGCCATCTGTTGACTTACTGGATTTTTGAAGATGCTTAGAATGCAATAGTGAAACAAACAGTCTATGTGTTCATATGGATATCAAGGCTGCAGTCTTGTTTGGGTGGCTTTTTCTGGTATAGGATTGAATTTTGGAAGCATTCATCAGTGCGAATTTCCAAACCTCCTTTTTAGCTCCCTTTCCCACCTTGAAACACGTGCATGAGTACTAAAAGTGTGGCAGTTAAGGTCCTCACTTTACATGGAGGTTCATATTTTTCTGCAGTGTTAATTGAAGGGAAGAAGTGAGTGCTTTTGTCATGGTAATAATAGTTGTAAAGTCTCCTTTTCTAAATTTAAACATCAGTTAGTATCAACAGCAAGCAGAAATTTTGTATGAAGTGGAAGAATTTGCAATATCTTGGTTTGAATGTGTAGTGATGTCTGATGATTTTGCTAATTAATTTCATTCATAAATTTTCAAAAATTGGCTCACTTTCTATATCTAGACACTCTTCTTCTTGTTATTGGGGTAGAAGAAAAGCTATTTAATTCTTTTTTGTTTTAATTTTTTTTGACCCGTCTCATTTCTTGTTGAATTTTCACGTATATTTTCCAGTGCAGGAATGAAGTGTTTAATAAATAGTTCCTCTTTGGTTTGATTTATTACTATTCTTGGTGTTATTTATGCACTGAGGAAAATGTGAGAAATTGTTTTAGACAAACTAACATCTGTATCTGATACAGAACATCTAAAATTCCTAATGCTGTTTCATAAATGTGCACATTTTTGGTTGGATGAATCATTTGAAAGTGTTACCTCTAGGTCATATGACTTGGAACTGTATTTTTAATTTTTCTTAAATTTTTATTGATACTGAGAATTCATCAAGTGAAAAGCCTTTTTTCTGTTCACTTATTATATAGAAAATCAGGGGTTTGTACGTAGCAGGTAATTTTCTGGGATAATTAGTAATATTTAACAGTAAGAAATTAGTAATATAATGGGAGGAAAGCTGGGGAGAAACTGTTTGCCAGACCATGTGGCTATCAAATGAGGGACAGTGGTTTGAAATGAGAGCAGGACAGGTTTTGATTGGACTTCTTCAGCATGACATTGGTGAGGCACTGGAAGAGGCTGACTAGAGGTGGTGGAGGCCGCATCCCTGAAGACATCCGAGGCCAGGCTTACTGAGACTCTGAGCAACCTGATCTAGTGAAGGATGTCTGTGCTCACTACAGGGTGGTTGGACTACCTGGCCTTTGAAAGACTTTTCCAATTCTATGAATTTAAACTTTGGAGCACGTGTGTAGTATTTATTTTCCCGTTTCAATTTCCAAAAAAACTCCATGCCAATCACCTCCAAGTTCCAATTAAGAGGCTGGAAGAAGGAAGCAGAGATTTTCTTTGTTTACTGTGAATATGTCAAGTTTAGATGCCACCTATGAGACACAACAGCACGATCTCCAGATTTCAAACCATCTACAGCACTTTTTCTGCAGCACAGTGAACATTAATTTAGAATCCAGCTGCAGGATTCCATCCAGAATGCTAATAAAGAAAATGTAGATTTTACAGAGATGTGAAGATTTTCAGTTCTGATTCGTAACACTAGCATGTTAGCTTCTCTTGATTAAAACTCATCTTGTGAAGTACTGAGTGGTTTTATGTTAAGCACCATTTAAGATGGGAAGTCTCAATGGTGGGATGAATTGTGTTTTAAGTTTGCAAACACACAGTGTATACTCTGAAATCTAACCCTTGACTCCCTGATACAGATCCAGCAGTGGCAGATAGAGGGACAGGAACCTCTTAACTACTTGTTGATTAGCCCATACTTGTTCTTTAGGTATGCCAATTATCAAAGGGAAACCATATTTTTCAATAAGAAAAAGATAATATTTTAAAAAATGTGTCGTATTTGGGCTCTTTTAGGCACATCTGCTTTAGAGGTGCAGGAGTGCTCTCCTAGTAAAAGACAGAGGAGTTCAGCAAAAAGCAGACGAAGCCTTTTAAATAGTTTGAGTAGAAATAGATTGTAACATGTTGCTGCAGACTTTCTCTTGCACAGACTAGTTGCTCAGGAAACAATGTTATTTCTGATCTTAGGGCTTTGTTGTTCGTGGAAGGGGATCTCCAGTAAGAATCTGAATGCAGATTACTGAGAAAATAGTTTCAATGACTATAAAGAATAGTAGTCATTTCTGATTGTGGTCACTAATCACTGCCTTTTGATTTTCTTAGAAATTTGGTTAGGTTTGTATTATCCTTTCTGCTTGCTACTCCTTGTGAAGGTAATAGACCTAAGCAAGCTGATGTGACAAGTCTGGCTAAACATTAATGTAATCGGGGTCCCTGTAGAAACACGAATTATGAGGATTCAAGGAAAAAAAGCAATTGCCTCCTGTGTTCTTCTCTTACTAGACTGTCTTACTGTCAGTAGAGAGCTACGCTCTGGAACTTGGCACTGAATGTAGTTTGCAGATTCCATTTTTCTAGTTAATGGTTAGAGGAAACACTCTTGCCAACCATTCCTCTCTCCACTCATGTCCACTCACAGATTTTTCCTATTAAAATACACCAAGTTGTGTGGATGCCTGAAGCAGCACTCTTGTACTGCTTTCATTTATCCTACAGAAAAATATGTTTCTGGGATGCATCACCTCTTCTGCACAAGTGCAGGTCAAGAGGATTGTTGTTTGGCTGATGCAGGAGAGAATAGTTTGCTCTACGTAGCTATTCCTGGCTGTTTGGAATAACCTTTTCAGCTCCAAAGTTCACAAACATTTCTTCAAGTTTTTCAAGACTTACAAAACACAAGTCAGTCTCAAAAATAATTTAACAGATCCTTTCATAGCCTGTGAGGAGGGATCAGTCATCCCCATTTCCCTATTTTGCCATTGTTTGGTGTGAATACCATTGCAAGCAAAGGAATGTGCATCTTAAAACCTGCCATCTTGTTCTATCAGTCCAAAACTGTATCCAATCAGGGAGCAGATTATGGCTTACCTGTCTAGAGATACCTTCCTCTCTCCTTCCAGAAGTTTATGATTACTGGTTACTAAACTGAACCAAATTCTTCCCCTTTCCTCCCTATACAAGAGCTAAAGAGAAAAGCAGTTGTGTTGGGGAGGGTGAAATTATGAAGCAAACAGCAAAATGGAAAACGTGAATGATAATCATGGCATTCTGGAAATGAGAGAGTGGACAAATCTGCCTGTCTATTATGGTGGGATGACCCAGTAGAGTAAAACTCCAGAAATTCATAATCCAGGTTATCAGAAGCAGATGTTTCATTGCTCCTGGAAAGAAGTATCAAGAAGGTATCAGAGGAGGATCAAGAAGTATCAGAACCCTTAGGTTCTGTGTAAAAGTGGCAAGAAGATGAAGATGGTGTCAGGCACTTCTCCGTGATACCAAGTGACAAGACAAGGGGTAATGTGCACAAACTGGAACATGGGAAATGCATCTCCACATGGGGAAAAGCTGCTTCACTTTGAGGGTGCCAGAGCACCACCAGAGAGGCTGTGGACATCTTCTCTGGAGTAATTCTAAGCCTACCTGGATGCGGTCATATCCTGCCTTCTATAGGTTACCCTGCTCTGGCAGGGGGCTAGAATAGATGATTTTCAAAGGTCCCTTCTAACCCCTGTGATTCTGTGATAGCGAGTAGGATTTCTGGTGCTGTGCTTGCCTTGGGGGTCTGTCTTGTCTTACTGCTTACAGCATGGTTTTTCTGTTCCTCAGCTGTGTGACCCCAGTATGGAATCAGTGGTGGAGCTCTGCTGGGCCATCACGAGTGCAGACCAGACTGCTGTGCTTTTGCTTCTTTAAACAAGATCTTCTCTCAAGCTAATCCTTAGCGATTATAATAACTAGTTTGCTCCCTTGACAAAATAGGATTATGGTACAGAGATCAGGTTGTACTGAAGTTAATCTGGTTCTGTTTGCAGAAGCTGGGCAGTGCTGAAAAACTAAATTATTTCCTGTGTCTTTCCTGTGATCTTTCCTGAGTGAAAGTATTTGTCTTAATAACATCTCACCTCATGTTAATTCTGGTTGAAAGCTGTAATCTTAAAATCATGAAAATACTACTTATCAGATCAAGGCATTTATGTAAGTCTTATATGTTAATGTTTCACTCACTGACTATATACAAAATGAAGTACCAGCAACGCACAGACTATTTTCCCAACCATTTTTAGGCCATTCCTGGCAGAACATCTGTCAGGAGCAACACAGAAGTGAAATTTCGCTTTGTTTGATCTTTCAGTTTGTTTTTAAGACTTAATATTGCTGGTACTGATGATGAAATTCAAGCTACTGAAACTTTTTCAGTATAAAGCATGGAACCTTTCACCAGCTGGTTTGAACTTTTCACTATTACCTTAACTTGGATTATGGCTTTTTACCCCATGACTTCCTTATAACCTCATTTCTTTGGCCAAGCAGTAACCTGGCACCCAGTAACTTCTTGCCTCTCTGTGAGGGATACATCAGCACAGTGCAGAAGTTGCAGTCTTGCTGGTTTTTAGGATTTTGCTACAGATTGAGCAATGTTATGAGCCTAACCAGGCTGGTGGCCAGCAGGCTTCTCAGCCTTTCTCCTCTCACCATATCCCCTTGGAAAATGCAACTCACCAGTAGCGTGTCCTGCAGCAGAGACACCAGGAAGACTATCCCACAGGGGGGACAAATGGTGGCTTCTGCTCTTTCCTGATGGTGTTAAATGGGAGAGGGGGGCTGGAGTGGGCTTACTTGGAACAGCTGGGGATGAGTCTCCAGTGGAGCCCAGGTGTGTGGGATTTGGGGGAAAATGGGCTGGAAAAGGGTTGGTGTAGGGCAGAGGCAGGAGATGGGGGAAAAGAGGGGTGTGTGGAACCTGCCTAGAGGCAAACTGGGAGGAAAAATGGAAGGCTTTTAGAGTTTACCATAAAGGCGGTGTAGTGGTGGAACAGGTTGCCCTGAGAGATGGTGGAGGCCCCATCCCTGGAGACATCAAAAGCCAGACTTGCAGAGGCTCTAAGCAACCTGGTCTAATGGGAGGTGTCCCTGCCCATGGCAGGAGGGTTGGAACTAGATGATCTTTAAGGTCCCTTCCGGTCCAAACCATTCTGTGATTCATAGTTGGTTTATCCATGGCAGCAGCTAAGGTTTTTCTGTTGAGGATCTCAGCTTTCTTGAAAAAACTGAGTTTCTAGCTTTCTGGGTTGCCAGAAACTTTGAAAACATGCACTGAATGCATACAGAAGACATAGATTGTAGAGACAACATCCACATAATTCATTGTTTTTAATAAAACTTTGTGAATTGTGGTGACCTTTGGATGCTTGTGGCTGACCACGCTGGCGTGGAGGCGTCTTAACCTTTCTGCTGGCTTTCACACACATGCTATCTCTACTGACTTAGGGTTACCTATGGTTTGGGTTACAACAGCTTTTCCACTGCCATGAGATTTTCCTTTTGGTCTGCTTAAAGCTTCCTTGTGTTCATTTATGACATAAACATATTTTTCTCCTAGTCTTAAGCTCCCTTTCTGAAATACCCTTTAGGATCTTAATTTGTAAAAAAATCCTGGTTTAGGCATTATCAAATATGTTTTTGTGTTTAAATCCTGCGGTGTTTGTCTTAAGTGTCTAGATATGATTTATTTACTTTTTTTAAATGAACTACTGTAGTGACAAGGTATAAAATTTTCCTCCTCAGAACTCTCCTTGGAGCTAGGGAAGGATTGGCAGAGTTGTCGGATTCCAAGCAGTTTAAAAACATGGGTTTCATGTTGCAGTCTCTGAAACTGAGACTTCCAAGGGACTCTTTGTCACTATTAATGTTTGCACTTGTCAGAAGGAACAAAACAGAATAGGAGAGGAGGCTGGAAGCACCTAAAAAAGTAGGTCAATGGGCCAGCAGGTTATTTGGCCAGAAGAGAATGAGTGGCTTCATTGAATCATGCTGTAACTGTTTTTTCTCCTGCTGGGTTTTAACTGACCATGTTAATATTTGCATCTGTGTATTTTAACTTCTCAAGCCCCACTGTTGGGTGCAGAGGAAGGAGAAACTTAACTTCTCTAATAAAATAAGAGATAATTCTAGTGTTTTCTATAAAATTCATCAATCATGAATCATAATCATCTAGGTTGGAAAGGACCTTTTCAGATCAACCATCAGCCCAGCTCTGACAAGCCTTGTACCTGGACAGGGACTTGAGCCCTGGACCCTCATGTTGGGAGTCTGAATTCATTTAAGATTAGTATGACCTTAGATTTTAGATCCTAACCTCCTTTTTAGGGTTTATTATGTTTTAATTTTTTTTTTTTGAAGAGGTGCCTGTGTGATGTGCAGTGAATGCATTTTATTTTAAGAACAGTAAGCTACTCAGAGAGAAATGGGGTAAAGATGTGAGGAAAACCCATTTCTTATTACTTAAAGTTGTAGAAAATGGAGTGGTTCAAGGGAACTAACTGTAAAAATGAGAAGTAAAGGTATAAAGATACTGGAAATTGTTGGTCATTTATACTAGTTTTGAGGTATTTTTATGGGAAAAGTTCATTTATGAGGTAGATTTGGAATACATTATTGAATGGGTTTTTGAAGAAGGGGTTAATGTCTGTGTCTGAGGGAGCAGCAATAATGTCACTGGGCAACTTTACTATTTGCCAGCAGCAGCATTTTACACATTCTTCTGAAGTCCTGAAATTGGCAATTTTGGAGAGCGGGAGAGAAAAAGATGCAAGTGAAAAGGCCCAATTTTTCAATAGAAAAATAATGGTGAAATAATGGTGTAAAGATATATACAGAAGGCAGCAAGTGGAAGTGCAGATACAAATGTTGTGGGAGACACCGATTTCAAAAAGCAAAAATTACATTAAGATAAAAGACTGTCAGAAAGTGGTAGCTTAAAACAGGATGAAACTATTTCAGAATATCCATTTTATAAGGAAGAGTTTTAACACAGAGTGAATTTGTATAGTGAAATAGTTGAGATATTTTTAGTAAGCAGAATATTACATTTATAAATTACTCATGTTGGAACGGTTACTTCTCTTTTATTAAAGAAGTTATTGTAAAACTTGAGTGATTGTTTTAAAACTCATTGGATATAAAATTCTCCTTTTTAATATTTTTACAGTTCAGAATTTAATGCTTTTCAGCCGAAGAGGATATATCTGACTCCGCATCATTCTTCAAAGGAACCAGGTTTCCTCACTAAACCTCACACTTTAACAAGTCCCAAAGTGTAAAAGGTAAAATTGTGCTCTGAGAATTAACAAGGTTCCTGTGTCTGTCAGTCAGCAATACTGAAGGACTGAGTAGTGGTGTTAGGTAGTGTCTCTTTTGTTCTCTAGAACATGGGTGAATTTGATTCTTAGAAACAGACATAGTCCATGATTTTTTGTGGTGTTTCATTGGAATTGTCTCTGCAGTCTTGCCCTTTGGCAAGTGGAAGTGCTGAAGGTACTTGGTGAGTTGCAAATTTGGATGCAGACTCAGAAGGATCAGAGCTTGAGGAGGGAGAAACAAATGTACTACATGTGTGTTTCCTGTAGTCTTTAAATCCTTTCAGTTACTTGTCTTGGATACCAGAGAAGGCTCAGGGGAGACCTCATAGTAGATTATCAATACCTGAAGGGGGCCTACAGAAAGGCTGTAGGGGGGTTGGACTTTTTAATAGGATATGTGATGGAAGAACTAAGAATAATGGATGTAAATTGGAAGAGAGGAGATTCAGACTATATCTAAGAAAGAAATTTTTTACAGTGAGGGTGGTGAAACACTGGAATAGGTTGCCCAGAGGCATTGTGGATGCCCTCTTTCTGGAGATGTTTAAGGCCAGGCTGGACAAGGCACTGAGCAATCTGATTTAGTAGGAGGTGTCCCTGCCTAAGGCAAGGGGGTTGGAACTAGATGATCTTTAAGGTCCCTTACAACCCAAACTATTTTATGATTCTGATGTAGCACCTGTAACAAGTGATCCGTTTTGTTCAAGGCTAGAAGTTCTGTGCTTTGTTGGAGTAAAAATATTGACTCTTAAATTCTGATTTTGCATCATGAAGGGTTCAGTTCTGTCACAGGTAAAAGGTACATACAATACTTCGTTTGTCCTGTAGAATTTCATTATTACTGTTGTTGCCTATAATGTTAGATATCAATTGAATTTTTAAAGGGCTAAAAATGTAAATTATATAGTGCTGTATTAATGTATACTGTATTAGCTAAATGAATCATCATAGAATCATAAAGTTGGGAGGGTCCTTCAAAGGCCATCTTGTCCAACCCCCTGCAGTGACCAGGCTGCTCAGAGCCTCATCAACCCTGGCCTTGAATGTCACCATGGATGAGACCTCCACCACCTCTCTGGGCAACCTGTGCCAGTGCATCACCACCCTCATGGTGAAGAACTTCCTAATGTCTAATCTAAACCTACCCTGGTGTATTTTAGAACTATTGCTCCTCATCCTATTACTACATGCTCTGGAAAGCAGTCCCTCCCCCATCTAATTGGTGTCTTGATTTAAAACCTAATTCTATGCCAGTGATAGTATTTTACTTGTATTGCTGAGTATGTTGTCCCTTCTTGCTTGTTTTTGATAAAAGCTTGAGCAAGTGCTGCTTCTTAATTTACTTTCCTCCTGCCACTTCTCTTTTTCAAATAGCCCATTTCTGTTACCTTATCAAAGGTATCCAATTTAATTTAATTTTTCAGTAAGGCCAGCACAATTGTTGTTTTGAAGGCTTAGAGTGAAGGAATTATTTGCTTCCCGGGTCTCTTCAGGGCACTAGATTTTTCAGGATAAAGGCAGGATGAAGTTGGGCCTTATTAATTGAAGAAAGGGGTAAGAGAGCTTATGGGGAGCTTGAGCAAAGCTACCCCATGCACCCTGTGATGTTCCTTGAAGGAGATGTTCCTGCTCTGCTCCCTGGCTGCCTCACTGCTGCACTCAAGTTGTGAAACTGGGGAAAACACCCCATCTTGTGAAGCAAACTTGCATTGTATGTGGCTGTTAATACATTTTGAGACAATCTGGTGGAAACTCATGTTTCTTCCTCAGTTTCCCCATATGTCTTACTGCTGAGTAGAGCGCATTTTATATCTGTTCAACCTTCAAACTTATGGAAGTGTATTAGGTAAAAATTAAAAGAAAAGAAGAAAACCTATGTCTGAATTCAGAGTCAGAAAAAGGGTTTGTATTGATTTAGTCCAGAATTATTTAATAAAATTTAATAAAACCTGGCTCCCAAATACATGCTGGAGAGTTAAAAATTCCATGTTACGGTAGAGACTGCATTAGAGAAGGTAGGGGGAGCAGAGCAGAATGTTGGAAGAGAGGGGAAGATTAGGAACAGCTTACAGAGCACTACAGTCTAATGAAGGTCATCATTGTTCCTCCAAAGTCATGTCTGGATGTTTTTTCTTCTCTTACAGGCAAACGTACAAATGTCTACCACAAGACTAAAGAGTGCTATGTTATGTTTTTTACCATAAGCACCCATAAAATGAGCTCCATTGCAGACAGGTATGTTATTAGACTCTTAAGACTTTTGGGAAAATTATTATTCAGTACATTCTTTATTAATATTTTCTTATACTTAATATACAAAAATCTTAATATATGCAATAAATAAATGGAGTGAGGTCTATTTTTTTTCCTAGTTATTAGATGTGTTGTTTTGTAGTCATTGGAAATAACGACTTTTGTAGTTTGCGATGACTCTTAAGATGTATTACCTGTTTTTTTAGCCGTGGAAGAGCATCTGTGCAATTAAGGTTGATGTTTAATGTTTACTTCAGTTATTTTATTTTTTTTTAGTACCTCAGTATTTGATTTAAGGAGAGCAAAACCATTTAAACAACAGGTGATGCTACAGATGATAGTAAAGTGACCTGCTAACCTATTTCAAGGGAAGGTTAATAGCTGAGCCATGGCTTCTGCTTGATTCCTAGAGCTGGACTTTCTGAGCAGCTTAGGTCAACAGCTGTCCTCAATATTTGCTGTGTTGCCATTTTCGAGACTTCAGGAAATTGATCTTGCATCGAATTTACTGAAAGTCAAACCTGTTCTAAGTAAATAGCAATAAAAGCAGAGGGTGAAACTCTCTTTTGGTGGGATTTTGTGGCATTTCATTGATACTTCAGCCTTTTGGATTTATAAATTCCTTTTAATTGCTTTATGTTTATGTAGTGGCCTATAAAATAATTACTTCCTAATGTCACTTCTTTATGTATGATTGCTCTGATGACCTTTACTTGCATTAACGGAAGGAAATACTAAAGATAAAAAAAAGAAGGGTGAACGCAAAGTTCATTGTGGACAGCACTGAAAACAGACAGAGGAAGGTAGAGAAATAAGATGTGAAAAATACACAGGAGTTTTGGAAAACAGTATTTTTGATTGACTGTTGATTGAAAAGGTAATGAAAGAGGTGTTCTAGGCAGCTTCAAAGGAAAAAGTGTTTTTATTTTTTATTTTAACTTCTCTAAACATACATGGATGAAATATAGCATATTCCTCAACATATTCTGTTAATGATCCTTAGGAATGTTTTCTTACTATAAATATTTTTCATTAATTGTAATAGAAGTTGCCAGTAAGTAAAAATAAATTGTATTTGTCCTCTCTTATGTTTTTAAAAGGCTATGGTAATCCAAATAATCAAGAAGATGGAAAAGTAAAGTTAAGTAGTCTTGAATTAAATTTTTGCATAGGGTTCTAAGTTCTCATTAGAAATACTCTGAAAATCCTTTGAGTCTTGTCAGAAAGGTAAGGAGTTTTCTTTTGTCTTTAGTAAGCGGCCTGCAAGAAGAACTTACAGCAGACTCAGTTTCAGTTAATTGATGATGGTCTTTGCAAGACATCACAGGGCTTTGGTTTCTTGGTGTAAGGGAGATGAAGAATTTTTTTTGTTGTTGTTGTGGCCTGACTGGAGAGAAATTTTACACTCTTAACATTTGTTTCCTTCAGAAATGATGGAAGCATTTTTGATGGGCTGGTGGAAGAAGATGACAAAGATAAAGCAAAAAGGTAAGTTTTAAAGTTATTTAAATCTAAGAAATGTCATATACTTGTACAGGTGGGCTTACAAGGGCAATTTCTCAACAACAAAAATGTGAATCCTTAAAACATAACCCTATTTTTTAACACTATTTCACAGTGGTTTATGTCAAAGGATGCTTTCTTCCAAAGGCTTGGCTGCTCCCTTCTATGGGAAGGAGGAAGCCAGTATTCAAAAATGATAACTGAGCTGTGGACTTCATGGTTTTATGACTGTTCTCACGCCAGAGATTCTTGAGAGGCTATAGCATCCAGCTTATCCAGAAGGCATCATATTTGTTATAAAGTATTTTCTGTTTGTTTTTCAGAGTGTCTAGAAACAAGTCTGAAAAGAAACGCCGAGATCAGTTTAATGTTCTTATCAAAGAGCTGGGTTCCATGCTTCCAGGTAATGCCCGGAAGATGGATAAATCCACTGTACTGCAGAAGAGCATTGACTTTTTGCGGAAGCACAAAGGTAATTCTTCATAATAAAAAAAATAAAATCTCTGTGAATTCTTAATAATTTTAAAGCTCCCAAAGATGGCCAAATGGAGACCTTTAGATTATAGTGGCTTCATAAGATGCAAGTTCTCCTTCCCTGGAAAACTCTGTTCATCTATTTCAGTGGAAGTACTTAGTTTAATATTTAGGTAATCTGGACGGTTCATTGTTTGTCTTTCCAAGAAAGCAAGACAAGTCAGTGAAAAACATGCTTTGCCTCCTGAGGTGCTTGGAAATCTTTCTTAGAATAAAACAGCAAGTGATTCTAGTAATAAAGGAGCAGTTCCAGATGTGCTGTCTGGATTGGTTATTAGCCACTGTAGGTTCTGTTTCTCATGGGGGAAAAATGCAGGCCAAGCACACTGAAATTATGTTAACAGGAATTTCTCCTTCTCTAGCACTGCCTGTCATCTTCCTTTGAATCTGTAGAAATGAAGTTTTTGAAAATCCTGAAATACTGATGAATTTTGCTGCTTATAATTGCAACTAGTGGTCAACTACCCATACAACCTACAGATAATTGCTACAAATCTTGGCCCAGCTGGCCTTTTCTTTTGAGGATGTTCAGTGCTGATGCAGGGTTGCTTCAGATTCAGGAATTGAGGGTTGGATGAGTTTCATGGGCAAGCCTGGTTCTGCTGCATCTGAATTACAAAGTAGCTGACAGCCTTTGACTGGTATCTAGTATCTTGCTGAGGAATGTGACGTCAGTGTCAGTTGTTTCTGAATGCAACTTTCTGCCACAATTTTATACATTAAAGTTACCGAGTTAAGGATTTTTTTTTCTATTACTTTGGCTCTGTTTTCCAGTATCGTGCTTCTTGTGATTATGGGAAGCGTAAAAGAACACACCTACTTGTAGTAAGATAATTCATAGTTGCTCATTAAATGCATAAATTTCAATTTCTCTTTAGTATAAATCCTTTCTAGCATGGAAGCCAGACTGGAAAAGGTACCATTTAAAAGCAAATACAAAAGCCTGATCAGTTTATGTCCTTTTTTTGAGATCGGTTCACTGGAATTACTGATATGTCTTACATGTCAGTAACTTTTTCCCCTCTCTGTGCATCAGTCTTCTTCCTGCCAGTTTCTTGCATGACATCACTGCTCTTTACTGTTCTTTTGGTTAAGTCTCAGACTTAACCAAAGTCTCATTCTTTTTTTAATGAAACCTTATTTCTTTTGTAAATTTTTCCTCTTTCAGTCTGGGAAATGGAGTTCTGAACTGTTCCAGCCCTTTGTGTATTTAACTCAGGTTTTGCCTTCTCTTTGAGCAAACTGGCTTATGGCCTTTGTACTGACTTGTCCTTTAGAAATCATAAAGTCTTAAAGAAGTAGAATCAGTTGCCTTAGTTGGAAAGGACCTTTCAGGTCATAGAGTCCAACCATCAACCTAACTCCAACAAAGCAACCACTAAACCATGTCCCTAAGCACCATGTCTACCAATCTTTTAAATACCTTCACATGGTTTGATTCTTTGAATTCTTCATTCATGATGACTGTTCAAGGCTGTTCTTACAGCCATTATGTCTGTAATGTCCTTGTTACTCATCAAAACCCAAGCACTGTGTGGTCTTGCTTCTTATTGTTGTTTCAGTTACCAGTAGATAAGGGAGAATCAGCTTCCAGAATCTGGGGTCTGTTTTTGCTTCACAGCTATTGTTTCTGTCTCCTATGGATGAGGATTTAACCTGCATATTTCTCTGAAGTCCTACGGTTCTATCTGTTTTCAGAATTTCTCCTTGTGTGTGAATTGGACAGTAATTGTGCAATGGTGTCTGTCCCTTGACAATCTTTGCTGAACACATTCTTTTTTTAATGTAACCTTATTTCTTTGCAGAAAAGGATGAGTAGAAGAGAAAGAACAGTGACAATTTAAAAAACAATGGTTAGAATGACCAGGATTGGCCAAGATACTTGAGGATCAGATGTTTTAATGAGCTAAACTGATTGGGAATTTTCATTTTCTAAATCTTGAAAAGCAGCTTTCTCAATGAAGAAGTTTATTGTAGTCTCGGAGGACAGAGTATTTTTTTGTTTTCAAAATCCATTACCTACTGGAAGTGACTTCAGCATTATTTTGCAGTTGAGCAGGATTGTAGCACAAACTCATGAAAAGAAAGAGAGGACAAATTACTTTATGACATAAGGGAGAATGTGTACGTTTTCTTTTTAAGCAACTTATAAGTAATGAGTGAACTCCAGAGAAGACTGTGAACCTCCTGCTGTTTCCTGCTATATATCTGTGACTTAGTGGGAAGATAATAGCTTCTGCAAATGTGAATTCTGACATTGTATGTATGTTTGATTTTAGAAATTACTGCACAATCAGATGCCAGTGAGATTCGACAGGACTGGAAACCGACATTCCTTAGTAATGAAGAGTTCACACAGTTAATGCTAGAGGTACATAATTTCTGTTTTTCTGGCAATACAGTATTTCCTCAAAGGGAGCAATTCCATGATGACTTTTTTTCAGTTTGATGGTGTACCATTTTATTTTCAGATTTTTATTGTAACTGTATGTTTTCATGAGTATGAAGCAGTTAAAATTCCTGCGTGTGCAGTGTAATGCACTGATTTGAACTCATATTTTCAATTCCATGAAACATTGTATCAGAGCAAGTTCACAGTGAACATCTTTACTCTCAAAGTGGATATTTTAAATTATCAACATAAGGAAGATAATAGTCAAATAAAAAATTAGTATGCATATTGTAAAATCTCAATTATAAAAATGACTCAATGTATCCATGTAAGTTGTGAGCAATGAAGTATTTTATTTCATTTCCAAAAATGGTGGGTGAGCTTTATTTTGCTAAAGAAGTTTACATGAAGACTTGGATTACATCTAGAAGTAAGCTTTCATGATAAGATATCATTTGCTTGGAAATGAGGATAAGTAATTTCTCTCTTGTTAGTGAAACAATTTCTAATAATAGCTAAATGGAAAATACTTAAGCAAATGAACAAGCCCTTTGTATTTTCCTCTCACAGTTAAACCTTTCCTTTGAGGCATAGATTTTAAAAGTAAAAAGTTCTGATTTTCTGTACTTAAAAAAACTTTCAAAAAGTCCTTTATGGTGTATTTGCATATTCTTTTCCAAGAAGTTAGCAAAGTAGTAGCATCTGGTTTTTAAGGTGGTTTGGTTTTTTTTTTTTAAGCAGTTTGTATTGTTTTGCTAGTCCTCTCACAACATATCTCTTTGTATCCTGTGACTGCAAAGATAGAACAATGTTATATACAAATATTATCAAAGACATGAGCTTTAAGATTTTCTATTTAGAATTACATTTCTGTGATGCCTTTGTGTTTGATGGTGTTCAACTAAAATATAGTTGTTCTGTGTCCTGAAGAAATAAGTTAAAGCAGAAGATAAGGCAGTCAGGACTGTATCACAGTTTCCAAGTCTCAATCAAACCTTGTTGCAGGTTTCTTTTGCTGAGATTTGAAAAACTGAAATTTTAAATGTTGAAATTAATTTATTTTTGCCACCTTTTTTGTTTGTTCTTCTCATAGGTTTTCTACCTCTTCTTGCTTTTGCTTCTGGCTCTTTTTTTCTGAGTTTTCTAGTGGTTAAAATGATGATGGAATTAAGAATAACAGGCAGACAGAGTGGGAGATTGGGAAAACAGTATAGCTATGAACTGAGGTTTTGCTTCTGAAATCACAATTTATTTAAGAACAGGTTATTACAACCAGGAGTTGTAGTGCTTTTAGAGTAGCAGCAAGACTAAGTAGTTTTAATAGTGAAAGTTATTGTTGTTTATATAATAAATTAACTAAAATTTGTCTGAAATGCTTTCCCTGTTGAATGTAGCTTACTTAACATTATTAATGTGATGTTTCTTTTTGTTTAACTGCCCATTATGTTTAATTTCAGGCTCTTGATGGTTTTTTTTTAGCAATTATGACAGATGGAAATATAATATATGTGTCTGAAAGTATAACTCCCTTACTTGAACATTTGCCAGTAAGTACAAATTACTTTCAGTAATGTACCAGTTTATCTATGGGTGGTGTTCTTCTTTGAGTACTGATTAATTGTTAGCCTTTTTGGGATTATAAAACAGATGCATGTCTCATTCTAATGCTTTTTCTTTAAGACAGTTCCTTCCTACAGATCTGTCTCCTATACTGAAAGTTTCCTTTGGAAATAGAAAATGCATTTGGCACTCTGTTAGGCTGAAATATGAAGTACTACTTTACTCCTTTCTTGCTAAAATGCTCATTTAAGAAATATATTGCTACTGGTTCTGGTTTTTAAGCTAGATACATACTTGAAATTTTATCACATTCACTCATCTTTAATCTTGCTGATATAGAGATCACTGTTTTCATGTAATAATCTAGGGTTTTTCAAGCTACCCTCAAGTAACTTTTTTTTCTGAAATGAGCCAAATTAGTAGTCAAAAATTCAAACAACCCATCAGTTATTTTGTTAGAAGAGAGAGATAACTTACTTTCCATTTCAAGGCTAATATTCATACTATGATAAGAGGATTTTGTAAAATCTGGAGAGGCATCTTTAAAAAATTATTTTGCAAAACATAAATTCCACTAAGGTGTCCGTGATTTCACCTCTTTGGAAAATATACAGGTAATTGTGATTTTGTAATTGTTTTTAAAGTATAATTTACTTAAGTTCTCAGAGGCACATTTATCATTTGCTTCTGAGTGTGATATGTGTGCTGAATGTAAGTTCTGTGATCCCTCTTTTCTGAATGCTTAATCAAGTGCATTTATCTATATGATATACTGCACTGCACATATCTATTGTTCCCAGTTTTGTGTATGTAGTTGGGGAACTCAATATAAAATTTATTAATAAAATCAATTGCAGTTAGATATAAGTTTTGGTAACATTATCATAGCTATGATGTAGGGAGGTCTTGTTCCATGGCATTCTTTCTGCACTGGATGCTGCTGACAGGTTACAGTGCCCTCGAACAACATCTTGTAATTTCTAATTAAAATTAATTAAAAAATTAACTGCATCCCAAGGGAGGTTAATACAAGCTCCACTGAGTTTTCATGTGTTTGTCTGCTGCTTCATGGTGTTTTTCATTAAATGGTTCAAAGGGAAGTTTTTCCTTTTCTTGCAAAATATTCATGAGTATTCCAGCAGGTGGCTTTGGTGAGTCAGTGATGTTTTTCTCATCTGTGGAATTGTTTTGCATTAAAATAGAAGACTTTGTGACATTGCAATTCTTCCGTTATTTTGATGCTTATTATATATATTTTTTATTCTTTTAGTCTGATCTTGTGGATCAGAGTGTATTTAATTTTATCCCAGAGGGGGAACATTCGGAAATTTATAAAATACTGTCTTCTCATCTGCTGGAAAGTGATTCATTGACACCAGAATACTTAAAATGTAAGTAGTTACTGCAGGTTAACCCCAGTGGGGAGCTCAGCCCTTCTGCCTAGGGTAGGATGGGGAAAGAATCAGAAGGGTAAAAGTGAGAATAGATGGAGTTGAGCTGAGAGCAGTTTAAGAGGTAATGCAAAAGGTGAAATAAAAAATTCATCCACTACTGCAATTTGTAGGCAGGTATTTAGCTGTCTCCAGGAAAAGAAGAAGCAGATCTTCATCGTGGTGAATGGTTCTTAGGGAAAACAAACCGTTTTCTCCCCATTCCTCCTTCTATTCCCAATTTTTGCTGCTGAGTACAATGTCCTACGGCATGGAGCAGCACTTAGGTCAGCTGTCCTAGCTGTGTGTCCTCCCAGCTTCTCGTGCATCCCCAGCCTACTTGCTGGCAGGGCTGTATGAGCAGCAGAAAATGCCTTTGCACCATGGAAACACTGCTCAGGATCCCCTAAATTATCCCTGTAGTATACCAGTGCTGCTTTGATTGAACCCAAAACACTGCACCATAC
Source organism: Turnix velox (assembly GCA_013400935.1). NCBI lineage: Eukaryota > Metazoa > Chordata > Aves > Charadriiformes > Turnicidae > Turnix > Turnix velox. The sequence continues at coordinate 37,796 of VZTY01005479.1, forward strand.
AAGCTGTTGTAAAGAAAATTCACTCTATCCTAGATGAAACCCATAATGTTAAAAATAATCTGCCTTCTATCGCATGTGATCTGTTGTTTTCTTCCTGTGCTATTTTAGCAGAAACATATGGGTGAACCCTGAAGAACAGAAATTTTTTCCCTCTCCAAAGGACTTAAATTTTGAGCATTGTGTTATTTTTCACTGTGTGACCTTTCCATGGATGAGATACATTCATCTTGTTTATAAAACTTCTACTTAAATACTTGTAGGAGTTGGCAAGAATGAAAACATAGCAGCCTAATGGATTTTAGAAACACATCCCTTAGTAAAATAAACTTCAGGGCAGCTGCTTCTTTAAAATAGCTCTAGTTTTTAGGGATTTTTTTTGCCACTGTCATTCAGGCACATCAGGCAGAAATTCTGGAGTTCTTTCTTTCTGTTAGTTAATATCACATCAGTTTAAAGCAGCAGCCATTTGTAATGACAACATTTGCAGTATCTCCATAAGTATGTGACTTAATTATTCCTGCTTTCCATTTTTCAGCCTGTGAGCTTTATCAAACATGGAACCTTTTAATTTCTTTGTTTTTTCCTCAGCAAAAAATCAACTAGAATTCTGTTGCCATATGTTGCGAGGAACAATAGACCCAAAAGAGCAACCTACCTATGAATATGTAAAATTTATAGGAGATTTCAAGTGTTTGAATAATGGTAAGTAGTTTTAGTGATGTTAGAGTAGAATCTTTAGGCATCTTCCCAGCTAAACGGGCTTGAAACTGTTGTGCAAAAATTAATGATGGACTAAAATCAGTCTTTCAAAGGAACAACTTGAAGCAGATTTTAATCACTCCTATATTTTTTTAATGGAAAAGAAGAAAATTTGTATATCAGGTATTACATTTTCGTGTACTTGAATGCCAAATGTGATAATTATGCTTAATGCTTTCAGTTCTTCTCTCATAATCTAAGAGAAACTAAGCAAAACCTTTAAAATTGCCGATTCAGCAATTTTAAAAAAGCCTGATTCAGTTAATTGCTCATAATCTATACTGAAGCAGGTGACTGAGTAACCTGAAGATTAGTTACGCTTAGGACCTGCAGGGAGGTGGGAAGAAAATTTAGGTTACCCTCCCCATTTCACAGAATGCCGGGGATTGGAAGGGACCTAAACAGATCATCCAGTCCAATCCCCCTGATGGAACAGGAACACCCAGACCAGGTCACACAGGAAGGCATCCAGAATGTCTCCAGAGAAGGAGACTCCACAACCTCTTTGGGCAGCCTGCTCCAGTGTTCTCTTACTGTGAAAGTTTTTTCTTATATTCCCATGGAACCTTTGGTGTTCCAGCTTGCTCCCATTGCCCCTTGTCCTATCATTGTATGTCACTGAGAAGAGCCTTGCTCCATCCTCCTGACACTCACCCTTTCCATTTTTTTAGAGATTAATGAGGTCACCCCTCAGTCTTGTCTTCTCCAAGCTAAAGAGACCCAGCTCCCTCAGTTGTTCCTTGTAAGGGAGATGCTCCAATCCCTTCATCATCTTTGTGGCATTGTGCTGAGGACATAGTGTTCCATATGTGGTCTGATTACAATTCTGTGCTTTCAGTAGTGAAAACTACAGCTTATCTGAGTGGATGAGCCAGTAGTTTTCCAGGCTGCATTCCTGTTCCCTTCCATTGAAGTAATTTTTATTAATTATCTATTGACATTATTCCTCTATACTACATCTCTAGAAGCCCAGTCTTTCTAAAATATTGTCTAAACTACTTTAAATAATACCTTTCCACTTGTTAGCACCTGTATGTCCTCATCCTGGTTTTGACAATTCCTGTCATAAACAAACAGGTGGAAGGAATTAAGAGCAGAGCAATGAAAGCACCAGAAATTTAGAAATGTAGCTTACAAAGCAAGATTAAACTGTGAAGAACAAAGGAGGATGGGATTTGATAAAGACTTTGAGGCTATTTTGGAGGATGAAGCACCTTTCCTACAAGGACAAGCTGAGACAGTTTGGGCTGCTCCGCCTAAAGAATAAAAGGCTTGAGGGAGACCTCACAGCATCCTCTCTGTGCCTGAAGAAGCCTACAGAAAAGTTGGGGAGGGGCTGTTTGCCAGGACATGGAGCAAAAGGATGAGAGACAATGGTTTTAATCTGGCATGGCATGGCAGGTTTAGATGAGACATTGGGAAGAAGTTCTTCACCATGAGGGTGGTGAGGCACTGGAGGAGATTGCCCAGAGAGGCCCCATCCCTAGAGAAACTGATCTCTAGTGCCAGGATTTCCTGGTTCATTGCAGGGGGGCTGGACTAGATGGCTTTTGATGGTCCCTTACAAATTAACATATTCTATGATTCTATATATTCCAGTTGTTTTTAGTAGGCACAAAGAAGAATAAGAATTGTTAGTAGATTCTTATTAGCTGTGGCAAAGTAGTTTTATCAGGTTGATTGTCATTTTAGATCTTTGAGAAAGTTTCTTGATGGTTGTGTTCCCCCTACTGCTGTACAGCTACTGTTACTGTGCATGCAATATGCATATATTATATGCATCATCTTTCTCGTTGTATGTTAATAATAAGAAAACCACATTAGTTAAATAGTAAAGCATTTGTCCTGTGTTATTACTGCCATTTTTCTTTGATGCCTATGTTCTCTGTCTTCCCTTAGTACCCAACTCGGCACACAACGGTTTTGAAGGAACTATTCAGCGCTCACACCGGCCTTCATATGATGACAAAGTTTGCTTTGTAGCCACAGTTAGATTAGCTACACCTCAATTTATCAAGGTACGTGCAAATTAAATAACTTTTATATAATTTTTAAATGTACTCTGACCAGGACGACCTGGAATGAACACAACATTGCAAATACTGTTAATGAAGAACATAAGACTTTTTATTGTATGAAACTGTTAGCATTTGTGTTTTCTGCTTCAAATATAGTTAGGTTAAATGCTGTGTGGAGTATCAAATCAAGTTGATATGATGAGTGCCATTTTTAGTCATATGAAATAGTAATAACTTTAGAATTCCACAGAAACATAATTTGCAAAGTTTAACTTTATCACAACGAAAGATAGCACTGAGATTACACTTTCTCTAGAAAAATCAGTAATTTTAGTTGACACTTGGCTGTGGAATTTTACACTGCTGCTGGTTTGACCCAAAAGCAAATCTTTTAGGGCTTAATGAAGTTTTGAATTATTTATTTGAGTAACTGAGGGTGGGGTTTGAGTACTTTTAGTACTCTTTGTTATTCAATGACTCAGTTGTTTCAAGAGAATGTTTTGCTTAACTGCTAGCACACAGAGAAGCTATCTTTGTAAGTTTAGAATAGGATGTGTGTGAAATTTAGACTTCACTAAGTGTAAGCCTGTTCCTCACCACAATGAATAAAAATAAATACCCAAGATACAGTGTAAGATTGTAATTGTGATTCAGGTTGTGTATTTTCCACAAATATATTAGCCAAGGTACAGGATAGTCTGCTTTTGAACATTTGTTCTTACTGCTCAGTTGTAAAGAAAAGCCAGTGAATATCTATGGCCATTGGCTGAGCTGCTGTCTGTCTTACAGAACTCTTTAAATATTTAGATTTTTTTGCATGTAAGTTGAACACAGTAGTTTCTCAAGCAGAAGGTTGGTGGTGTCCTCTGAAGGCAAGAAACAGTCCTATGTACTTTGCACTTTGAAAGTATAGTAGGGAGCCTGTGGACAAATCACATAAACTTCTTCCCTTATGTCAGGCTCAATAGGAGTTGGTTCTTTCCAGAACTGCGTGCCATAGAGAGTTTGGTGTTTGTTTCTCCTAATGCCATGGAAATCTTTTATCTGATACTTTTCTTCCCATGCAGGTCTAAATAATGTCTTTCCTGTTATGCATATGGTTGGTAGAGCTGTTAAATATGTGAGGTTTTTTTGCTTCACAAAGTACATGGGGGAAAAAGACCAACCCAGTGATATTTGCAAATATTCTTATCTTTTAAAATCTGACAATTTAGAATGTATGATAGTACAACTTCTGGGTTTCTTACTACTTGAAGAGGACATTTGGAAGAAGAAGAATATCCACTTATTATCTTTCAGGTCTCTTGGTCTCCTGATGGTGAAAGCCTTTCAGATAATAAGTACTCTAGACAGACTTCTATTCCTCTTTTCTTGAAGTTCTGAGCCCTGAGAACCTAAGGAAGCTCTTGTATTGTGAAGGTGTAAAGATCCTTTAAGGAGTTTTGACCAGTCCTGTTCATCTAAGAAATAATCTTCTGAAAATTAGCATTAGCTTGAAAAGTTTTAGTCTGACAGCGTTTGTTCATAGACTTTTAATACCTTCTGTTGTTAATGAGCCTAGCATTGACTAGCGTGATTTCAGGAACTTTACCATCCCAGGTACTTTTTATCTCATTTCTCAAGGACATACAGTCCTTTTGCCTTAGTATTCAATGGAATAGTCACTGAAAGTTCACTTTTTAATTTACTACCTATGACCATCACCACTTTTATAACAATGTATGCTACAAATTTTGCTTCTCAGTAAGGGAATGCTCTGTGCATTCTTGAAAACATTTTTATTAATTTTGGCTAGTAAATGATTGAATTCCAAGAAAGCAAAAGTCAAAAAGATTCTACCAGAATATTTTTAGTCACAAATGGAAGTCCCATCTTTTTGTGATGTATTCTTAACATCAATAGAATGCCTTGTTGAACAAAGTACCTTCAATCTTGGGGTGTTTTACAGTGGAATATCTGTAAATCATTAGTAAAAATGCATTGAGTAATCAGATACTAACCTGCTGCCATCTTTCCTCCAGAGGTGGTGGTTTGACTGTGGTTTTACTGCCTAGACTTTATTTTTCCTTGTTAAAATTTGTGCCAAAATAATTATACTTTTAAAATAGCAAATCAAAACTTTACCACAAGGATATATGTTTGCTTTGTCATTTCTCTGTTGTGAGGAGTGCTTTATTAAATGCTGCAATCTTAGCAAAGTATATTGACCTTTGGGTTCTAGGAGTAGTTTCAGTTTTGAAGGTTAAGTTTGGTGAACTGGAAGTCACATTAAGACTCAAAGATCTGTGGCCAGAGTGATTTCATTCATTACCTCCACATAAAACTTATTTTTTGATCATTGTCTTTAGATTTTACACCAGTGAAATGTGAGGAAAAAACATTGCCTGGAGGAGTTGACTTTTTTTCTTTCATAAAAAAAAATTAGAAATATCTATTTAAAGAAATGTAAAATACCCACTTAAACTCTGTATAATGAAAAGTAAGGTGGTCCCTTTGTAGGAACAAGAGTTAACCTTCTGTGTTTTTCCACAGGACTATTTTAGATACAGATATGTGCAGAACAGCTATTTTAGCTATGGATACTTGCAGAACAGCAGTGTACTCATCTGTCCACATCTGTTGCATCATCATCATCAGGCTCTATACTCTAGCCTTTAGGAAATCTTTGTTGTATTTGATCATCTCTAGAATCTGCTGTGTTCCTGCCAATGGGAGTACCACTGCAAACTCTGACAAGTGTGGCAGAGGTGCTACAGATGTCCAAAAAGGAATGGTTTACTGATCTCTAATTCTACTGTAGTTCTCTTTTGTGTGAAAACACCTAATAAATTATTCTTCATCTAAGGAAGTACAAGAGATGTTTGCAAAAGAACCTTGGGGCATTTAGTTCTGTTGCTTTGTTTTGTGAGGCATCTTTACCTCTCTGGAAGGGGACAGTAGAAACTGACTTGACACACACTGTCATAAGCTTGAGTAGGATATTTTTTAAATGACGTACAGAATATCTTGAGGATTTCTTATAATAGTGGAAATACAATAATTTCTCTTACTGTTCATGAGTTCTGACTGTGACAAGAGAGTATTATTTGTAGTACACACCTGTGCCCTCAAGGCCAAGTGGTTTATTAGGTTGCACTTACTGAAAGGAAAACTCCTGTTCCTTAAGTCAAAATAACATAATGATCTTGCTAATATTTTTTCACCTATTAGAACTGTGTTCAAAGAGTTTGGTGTGGGAGTGTTTTGTCTCTTCATTTACTTGTTACACATTAAAAACATAACTGCAGGTACTATTGATTTCTGCTGGTACTACTGTGTGTGCAGATACTGAGCCTGAGTTTAATCTCATGCCAGGGCTGTTCTCTTTAAATTAACTAAGTGCCAGCCTGGCAGAGCTGAGATTAGATTCTCCCTCAGTACTATGCATCTAAGTAAGCAAAACAACAAAGCTATCTAAAAATTACATTATAACTGTTGGGGAGTTATCTGCTAAACTTAGGTAAGTCTGAATTTCGAACAAGCTTATCAATTAGAATAGAGCAGTTTTGAGAGAGATTTTTATTTTTTTACTTTTTTAGGAAATGTGCACTGTTGAAGAACCCAACGAAGAGTTCACATCTAGACATAGCTTAGAATGGAAGTTCCTATTCTTGGACCACAGGTGCAATTCCTTCTCTGTACAGCAGCCATAGTCGCTGAATGGCAGTGGTGACTATAATATTTAGAGCTGGCTAATCAGCATTAAGTACTCATAGCTTGTGTTGGGTTTAATTTTTTTCAGAGCACATACTGTAAACAAGAAAAGTTGCATAGTTAAATTATTTTGGATGGTTCTTTTTTGTGTGTGTGTGAAAATAAAATGACATTCTTTTTTGTATCAATTAGGGCACCTCCGATAATAGGTTATCTTCCATTTGAAGTTTTGGGGACATCAGGCTATGATTATTATCATGTGGATGATCTAGATAATCTGGCAAAGTGTCATGAGCATTGTGAGTACGACTGAGTTGCTACGAGTGGGTTTGCTTTGTAGATGTCTTTCAAGTTTCATAAATTGCACAAACGTAACGATAGATTTGATTGAAATGTCTGCTCCAATTAATTTGTTGTTATTGCACTGTTGATCTTCATTATTTTTGCTTTGGTACAGAGCCAGAAAACAGATTTAACTTGTCATTTGGGGCTTTCTTAAATTAGAATGCACAGGACTATGACTAATACTCCTGTAGTACTTCCAGTAGCATTTAAAAGGCTACGTGATGATCAAAAATGCAAAAATTGTTTAAACATGTATTAAAATGAGCTTTCTCTTTAGCTGTAGTTTTCTTTACAAAGCAGTGTTTGTTTTTTTCCCCACATAAACTGATTACAATACCCCAGAAAAATGGAAGTTTGAATACTGCTATTCTCAGAAACATGCGATGTAATTATTTTTTTTATTTGGAAGAAAACTTTCATTTTAAACCTGTTCCTAATACTGAACCTGTCTTAATACTGAATTTAGAAATGGTTTGGGGTCATGAACAAAATAATGTTTATTATGTAAATGCATAATAAACTGGGAGGAAAATTAACTTTATTCTTCCCTTTTATAGTAATGCAGTACGGGAAGGGGAAGTCGTGTTACTACAGATTCCTTACAAAGGGACAGCAATGGATTTGGCTGCAGACACATTACTATATCACGTATCACCAGTGGAATTCCAGGCCAGAGTTTATTGTCTGTACACACACTGTTGTAAGGTAAGTGATCTGTTAAAAATTGGGGAAATTCTCATGTAATGGGAGCTGTGTTGCTGGTATTTTTGGAGGCAGAGAAATCATAGCAGTTTAAAGGATCACTAGAAAACTTCCTGGGATACTTTACAAGCAAGATAGCTCCAAGGCATTTGGTTTTGAGGTATGTTTTCTAACTCACCCAAGATTATATTAGTCATATTTGGTTTGCTCTTTCAGTTATGCAGAAGTCAGAGCAGAAAGACGACGAGAACTTGGTATTGAGGAGTCTCTTCCAGAGATAACAGCAGATAAAGTGAGTGCCTCTTATTGTTTTATTTTGCCTCTCCTTTCTTTCATAGAGAAAAGAACATGCAAGCAAATGTGTTCTGTTCACATTGCATATAAAGTAATTACTTTGATCTAAATAAAGACTATTGAAAATTATCAAAGAAGTCTAGAAAGGGTGTTTGTTCACTGTTTTCTGGCCAAAATGCTTAGCCTTCTATTTTCATGACTTCATGTGCATGTAGTTATAACGTGGCATAATCTGATTCCTAGGTAGTTTGATTCACAACTGAGTGTTCTTCCTTACTGGAAGCACCCACAATCTGAAAAACCAAGGTCAACACACAAATGTGGCTTAAAGGTATTTCACAACAGGAATGCAGGGGCTGTCTCACTTCTTTTGAAGCATACCTGTGCTCTAGGATACTGACTCCAGATTCCTCTTGCTCTTCCCTCCAATCCAGCATGTTCTCTGTTCTGGGTTTGACAGCCCATGTGACACCCATAGCACCAGAAAATGGTGCCTTGACCTTTCCAGAGCATATTCTGCATCACTTTCCACATCACTCCACAGGCTGCCCAGAGAGGTTGTGGGGTCTCTCTTTTGGGGCTCTCTGACTCAGCACAGCTTTTGTCTCCTACAGTGTCCCACCTTGAGGAATCCCACTGCTTCCCAGTCTGTAGATAAAGAGGAAAATGTTGTTTCCTTTCCTCTTACCTGGTCTAGTGGGAGGTGTCCCTGCCCATAGCAGTGGGGTTGGAACTAAATGATCATTGAGGTCCCTTCCAACCTAAACCATTCTATGATTTTATGTCCTGGGGAGCTCAGTGAGTCTTAGATAAGGCAGCTTGTGCAGATGCTCAGTCATGTTTTCCTTTGACCATTTCATCAAACCAGCAAGTTTCATTTGACAGTGCTCCTGGTGGAATTAATTCATCCTTCCCAAGAAGAATGAGCAGATCACTCATTACACAAATGTTCAGAGTGAATGGGGAAGGAGGTCAACTCAGCAGTCAGTTTGTGGCCTGTGTCTGCACACATTTAGGTTTCTAGGCTGATAGGGATATGGTTTGCTTTCTTTTCCAAGAAAAAACACACAGATGGAAACACAGCTTACAGATATCAACCAGGGCCCTGCTTCTGCTCAGTCACCGCTTTAGGGTGATGAGATTCCCAACAAGGGGGTGTAATTGGAGGGGGTTGATTAGAAACAGCATGATTTTAGATACTTGCTAATAGAAATGTATAACGTGGGCTGAATCAGATAAAACAATTGGTCTTTGTGTGTGTCTCTGCAGAGTCAGGACTCTGGATCTGACAATCACATAAACACAGTGAGTCTCAAAGAAGCACTGGAAAGGTTTGATACCAGCCCCACGCCTTCTGCTTCCTCCAGGAGTTCAAGAAAATCTTCACATACTGCAGTATCAGATCATTCATGTAAGCACCAGCTCTTGAAAGCATAATTGCCTTCCAGGTGAAGGCTTTTTCTACTTGCTTTAACCAAATGCCTAACTAGCAGTTACTAATGTAACTAACAAACATAATTTTGTGAAAGGGGATCAATTGAAAATCCAGGTGGGTTTTCAGAGATTGTATAGTGACTTCTGCTTCTTTTTAGAAGCAAAAAAGTGACCTATTTCACTCCATCCAATTGCATTATTGTTGGGTAATAAAGGAGTCTCTAAGCCTTCAGTTTGCTTTGTTTTTATTCATGAAAAGCTTCTTGTGATGGCGTTGCAGAACTGAGGTTGCTATTAACATGTCTCCCCTGTTTGTGACTCTCTATGTTGTCAGCAACACCAACTAAAATGACAGTGGACACTAGCACTCCTCCAAGGCAAAGCTTGTCTGGTCATGAAAAGACTGCACAAAGAAGATCATCTCTGAGTAGTCAGGTAAACATTCATAGAAAAATTTGTTTGTGAGTTTGTGTATGAATCGCTGCTTTCACTCACATATTACTTATATACATANTGAATGATATTATTAAGTATGTATAATCTTTGTTTTATTTCTTCTGTGAGCACATAATTTAAAATGTAAGTTTCACTTGAATTTTGTGACTATCGATGTTGTATCATCAATATGAAATGACTATACTGCGTTTTAAGAGTAATACTAATAACACAACATAATGCTACAATTAAGCATTTAAGTAACTATTGATTGGTGTACGGTTTGTGAGTTTGTGTATGAATCACTGCTTTCACTCACATATTACTTATATACATAAATGTCTACTTGTATATGTTTAGAAATTACTAACATGATACCTCATATTACAGAGGATTCATGTAGATTTTTTGACTCTAAGACTATTAGTGAATCATTGCATACAGTTTCTTGGTAACACAAGATGTCATACTTCATGTACGTGGGGCTCACATGCCAGTTGAACTTGTACAATCACTTCAAAAATAGAATGTCCATTTAAATACGCATTTTTAAAGAGTTTTTTATTTACGAATAAACAAAACAAATCAAAAAGTGTTTATACTACTACAAATAAGACTTTGAAAACAGTTGTAATTTCTGTTTTTCCTAGTTTGTGCCTACTGCTTTTGTCTGTTTTTAGTAGTGGGAAAAGCTATATATGTTATGTATATATAAAAAAATATATGATAAATTGAACTTGTGTTCTTAATTCTCTAAAACTGAAGGTTAGGTATTTTAGGAATCATTTACTTGTTTTTATTGTATGTTCATAAGATGCTATTATGGAGTTGATGCTTTATGTAAAGAACTATTTCATGTTCAATGTGATGTTCGTTCTCTTCCAATTATGGAACAATTTTTTAAATCCTAGTCTTTAAGCTCCCAGTCTCTTGGACAACCGGTAGCACAGCCAACAGTGTCTCAGCCTGCAACTTTACAGCTCCAGTCTGGCATGTCCCAGGTATGCATTAAGTTGGTTTATTGTTTATTATTTTTTAAACAGTCTTGTTTGATTTCTTTTTCAGAAATTGAATTCATTGGTGCCTGAAGCCACTTCTAACCTTATTCTCTTGAAGCGAGAAGATTCTCTAATTTGACCCTTTTATTTATTTCTTTTTCCTTGCCTTTATGTATGTGGACGTAGTTTTCAGCCTTGGGTATTATCGACAGAAACACAACTTAAGATAAAATATTTTAGAGATTAACTTTAAAATCCTTCAACTATTCTAGTAACTTTCTGCTTGTGCTTGTAAGACAAGGCAACTTAGTCTATATTTTTTTGAGAAATAAGAATGGTAACATCATGTCCAGCGGATAGGTCCTGTATCAAAGGATTAAAATATTTTCAGGTTTTATTGACCTGTAGCCCATAGCAGATGTCTGGACAAGAACAGATATGGCAATCATGGTTTCTCTGTAGGCTCAGCCTTCAACAGTTTGGTATTGAGGTTATTCCCAAGCTATTTGCATATATTTTAGCTCTGGGTGCATTTTTTTGGCAAGTAGTTCTAATTTTTGATCTGAGTTTTAACATCCTCAGTACCTCAATAGACTCCAAAGGCACTTTGTAGAGTGTTTTGGTGATTTGGACAGCAGTCAGTGGGTTTATTTAAGTTCACCATTTATGATCATCAGTGAAATTGGGAGTTCTGTGACATTTCCGTACTAGATTTGTCCTGAGATTATGGTTATTAGCAGTGCTTGAATTCATTCTTGCTGTATTTACTGCTTGTAAATAGAATGCTATTATTTTTGCTCAGCTTTTCATTTATTCATTACACAACAGCCTGTTTTTCAGTTTTCAGCTCAGTTGGGAGCTATGCAGCATCTAAAGGACCAGCTAGAGCAAAGAACACGCATGATAGAGGCAAATATTCATCGTCAGCAGGAAGAGCTGCGCAAGATTCAAGAGCAGCTTCAAATTGTCCATGGTCAAGGACTCCAGGTGAGTTAGTGTAACTTCTACAGCTTTGATCCATAGAGAATTCAAATGAGACATGAACACTTAGAATCATAGGATGGTTCGGGTTGTAAGGGACCTTCAAAATCATCTAGTTCCAACCCTTCTGCCATGGGCAGGGACACCTCCCACTAGACCAGGTTGCTCAGTGCCTCTTCCAGCCTGGCCTTAAACACCTCCAGAGAGAGGGCATCCACAACCTCTCTGGGCAACCTGTTCCATTGTCACCCTAAAGAATTTCTTTCTTATATCCAATCTGACCGAAGTATTTTCAATTTATTCTCAGATTAACATCATCCATGTAAGATACACCAGTCCTTTTGCAGAAGAACCAGTTTATCCCAAGTAGGGACAACAGGTTCCTGGCCCTTAATTATAGAAGTAAAGAATTGCCTAGGTTGGATGGGACCTGTCAGATCATCAGGTCTAACCATCAACTCAGCTCTGACAAGAACCATCCCTAAACCACATCTCTAAGCTCTGCCCATCTCTTAAATACCTTCAGATATGGTACCTCAAGCACTTCCCTGGACAGCCTGTTCCAATACTTAATAAACGTTTCAGTGAAAAAAAATTTCCTAGTATCCAGTTTAAACCTCCCCTGGAGTAACTTGAAGCCATTTCCTCTTATGCTATGGTCTGTTACTATACCCCCTTTCAGGTACTTGTAGCAAGTGTGAAGGTCTCC
>VZTY01005479.1:71566-84349 GCA_013400935.1 Turnix velox
TTAATAATCTCTGGGACAACATTCATAGTTAAGAATAAAAAGGATCATTACACCATCTAGTCTGACTTTTCACAAGTCCTCTTTATTATTTCCCATGGTGAGGCCTCAATGATTTGCAGAGCTTCCCTTCAACATCTGAACACTCAGTTCATTACATGTTCTCCACCTTCTACAGAACAACAAATTACACAGGACTGTGACAATTAGAACTTTAGTAATTGTATGTGTGCTTCTTTGAGAATGGTTTGGATTGGAAGGGACCTCAAAGAACAATCATTGGGTTCCAACCCCCTGCCATAGGCAGGGACATGTTCCACTAGACTAGGATGCGCCATCCAGCCTGGCCTTAAACACCTCCAGGATGGGGCAGCCACAGCTCCTCTGGGCAACCTCTTCCAGTGTCTCACCACCCTCACAGTAGTTTCTTCCTGCTGTGTAATCAGGTGCTCCATACTCTGATCATCTTCAGGGCTTCCTCTGGGCCTACTCCAACAGCTCCACGTCCTTCTTATGCACACAATGCACACAAACACACACAGAGTCCTTAAGTTCTTATTACGTATATGTGAAATATTTGGGGAGAGAACAGTGCCCCAGAAATAGAAGAATTATGATGAAAGGTGCCAAAATCCAGGGAACTGGCCCAGTGCTGGTGCCTTGTGAGGACAGGGAGACACTACACAGCTAAAAATGTGTCAGTGGAGGCCCCTTTCACCTTCAAGATGCGTCAGTTACACCACCATGAGGTTCTTCACATGGTGGAAAAACTCCAACAGGCATTTGACAACAATCACTGCTACTAAAGCCTCTCTCAAAGCTTTTCCTAAAGTCAGATAGCTAATGAATTTTTATTAAATATTTCTAAGGATAAGCTAAAAAAGTTTGGGGTTTTCCAGGTTCTGGATTCCCCATTCCTCTCGTTTTAATACAACCTCCAAGACAAACCATTTCCACCCAAGGGCTATGGCACACCAAGGAGAGAGGAGGGGTTCACCAGGATGGGGGAAAGAGGAGGCTGTAGGTTATGACAATCTTTGGTTCAAAAGAGAAAATAAAATAAACCCTAAATGATGGAAAGCCAACCAAATGTCCCCCATCAAAGCACTACAGTGCCTCACTCCATTGTTTGCAACAGTGCTGCCAGCAGCAGCTTCTTTCAGACCAAAACATTTTGACCTGGAGTCTGAAAACACAGCTTGTTCCCACATCACCGTTTCAGAGCTTGAGAAATGTGGCATTTAAGGGGTTTTCTGGGCAGAACCACCTAAGAGAAGGATTAGAGACTTGCTCTGTATGTGAGCTACAAATTTGTAACACTTCACATTAACCCAGCTTCAAGGCAAATTCACAGAATCACAGAATATTAGGGATTGGAAGGGACCTCAAAAGAGCATCTAGTCCAATCTTCCTGCTGGAGCAGGAATACCCAGATCAGGTCACACAGGAAGGTGACCAGGGTGGTTCTGAATGTCTCCAGTGCAGGAGACTCTACAATCTAAATTTGTATCAGAAACCTTATCTTCTGTTTCACAAAGTGCTGAAGGGCAGACCTCAGTGGGTTATTTCAGCCTTTCAGAATCCAAGTCATCACCACCCTTGTTTCCACAACCCACACACATTCAGCAGACCAAATTTTCAGCTAACACTGGCATTTATCAGTATCCAAAAAAACTTTAAGGCCTTAGACTTCCCTCATCTCAAATATATGATGACCCATGTGGGAAGAATTACGGGAACAACCGAAAACAACACTGAGAAAACCCCTCAAATGGAGACACTGTGTTTTATTAATGCTCTTCCGGATAACATTTCTAGTCCTAAAAAAAGAAAACCAAGAATACATCCAAATCTAAGGATTCCATTGTTGTTCAGGCCTGGAATGGAATATGGTTGAATTGGACCATTTTATTAATTTCTGTATACTTTCATATTTCAAAAATTCAAAAAAAAAAGGAAATAATCCTCAAAGCCCCAGACAGATTGCATATCCAACACAGTAGGCTGTGTTAATCACCACACATCAGTTTCCTGATAAAAATCCCTGATTAAGAAGTTTTCCCTCTAAATGAAGCGTATAAAACTCTCTGTTGGTGGCTCAGCCACTTGATGCCATAGGAACTGCTCTCAGAGGTCTGCTTGCTCTGATTCTCCAGCCTTGGAAGCACCCTGGAACCAAGGTCCTCAGAGGTGGGATACAGCAGCTTCCTCCTCAATGCTATCTGTTGGCATCACAGGAGAAGACATTGTGCTTCCAGAAGTCTTGAAGGTGAGAATTAGCTCTTGAAGGTGGCCACGTGTAACAGAGGAAGAAAAGAGGACACTTGCGAGAACTGATCCTCAAAAACTCAGCTGAGCCAGGCCTGGCAAGCAGGAGAACCAGGCAAATGCCACCTCCATGGGAGCAGGCATCACAGAGCAAACCAACCAAACCTCAAGCAGATCTCCACTACAGAAACTGTCCACAAGTGAGTTAGTTCCAGTGAATCACTGGCTATAAAAAGTTCAAGTGTCTCACCTGCAGTGCTTGTTCTGACTGAAATTCTGTACATTATATACAGCTGCTCCAATGCCGCCCATCCTTGCTCTTCTGGAGTCATCAACCATTTTTAAAAACCAGAGTCTGGGCTTATAAATAGTGCAGAAAATGCAAATGCTAAGAAGACAATACCTCCTATGATTGTCACTGGAAAGGAAAAAACAAAGCAAGCAATCAGATGCTGGGAGTTAAGTATCTTCATGACACGTTACAGCTCCTGATTTCTTTTTAAATGTCAAGTTTCCCAAATTACTTCACAATTCATGCTGCAAACAAGTTTCCCAGATTACTTCAAAATTCATGCTGCAAACAGTGGCTGTTATTTTTAACTACATGTCAGGAAACCCAAATGCCATCCCACCACCTAACTGCATCTACAAAAATATTCCTTACTCACTGCTTTAAGCAGTATAAATCTGAGGTTGATACCCATTTGTCTATGTAGGGGAAAGATCCAATATTCTCACCCTGAAGTACACCATCAGTTAAGAGTGACATATTAATCAGTACTTTTTGCAGTGCTTATGTAACTGTATTGAGAGTGATGGTACCAAACACATTAACTGCTTGCGATGGCCACAAGCTGCTGGAGAATAGGACAGTATCTAGGAAAACACCCATCTGTTTGAACTGTTTAACTTTTTTTCTATAAATAAGCTAACAAACCAAATAGGTTTTAGGTCTAACCCAATAAGGCTGTTCCTCTGGCCACAGATGCACAATGAGTTCATCAAGAGCATATGAAATCTTTGTTAGAACAGCACTTCATCATCAGGTACCTTGGCAAGCAAGCAACCAAATGAAAGTTTTTACAAGCACAGAACAAATGTTCTGAATTAATGAATGAATAAATGAATGAAAAAATGAACTCTTCACAGTGTAAAGCAGCTTCACAGAACCTCACTGAGTCATAAGTTTGACAGCTCAATTAAGCTACAACCTAATCTGAGAAAAAAACAAACAATCCAGTGGAACCTTACAGGTCCTTCCTGTTACAGACAGTTTGACTGAATTAAAAAAATAAAAAAGCCACACAGGGAGTAGCTTTTAAAGCTTTCAAAAATCTGGCATAACTTGTAGGTATGAAGTTTTCTCACTCATCTGAAGGTCTGCATTCAGAATTAGAATAATAGGACATGCTGAGTTGGAAGAGACCTTCAAAGGCCATCTAGTCCAACCCCCCTGCAATGAGCAGGGACATCCTGCACTAGATCAGGTTGCTCAGAGCCTCATCAAGCCTGGCCTTGGATGTCTCCAGACAAGGGGCCTCCACCACCTCTCTGGGCAATCTATTCCAGTGCCTCATCACTCTCATGCTGAAGAACTTCTTTCTATTGTGGCAGAATTTCTAGCACACGCTATCAAACCAGTACAGTCTATTCAAAATACATGTAGTGATTTATGCCACAGAGGTTACCAGCCTTAAGGTATTTTTTGGGGGGTTGTGGTTTTCACTTACCAGTTCTAACAGAAATTTTTTGTGCTATCATTCTCCCTCCAATAACTGCTAGACCAGTGCAGAGGGAATGTCCCACTGTTCCTCCCACCGCCACACCATAGGGGTCCTGAGGGAAAAAACAGAGAGGTGAAACATCAGCACAGCTGAAAACTCACCAGTCCCACAACATCCATGCTCCTGCTATGAAGGAGTGATGCCCTGATCCCACGCTGTCAAGCATGAAAGATACTCTCTGGTGTCTGCTCTACTATCCATCACTGCCATAAAGACCATAAAACCATGAACACTAGCAGGACAAACTCACATCTAAACCTGACTAATGTAGAATCACAGAATAGTTTGGGTTGGAAGGGACCTTAAAGATCATCTAGCTCTAACCCCCCTGCCATAGGTAGGGACACCTCCCACTAGATCAGGTTGCTCAGTACCTTGTCCAGCCTGGCCTTAAATACTTCCAGGGAGGGGACATCCACCTCTCAGGGCAACCTGTTCCAGTGTCTCACCACCCTCACCCTAAAGAATTTCTTTTTTATATTCAGCTTGAATATAAGAATTTGCTCTTCCAATTTGCATCTGTAATNGAGCAACCCCAACGCCTTCAGTCTGTGCTCATAAAGGAGGTCGCTCCAGTCCTTTGATCATCTTCACGGCCCTCCTTTGGACCTGTTCCAAGAGCTCAGTGTCCTTCTTACATTGAGGGCTCCAGAACTGGTCAAAATGCTCCAGGTGGGGCCTCACCAGAGCCGAGTAGAGGGGCAAAATCACCTCTCTTGACCTGCTGGTCACACTTCTCTTGATGCAACCCAGGATTTGGTTGCATGTAGCATATTTCAAACAAGAAGCATCTTAAAAGCATTAAATATAGACCAGAAATTGCTCTATTGCACTTAAAACAATTAAGAGAAACAAATTGTTCCATAAATGAAAACATTCTGACACCTTTGTCCAGCTTCATGAGTTTGTGCTCTACAATCTGCCCCCATAACCACCCAAATGAGAAAGTATGAAAGAATTTAAGCCCTGAGAATAATAATGTTTTCAAAATTAGTTGTCAACAACAGCTTTCATATTGCCTAATAACAAGGGAAACAAACACATGAACAACTCTTCTTTCTTAAGAAGTTTCTCATATATGCTTACAAATTGCATAATTAAGGGCAGCGTATGCACTGAACACCTTAAAAAACAGAAGACCTCAATATTGGAAAAAAGTAAAAAAAAAGATCTTTTAATGACTGACAAGGAAGACAAGGTAGAAGCATTCCCTAGAGCTGTCCCTGAAAGGTAAAGAGTTCCAAGGGCTTCCCTGAGCACAGCACCTCCAGGATGTGGAGTGTTCAGATGCAGCAGCTGAGGCAAAGCCAGTCTAGCAGGACACAAGAGTTTCCTTTTCTGTTTCCTTAGACAGATGAACAATTCTCATGCATAATAGGTAGTTAAAGTGTAAAATCAAGTTCTTAAGAAGTCACATCAGAAACAGACTGATGAAGGCAGACTTAGCTCATTCCCTTGGTGTATGCACAGAGACAAACGAATTATCACCCTATTTTACATTCTGAGGATCCCTCTACATTTGCCATGACAGGATGGACACTACACACTTATAGGCACAGTCACAAAGGATTTTGTTTTCAACAGACAATGTATGGTCCCAGCTAACTTGCCACATTACTTAAATCTCCAAATAAAGATAAACTTATTTCCTCCTAACCACATCTGTAGTATTCCTGCTGTGTAACTTACCACGTGCCAAACCAGGATTTACCTGAAAGTATTAGGAAACAAAGGGGTACAAAAGAAACTAACAGATAAAACAAATAAAGATCCAGATCACAATGGTTCACGATTTTGAATGCTGAGATCAAGACATCTTTTCATTCATATTTTGCAGCATTTGTTTTTGTAGCACTTAATACAACATTTCATCTGCTAAAAGCACAACATCCCACAGGCTTTAGCAACACCCAGATGAGATGGCAGAGTCTCATGGACACTTCCCAGTGGGACGCTCAGAAAATGCAATCCAGGGGTCAACCACCATCTGTAGGAAGTCAGGTTCAAGGAACCGGCCTAGAACCACAGAGAAACTTTTCCAAGATAGCATGGAACTGCCTGAACAATGAGATGGATCATCCTCTCACCCTGCTGCTCTCTGCCTCCTTGGTTCTAAGCACCTTCCCTGCACTGCAACAAAGACAAGAGTTTCCTACAAATCATAACCTCCTTCATAGACAGCCCTGATCTATCCCCAGGGAAGGTCTGAAAGTGCATTGAAAGAGGCAGGAAAGCAAGGGAAAAATATAATTACCTCGATGCAAGAACACAGACAAGCTACTTACATTTATTAAAAGGCTGACTATAAGTCTATATAATAGTTACATACCTTCCAATTATCATGATGAATATAATTTCATTTACAGAATCGCTGCACAGCAGTTCAGAGTTAATTTAGTTCTGTACACTGCATTGTATTCACTCAGATTTTTTTTTAAATGTTTTTAAAGCCCTGCTGTGATGCAGGCCCCTTTTTAAAGTTAGTATTAACAACCATGCAGATCAAAGAAAAACAGGTTCCATAACATAGAAGCATAGAATGAGTTGAGTTGGAAGGGGCCTTCAAAGGTCATCTAAGTCTAATCCCCCTGAAGTGAGAAGAGACATCCTGCCCTAGAGCCTCAGCAAACCTGGTCCCAGAGATGAGGCTTCTTCCACCTCTCTGGGCAACCTGTTCCAGTGTCTCAGCACCTTCATGGGGAAGAACTTCTTCCTAACATCTAATCTAAGCCTGCCTTGCTCTAGTTTAAAACCACAGCGCCTTGTCCTGCCATTGCATGCTCTTCCATCTCTCAGCACTGTAACAAAAACAACTGTACTCAGCTGCATGACATGAAACAGCTATTTCCAGAAAACCCTGTGGGGTCCCACTCACGTAACAACAGTTCTAATAACACACAGGGCTTCAGCACATTTACTTCCAGGTCTTGGCAGAGCTGTAACATGAAAGCACAGCAGGGGTGAATCTGATACCTCCTGCAAGAGTGTTTTGTCTCTGCTGCTTTTTAGCAGGCAACTCAAAGAGGGAAAAAAGAACAGTAGGGTTCTGCATCACTCACCTCTCTGGCAGCCAAGACTATGGTTGTTAACTGGGAACGGTCACCCCATTCTGCTAGAAAAGTTAAAGTGAAAGCTTGAACAAAGATTGGAGAAATAAAATGCAGCCACTTCTTCTGAGGTATTGTGGTGCCTGGCCCTGACTCCACATCTCCTGGCCCATTTAACAGTTTAGTTCTCTGAAGCTGTGGAAGAGAAAGAAATGATCACACCATAAGATCAGAAATGTCACCTAAACAACCCAAATTAAATGCTTGAAAAGTAAAGGCTGCCATTTAGCACCTGGAATATTATTAGCCACTGACTGCTGTATTTTGAATGTAGTATTTTTTAGAATTTGTTTTAAAACTAGCTACATATATGGATACACTTATGTGTATGTACATACACAAATACATACATTTGCAATCACCTCCAACCTCCAGTTATTGTCTCCCTTTTAAGCAGCAGTTTCAGTAGGACCAACACCTGGTTTCTACTGATAGGTTTCCTCCTATTTTTAAAATAGGAATTGCCCTCCTCTCAAGTGGTGGTTCTCAGATTAGGAATTCATAAAATCACTTAAAAAAAAAAAACATATTAGTACTCCACAATATCCCATGGAATTGGACCAGGATATTTAAATGCATAACAAAGACCTTAGTGGCAACACTATAAACCTCATTACACACACAAAGAAATAAAGAGTAGATGCAAGGTATTCTCTCTGCCAGAAATGAATTAACAAATAAACAGAAGGACTGGATGAAGAAAGTCTCTTTTATCCCCTGAGAAGCCAGGCTTGCCACAGAACTGGAATAACCTGTTGAAACAGCCTCCAGGGGCCAATTCTGCACCACACATTTTCTGTGGTAAATTATCGGTCAGACACAGCTGAACAACCCAAACTTGACAGTGCTCTTCTGAATCTCCACCAGCCATTATTCATAGATACTTCAGGACTTACTTCCTCATCTTTTTTTTTAATTTCTGCTTGAACTTCCTCCAGCTCTTCCTGACCCTCATCTGGACTCATTTTCAAGCCTTCCCGAAGCATTCGGATGCCAAAAATGGCAAACAGTGCCGTGGACACATAGTATGTGTAAACACGAGGAATAACTGTGGTGGCATAGCCAAACAAAACTGCAAAGGAAGCAGATGTAGCATTTTAAAAATAAAATTAAAAAAATAACAAAAAATAAACATGAGGATCACTGTTTCTCCCACATCTAAGAAATCAGTTGTAAACAAAGCCTGCATCTCAAATATCCACCAATAAATAAATATTGCATCTTTTGCTTGCTTTATTTATTTTTTTTAACAAGATGATTTGTTAGAAACTCCAACCATGACCAGTCACACTAGAGACCGAAGTCCATTAACACACAAACAAGGCACACCAAGAAAAGTGGTACTGCCATTCACAAGAACCATCCCAAGCAACATTCAATCATCCCCATCAAGGACTATGCAAGTCCTGCCTTTCTCCAAGCATGCCATGAAACTTATCACCTGTAATTATCTTGGGTTAATTCCTTTTTTATATATGACTACATGTTGGATAGCATCTCTTACTAGTAATTTATTTATCAGATAAAGTTAGAAGAAGATTTTTCTACAAATTAAATCTGCCAGACATACTCACAAACCACCCAGCTGCACAATGCCATGTCTGTCTTCTTTTGCCAACTGCAAATACCTGCAAGTTACTATTCCCTTTTCTCCCAGCTTCCCCACAAACACGACGTGGCCAGCTTTGATCTTCCAGTAATTTTAAATTCCACTCAAACACCCAAAAGCCACCTCTATTTAAATTTACTGAAGGCTATCAACTAAGCCAAAAACTAATTCTCAAGGGAAAAGAAACAAGTGTCCAGGGCAAAATACTGGTTTCTTCACAAGTAAGGCCAGTTAACACTTTAGGACAAAAAAGGCCTCCATAAGTGAGAGGAAATTAAAACTCCCTACCTAACACTCAGGGCTGCTTGGCCCATGCACTTGCAACTGTTTCTGTTGGTTTACTCTATGTGCAACTAGCTAAGAGTAAGCATACTGCCACATACTACTTCCTTGCACACTCTTTCTTAGTTGGAAAATACACTCAGAAGTTACTCCATAGTCAGAAAGCTAATCAGCACTGTCACCACTAGAAGATTGTAAAGCCAAAAGTAATCAGGCTGTACTATCAGAAAACATGGCACATACATATATGAAAAACAGTAACAGTCACACAGCTAAATAAAAAAATAATTAAACTAAGCTTTTGTATAAAACCAGGGCACTGGGGAAAAGGGAAGAAGAAAAATAAGGGAAAAAAAAAAAGGCTCCTTTCTGGAAAGGAAATACAGTTGGGAATCTCTAAACTGGGAGATAAAGCAAAAAGGAAAGCTCTTTTTAAAAAGCATCAGAACAAACTTGCAAATCAGTAAATGTGAGAGCTATGATGGGCAGAAGGAGAAAGACCAAAAGATTTACAGAACATTCCATCTCCTGAGGTACTAAATAACATTAAATGAAAGCAGCTGTGCAGATGTTGGAGAAGCAAAGACTGTTAATACTAAGTGAACAATCAAAAGAAATTCAAACAGTGCTACTATTACCAATGGTCCAAATAAAAACTGCTCCTGGACTGCAATAATAATTGCTGTGATCTATAGCAATAGCTACACACCCAAAAACCATTCAGGGAAACATCTGCTGAGAGAGAGGCCTGAAGCCAGTGAATCATCTGCCTCTAACATCTATAAACCACTTACTTGTGAAAGGAGCACGGTTAGAAATGAGCACACCTGCAACTAAACTTGTGCTGCATCTGATATACTCTAAGGCTGCTTCATTTTACCATCACTGCTATGTAAGAACCCACAATTACAGGTTCCTCAAGTGCCACCTGACACCTCACTCCCTCTCCAGCTCAGTGGCAGTGCCACCCAAACTAAAAGATGTCAGCAGAACGTGACCTTCCACTTAGACAGCACAAATCCCAACAGCTACACATGCGGGATCAGACAAGGGAAATTTGTCATTGTAGTAAGAATCTTTCGCCTTAGGAGGAAAAAACGGAAGTCACTCCCTCATTCCCTTTAGGCACGCTAATTTAACAGGAACTAAAAATAAACCAAACTAAAAATAAAATCAAAAGAAGTGCTTAGGCTCCCCATCCCACGCCTCTTAAAACTCACAGTCAAGGAAAAAACCAGCAAACAAGACACTAGAGGCAAAATCCTAAATACTCTGTCTGAGACATGGTCCCCAACAAAACCTTCACACTCTCTTCAACACAGAAAATCACATTTAAAATTCAACCAATCTTCACTGAGACACATCCAGCATAGTTTAAGTGGTGACACAAAGAGATAAAAAAAGAGTGCTCACCTGACAAACATGTCATCAGTCCCAAGGCAAGCATAGCACCAGCCAGCACAGTCAGACGGTTGTACCGCATTGCCATGATGGCTGCAATGAAGAAGGTCTTGTCCCCCAGTTCTGAGACAATGATGACTGATATTGCAGCCACAAAGGCATGGATAAAGCCCAAATTTGTCTTGTCAGCTGACTCCTCATTGACAATGGGAACCAGAGCAACTGGTGAAGATTCTTTCTGTAAAGAGGGGGGAAAAAACCAAACCAAAACAAAACAACAAGAACATCCACAAGTTAATTACAAGTTCCTTCACTAGTCAGTTACTTTACTAGTTAGTTCAGAGAAGTACCAAGCCTTGTATTTCTCCTGTCATATCATACTGTGCAGTGTGACACTTTAAATATATGCCTCTCACACAGCATTAATGATCACTAACTACTTACTGCCTGTCACCAACCTCAAACTGCTAGTTAGGTACACAGCAAGATGATCAGATTGTGCACTGATGATTAATGGAGTACTTCACCATGCACACCCTTACCAGAACATATGTGAAAATCACTATTATAGAATCACAGAACCATAGAGTGGTTTGGGTTGGAAGGGATCTTAAAGATAATCTAGTTCCTATCTCCCTGCCATAGGCAGGGACACCTCCTACTAGATCAGGTTGCTCAGTACCTTGTCCAGCTTGGCCTTAAACACCTCCAGAGGGGCCATCCACAACCTCTCTGGGCTCTAGTGTCTCACAGAAAAACTTGAGAAAACCCACTTTAATATCGCCGTCTTTCCAGTCCCTGGCTATTTACTTTATGACCTTAGCCCAAACAAGCCATTTTCTGATATAAATATTAAGAACTAAACACTTCAAATTCAAACAGGGTGACCAGGAATGCTCAGCAAAAATACAAAGTCTTCTGAAAGAAACTGTCAGAACCCCCTTCTTTCCCCTGCAGAATCTCTCCATCTCAGCTGCATTAAAAGCATACATGTTACTTTTTGTACACGCTCTGTGTTTGTTGAAAATCAGCTTTCGAGACTTTTCTGATAATGGATCCAGCTGACCGAAGTGATTACTTTTAGAGAGGTTAAGTTGAAAGTAACGCTAGCAATGAAGAAGCTGATATCCAGTGGGTTGACCAGGAAAAGCCTGTCTCAGCACATCTGCCAGCACAGACACAGACTCTTTCACATGTTTTAACGTGTTTTAACACCACAACTTCCCAGCATTCCACTTTTATAACCACTCTAAATCCTGGGGGCTGGTATTTTTATTGATGGTTCCATGCTCTCTATAGCATGCAGTGCCATCCTGGGGTTCCTCTGCCTTTAGTATCGCTCTAAATTATTTAGTTTAGATATTTAAAACCTGGCATGCTTTACATGCTACACCAAGTTAGTAGCTCCTTCATCCCTCTGTGTGCTCGTTGGGCACAGGGCCCCTAACCAAGAATACCATTTAAATAAGTTTTAACCCAAAGATCTTAAGCATGGAGGGGAAAAAAAAAAAGCCCAGGAGGTTTCTGAGTCGCCAAAGAGCCCGCTTCCATCTGCTTCTGTCAGGAAGATTTGGTGAGGCCGGTTCGCTCCCTCTTCACGCAGGTACAAACACACTACTGATAAAAAAGCACCCGTTTTCCTAATAGACCTAAATTTCCCTTTTTTAGGAGAGGGAGGTCCATCTGCCTGACCTTTTTTGCTGTGACCCCGCAGCTGTCCCTCTTACTGCTAAAAGAGGCGAATTTCGGGGTCCGCCGGCCTCGGAAAGGCGAGGGGTCCTGCAGGCCGAGCCCAGCCCCGCCTCAGCCTCACCTCAGCCCGCGGCTCAGCTCCCTGCGCCGCCGGCACTGGCGGCGGATCCTTCTTCCTTCCGGGCTCCTCCTCGGGAGCGGCGCTCAGCCCCGCCGGGGCCGTCAGCAGCAGCAGAAGCGCGGCCGCCATCAGCGCCCGCCGGAGCAGCGGCGGGGAGGGCGACGAGGCCATGGCGGCCGAGCGCGGGGCTGAGGGGAAGGCGGGGAGGGCGGCTCCCAGGCCCCCTTCGAGGAGGGGCAGATCCGGACACGTTGATTGGCTACGCCCGCCCGCTGACGGCCGCCGCTGACAGTTGCTCCGCCCTTTCGGATCGGCCGTGGGGAAAGCCGGGTCCTAGCGCCCAGCCCCGCGGAGCGCCGGTAGAGGGCCCCGGGTGAGAGCCGGTATGGAGTCACGGTGGGTGTCGGTGCACCTCTCCCGGAAGCCGCGGTGCAGAGCCCCGGGGGGCCCGAAGAGCAGGAGGATCATTCTACATGCATTGAGAGAAGAAAGAGTGGCTTGGGTGGAGCCCGGAAGGGGAGG
>VZTY01005479.1:84387-122529 GCA_013400935.1 Turnix velox
TCAGTGGATGAGAAACTCAACATGAGCCGGCACCTGTGCTCTTGCAGCACATAAGCCAACCCAATGCTGGGCTGCATCAAGAGAAGTGTGATCAGCAGGTCAAGGGTCGTGATTTTGTCCCTCTACTCGGCTCTGGTGAGGCCTCAACATAAGGACATTGAGCTGTTGGAGAGGGTCCAGGGGAGGGACATGAAGATGGGCGGGACCACCTCCCTTATGAGGACAGGCTGAAGGAGTTGGGGTTACTCAGCCTGGAGAAGAAAAGGCTCAGGAGGGAAGCTACCTCCTAGTAGCTTATCAATACCTGAGAGGGGCCTACAGGAAGGCAGGGGTAGGACTTTTTAATAGGATATGCAATGGCAGGACTAGGAATTACAGATGCAAATTGGAAGAGGGGATATAAGAAAGAAATTCTTTAGGGTGAGGGTGGTGAGACACTGGGACAGGCTGCCCAGAGAGGTTGTGAATGCCCCCTCTCTCAAGGTGTTTAAGGCCAGCACTGAGCAACCTAGGCTAGTGGGAGGTGTCCCTGCCCACAGGAGGGGGGTTGGAACTAGAGGATCTTGATGGTTCCTTCCAACCCAAACCATTCTATGATTCTATTTTGCAAATACACAGCTTAGTTCTGAAAAACTGCACAAAATGGGAATAGGTATTAGTTAACAAATAATTTTAATGAAGTAATTTGTGCATAAAAATTCTTCTCATGTACAAAATAATGCATGTGCTTAAATAGAAACCCCGCTGAAATAGCAGCATCCATACGCTACATCACACAGAATGCTCATTCCATCCCATACTATGAAGAGGACCAAAATACTCAGTGATTTGGTGCAAAAAAGGGCTGTTGAGGCTGGAGAAGACTCCAAGATGACCTTATAGCTCTTTCCTGTACCCAAAGGGGCTATAGGAGAGATGGAGAGGGACTGTTTATCAGGAAGTGTAGCAATAGAACAAGAGGAATGATGGGTTTGAACTGAAAGAGGGAAGATTCAAGTATCACGAAGAAACTCTTTATACTGTGAATGTGGTGAGACACTTGAACAGGCTGCCCAGGGAAGCAGTGGATGCCCCATCCCTGGAGGTGTCCAAGGCCAGGCTGGATGAGGCTTTGAGCAACCTGGTCTGGTGGGAGGAGTCCCTGCCCAGGGCAAGAGGGTTGAAACCAGGTGGTTTTTGAAGTCCCTTCTGACCTAAACTATTCCATGATTTTATGAAAAAAACAACCCTTGTGCTGAGTGACTGTATCACTCCAGTAGAGAATTCTTTTGCAACACTTGTCAGACACAGGCTTCTGTGGGTCCTCTGCCTTGGTAGTTCATTACATCCACTCCCACAGCCTGTTTATAAACCACTGCAGCCACGGTTGCAGTCATCCAGCAAACTGCCCCTTCTAAGATATCAGGGAGTCCAAAAACACACAATAAGGCATTAATTTCCTCAAAATCCTCTTCTTTTGTCTTTCTAGCCAGGGAACCTTCCATGATTTTCCTGGCTTAGGGATAAACAAGGAGTTTATCAGTGAATACTGACTTTGGTACAGAGAATGAGTCTGTTTATCTGCTGCTGAGAGTGAGTCATTCCTCCACTGCAGCTTTCCCCCTGACGGCTTGAATACTTGAAGCCATAAAGCAGCAGTTGGTTTTCATTATCAACAGGGAAGCACAGAAGGACAATGCTCTCTTCACCTCCCCCTGAAGTGGTTCAAAGAGACGAGACTATGAAAAAACCCTGTGCTTAAATACTAGACAAGGCATGAAACACTCTACTTTCATTGCACGCTTCCCCCTGTGTATTCTGGCTCGCTGCACAGGAGCAAGTGCTCTGTGCATAAGATGTAATTATAAAAGAGAAAAGAGACAATTAGTAACTCTTCAATGTGAATAAAGGCCTCTGGCAGGCTGTCCTCTAGCTTGTATGACATGCGGTGGCCTTATATTTCCTCACGCAAGTAACACAGATGAGAGCATCATTAAAATTACTTGAGCTTTTAAGCTAGAATTAGAAAAACTGTGCAAATTTACCCTGGCTTTAATAAAGCATAATTTCTTATTCCCTTATAGGAAACATTTTCCACTTTGCCCTAAAGGCATTTTGGAGGAAATACTCTAAAAAACAAATGGTATAAGTGCTTTTCGATGCCTTGGGTAGGAGCTGAAGCTCTTCTGATAGAATTCGTGACACAAAGCAGCAGCCAGTGCCTGGTTAAAAAGAACATACATCACCACACACCACCACGTCATGCTGCAGAATCCAAGTGTGACAGCCATGGAAATGTAGATCAGGAGCTCTGCAAAATAATGAGGGCAAGAAACTCTCTCAAACCAGTCTCCAAAGGGCACTCTGTGGCTCAGACTCACCACTTTCCCTGCAAACAAACAGAAAGGAACTTGCTGAGAATGATGTGCAAGAAGGAAACTTTGATCTGCTACTTACAATTACAGAACAATAGGCTCAATAAAGTTATCATCATCAGGCACTTCCATCTGATCTGGCAGCTTTGCCCTCCTTAATGAAATATGATGCCACCTCTGGCTGTCTGTGCAAATACAGGGCAAGGAAACTTATTTTTAGCCCATATGGAGAGAGAAGTGAGGTCCTCAAGGAATAGCACAGGTCCATTTAAAGAGTAACAGAAAATAAGGCATCCTTTTAAGCTCTATAAAACTTCATCTACTGACACAGAGATACACATACCACAGTGGGCCACCTGATCTCCCCTCCAAACAGCCTCATTTATTCTATCAGAAGTCTCCCAGAGAGAACCAGGACCCCACTATGAGAACTGAAAAACACGTATGCATTAAGTTATTACAAGCTACAGAAGCTTATTAAAACAAGCAGGGAAAATTTACCTAAGAAAATGGCTGGCAGAAATTAAATTTCTCACCTGATTTACTTTTCCTAAGATCAGCTAAAATCACAAGACATCTGTGTTGGTGAAGAGAGGCCCAAATGTACATCATAACTCCTACAATGTGATACCAGCAGATCTGCACAGAAAGCTCTTCTCCTGAATGAATAAAGTTTCATTAATATATGGCCAGGAAATACTTTCCCAAACATAATCCCCAAACTTTGTATACTTCTTTTTCTAAACATTACTGTCTTACAAAAGGAGTGAGCTTACAAATCCTGCAACATTCAATTTCTCAGCTGTGTTCTGGGTTGAGCAATACAGGACTAAATTCTCTTTTAATGCTGGGGAAAATAAAAGCACTTTTTAGAAGAACCTAGTGTCGGAACTCATAAAAATATTTACTCTATAGCCATGTGGGATTCAAGGTTTCATTGTTTTCAAGCCTTGCCAGGTACAGGGATATTGAGGAGGAGAGAGGCATGGACATTTGACCCATGTGGAGCAGCAAGACTATTTCATACCATGAATGGCACTTCTGATATAACTGAAAAAGTTTGCTGCGTAGTTTTCCCACTGACTCTCTCTCCCTCTTTATGGTGTTAGTCCACAGAAACTCCTTGCCCCACTGTCAGACCACCATACAAAAATTAGTCATGGTACAAGAACTACAATCAGCTTGTGATTTATCCATGATGAGAACAACAGCTCTGTTTTGAGATTCAGCAGAATGTGTTGGCAGAAATAAGATGTACCATTCCAATTTCTGTTGTATTCATGGAAACATCAAAGTACCAAGGGAAAGAAGAGACTGATGCAAAGGAGAAAAGTCAGGAGTTCCCAGCAAAAAATGAAAGATGTGGCCCAGACAGCCTTGCAGACTCACCTTACGGGAAAGGTTATAAAAAAGCCCCTCCAGTTTGAGAACTGAAGTTGCACAGTTCTTATGTCTAATTCTATCCTTCAGAATGCACACATATCTATATGCAAATCTGACCAGTAATGATCCTGAAAGTATTTGTGTGAGACATCTTTCAGGAAATTACAGTGATGGTTAACATCACAGGTGAGGACTGGCTGAGAGAGCTGGGGCTGCTCAGCCTGGAGAAGAGAAGGCTGTGGGCAGACTTCACAGCAGCCTCCCAACGCCTGAAGGGGCTACAGGAAAGCTGAGGAGGGGCTGTTTGCCAGGGCATGGAGACACAGGACGAGGGGCAGTGGTTTGAAACTAGAGCAAGGCAGGGTTAGATGAGACATGAGAAGGAAGTTCTTCCCCATGAAGGTGGTGAGACATTGCAACAGGCTGCCCAGACAGGTGGTGGAGGCTCCATCCCTGGAGACATTCAAGACCATGCTTGATAAGGCTCTGAGCAACCTGATCTAGTGCAGGACATCCCTCCTCATCACTGTCGGGGGGTTGGCCTAGATGACCTTTGAAGGTCCCACCCAACTCAACACATTCTATGATTCTAAGAAAGCTTGGGTCAGCATATATGCATAATTCTGGCTCACCATGTCAAATACCAAAACGTGGTGACTTTGAACTATGTCAGTAAGTGCTTTTATGTCTCATCAGTTAACACACTTCTCGCACAAGCATCTCCCCATGAAACCAAGTGAACCATTTGCCACCATGGAAACAAATGGGAGGAAAAATGCACCTTTGGTAACAACTAAGCAGGTACTCACCATTCTTGATGTCAGTAGGCACTTGACACAGCAAAGTTGAACCAATGGCAATGTAGTAAGCAAGACCAAAGCCATACTGCACAACATGTATGACACCATTGGAAAACACACTGGTCCAGAGGCACTCCCCAAGTCTCCGACAGCTGTGCAGCCAAAGCAGCAGGAGAACCAGCAGTGCAGAGAAGCACTCACCATCTGCTTGCAGATGAAAAAACAGCAGCTTTGAGGCAGACAAGAATAATTTAACCCCTACAGTGTTTAAAAAAGTCTGGTTTTACCCTTGTTTGAAATTTACTGAGAACTAGGGAAAATATCTGCCCAGAGAGGTTGTAGAGTCTCCTTCTGTGGAGACACCAAAACCTGCCTGGATGTCCTCCTGTGTGACCTGGTTTAGGTGTCCTACTCTGGCAGGGGGATTGGACTAGATGATCTCTTGAGGTCCCTTCCAATCCCTGACATTCTGTGTTTCTGTGATCTGAGGCACTGCTGACCACAGTACTTCTGGAATGGCCCTCTCCATTAAAAAGACCACTGAAAACTATCATATACATAAATTAGGATGGTTTCTACCTTGAATAATGACAAAGGGAATTGGTATTGCAGGAAAGTCACTAGGAGCCTAGTTTTAAAAGCATCTGACAAAGTAGCACTTGAGGAATACTCAGTACAGGATGGCAACATAATTTTGTAATATTTATATGGCTGCATGGTAATAGCCAGAATACTTGCCCACGTCCTTGCTCTGAGAACCTCCACCAAGAGCATGATGCAAGTGCTGAATCCATGATGGGAGCGACCCTCCGAGGAACTTCGCTTGGAAAAGCCAGATCAGGAGAAAGCCATTCCAGAGCACAGAAACCACATAAAAGTGAGTAAACCACCTGTGGAAACAAAAAGGGGCCACATTAATGTACTCATCCTTTCTTAGTCACTATCATAGAATCATAGAATGGTCTGAGTTGCAAGAGATTTTAAAGACCATATAGTCCCAATCCCCTTGCCAGGGGCAGGGTCCCATCAGGTTGCTCAATGCCTCCTCCACCCTGGCCTTAACCACCTCCAGGGAGGGGCATCCACAACCTCTCTGGGCAACCTGTTCGTTTCAGTGTCTCACCACACTCATCCTAAAGAATTTCTTTCTTATATCCAGCCTGAATCTCCCCTCTTCCAATTCACATCAGTAGGGGTTGGAAGGGATCTTTGCAGATCATCCAGTCCAAACCCCTGCCAGAGGCAGGGTCGTCCAGAGCAGGTTGGACAGGATCACAACCAGGTGGGTTTGGAATGCCTCCACAACCTCTCCAGACAGCTGTTCTAGGGCTCTGGTACCCTCAAGGTAACCCAATTTTTGCTCACGCTGAGATGGAAACCCCCGTATCCATTGCCTCTTGCCCCTCCTCCTGGCTCCACTGAGAATAGCATGATCCCAACCTCAGAAACTGTTCACGCAGAGTCCAGACTAGCACGTCAGAAAGTCATTCTTTAAAAAGAAACCTTTAAGGAAGCAGGCGACCGAGATTCGGTCTGAGACGGCAAACCCAACGTCACAGCCACAGTGACACGCTCGGGTGTCCGTACTCCCAGGGCCACCACCTCAGCCTGGCAGGAGGGCTGGCTCTACAGACACTTCACCGCACTGCCATTCAAGGGATGAGGATTTTGCTCCACCGTGGGGCCCGTGGGCTCGGTACGACCGTTTCTTGTCCCTATCTCACCGTATCCCCACGCTCCCCGCTTCCCCAGCAGCGGGAGCTGATCGGCGCTCCCTCAGGGAAGCACAAAAGACGGCAGGAGCCCGCTCTCCTCAACGTCCCCTCCCTCACCTCTTGGGCACCTGGAGGTGGCTCAGCCAGGCCGGGCGCTGCCCACAGCCGTCTTTCGTCTTCCCGTAGCGGATGAGATCCTGGAAGAGGCCGGAGACGATGCGGCCGGGCTGCTGGGCCGGCCGCAACAGCATCAGGGCAGCCAGGAAGGCGGCGGCCAGCAGGGCCCAGGAAGCCGCCAGCACCGCCGGCATCGCCGGGGCCGCCACCGCGCTCCGCCCACCGCAGCCACGGCACTCCCTCTTTCCCTTCCTCTTCCTGTCCTGAAAAGACCCGGGGACCAGGCGACCTAGGGGCCGTGGTCTCTGAGTCAGGGAATGAAGGAGAGCTCTGTGTTATGCCGTTAGCCTGCGCATGGCTGGCTCCGCGGTCGCTTTCCGTCCCGGTTCGGCAGCCGTGCGGCAAGTGCCGGGCTTTTAACGGCGCCGCTGGTCAAGCCGTGGCCTTCTCCGGTAGCCCCGGGGCCCCCAACATAAGGACATGGGACTGTTGGAGCGGGTTCAGAGGAAGCCGGGAAGATGATGAGAGGCTGAAGGACAGCAGTGAGGATGAGGGATATTTGTAAAGCGCAGGGTGAGGAATGTGGCCGTTACAGTGGTGGCCAAAGGGCCAAAATTGGTGCTGCTGGGGGCTGGAGCTGAGGAACTACAGCAGAAACCTGAC
The DNA here is from genome assembly GCA_013400935.1 of Turnix velox. Classification (NCBI taxonomy): domain Eukaryota; kingdom Metazoa; phylum Chordata; class Aves; order Charadriiformes; family Turnicidae; genus Turnix; species Turnix velox. Next base: position 91,420 of record VZTY01005479.1, read on the forward strand.
AGGAGACACTGGCATGCAGGGCAACCCAAGGATAGTGCATCATGTCCTTTTGGGGTGAGAGGCATCCAACTTTGTGATGCTTCTAGCATCTCCTAAATTAAGCTGATTTATTGGACTAACCTTGGAGCTATGGAGGTATAGCTGTTGTGGAGATCAATGAACTATCAAGTGCTTAATATCTTAGAATCATGGAATAGTCTGAGTTGAAAAGGACCTTAAAGATCATCTCGTTCCAAACCCCTGTTATAGGCAGGGACACCTCTCACTAGATCAGGTTGTCAGTTCTTTGTCCAGCCTGGCCTTAAACATCTCCAGGGAAGGGGCATCCACAACCTCTCTGGGCAACATGTTCACCATCTTCACCCTAAAGAATTTCTTTCTTATATCCAGCCTGAATGTCCTCTCTTCAAGTACTCTTCAGTCAAATAATATTTATTTAAGGAACAGAGAGTAGGAAGCTCCTATGCGTTGGATGGTGGGAGGCTTTGCCTCTCCTTGGTGCCCCATCTGCATTGCATTAGTTGTGATGGTACTGGCAGAGCCAAGGAAAGGGGGATTCTCTCAGCATTAGCCAAGCCTTGCTCTGCATCCTACCACGATGTATAGGTGGGAAGAAGAAGTGAGTGTCTGAGAAATACAACTGTAACAGACAGAGCTGATCACTTTTATTACCTGCAGTGTTCCTTGACTTCAGCACTGTTGCAACCATGAATTCTGTTCCCACAGACCAGCCCATGACTGAAGGGACCATGTGCAGGAGTTTAAAGGTGAAAAAACCCCAGTTTTTATGTACAGTTGCTCAAAAATTACTCCAGTCTTCTATGAGTTCGCACACCAGCTATCTCCACCACACCTCTCTCCCCACCACTCCACTACAATCCCATGTTGTCCCCATGAGATACCATCATCACTGCTGTAGTTCGCAAGGTTGCAAATGGCAGATTTAATGGTAAAAGAAAGATGGTGACTTAGATCATGCACCAGCACTTCCTTTGCCTGTGGATGTTGGTCCTTTTCCTGATATAACACAGAGCAGTGTCCAATTGGATGGATGGGCAGATGCAAGATTCCAGGTGGATCCTTCAGCAAAGCTGGTGATGAACAGAGGGCTGTGAATTTGCATTCCATTGAATTTCCTGGCTACATAGTTGCCCAAAGCCAGGTGTTCCAGCCTTGGCTGGTGCTACTGCAGTATAGTGAAGCAGGATCCATATGTGGCCTGTTCGTTGGCTGTTTTAGATAATTGGAGGAAGAAGGGAAGGAATGAATGCTGCAGTGAGGCTGGGAAATTTGAAGGAGAGAGGAGAAAGCACTTAGTCCTCTTAAAAATACCTTTTATATTTCTATTTACAAGTTATGTTCAGGAGAAGATGTAAGTTGTACCCCTGCTCCTTCTCATAGTTTCGTCTATTTTTTGTACAGTAGTGAAAGTCTTTCTCTCTAGGCAATTTTTCACCAGCTCGGTACATCCGTGATGCATTATATCACTGTGATTTTTCCACTTCTTAGAGGAATAATTTCCTCTAGGTGGCACCAGCACTCTTTGGTTCCTCAAATCCCACCCGTCTTGTGCTGGATTCCAGCTACTGTTGCCTGGGAGAGCCCAGGAGCATTTCTTCGAGCATCTTTGAGCATCTTCGAACATCCTCCGAAGTCCTTCTAGCATTTTTCCAGCATCCTCTGAGCATCCTTTCAGGTTTCACCTCATAGTTCCTCCTGGCATTAGCAATCTGTGACAGTCAATGTACCAATAACATTTGTAGGCTTTGTAATTTGACAATTACCAATATTTGTGGTTGTGTGTTGGGTTTTCATGCCAACTATTTGTTCTAACTTCACCCATCTAAAAATTAACTAGCCAAAACTAGTTAGATGCCCTTCTAGTGTAACTGAAGAAGAGTTGTATCATCTGCTTTTTTTCTTCCTAAACACAGATGTCTTAGTTGTTGAACTCAATTGACCTCCATGGTGAAGATTCTTCTGGTGTAAGGAAAATCTTCAAGGATACAGAATAAAAATGGATATAAATTTTTTATCCTCCTGCATCTAGAGTTCCATTGATGAATATCACTCTAAAAAGCTTTCACCTTGATTAAGAAAACCCTCTACTTTTCCACCAAGGCCTGAGCCTTGCAAGAGCTATCTGGGAATTAAACAGCTTTGGGTTTTCTGCCTGTTAAGGAGACCTGCTGGGACAGTCTATAAATGGCAGCAAGACGTCATAAAACTAATTCATCAAAGAGAATGGAAAGAAAGCCTGAAAAGGTGCTGTGCAAAAGGTGGAAAGGAGGGTCAAGGCTTGGCTGTGAACAAATGAGAGCTCAAATTCATGTACCACAAAAGGTACCACTCATGGGGATCACATTGGAGCATAATGTTTGATAGCACTTCATGAAATGCTGGTAGGAGTGGAAGAACAAATATCTGCTTTGGAGGTTTTCAACTCAAACCATCATATTATTCAAAGGAATTTATCTGCATGAGGGACAAAACAGCATCACTTACTGGCCAGCCCAGAGCAGATTTGACAGCAAGTCTGGACTTGATAAACTTAATCACTGACTTCATACGGTGAGTTCAGGGTTTTTTATTTTTTTTATTTGACAAAGAGGGAAGGTGGTTACTTATGAACTTTTTTGTTGGTTGATTTGTTCAGATTCCTTTTCCAAGGAAGATTTTATTTGCTAGTGAAGCCCAGGAAGCTTTGTGAGTAAAATAACCACAAGTGTTTGTCTTGGTAATCTCAGTGAGACAGGATTTGACATGAATTTAGGGTAAGGGTAGCCTTAGAAGTACAAATCCAGGCCACTGTCCTGATTGGTACAGCCAATATGGATGACGACCCTAAAATCTAGATGCTCAGTAATGGGATGTGATAATCTCTGTTAGTGAAGTTGGTTGGTATCAACACATCAAGGAACCTTAATTAGTACTGCATTACTTAACTCAGGGGCAAAGCCACACACTTTTTGGATTTGTGGGAAAATAAACCAGGAAAGCCAACAGATTGCTACAATTTTAAGGCTAAAACACTGACCTGTGCTCTACTGGTTTTAAACATGGGAAGACAGTGCTGAGATACTGGAGCCAAGAAAACATAAATCACAGAGCACAAAAAAAAGGAGCTCTTAGAGATGTGAGAAACTTGTACTGAAATGCACTTCCCACCATTCAAGGATCACTAAGTGCCCTTGGCTTTCAAGTTAGAAAACATGAGTGTTTCCACTAGCTGAGGGAAAGCAGGAATTGCTCTCTGATAAGAGGAGAGCTCCCATGTAGGGCTGGTGCTCCTAGCATCAACACTGTATTTTCATTGCTCTCAGTTGCATAATTTATACTCACAAATCCATAGACTTCGAGGGGTGACTTGTACATCACTTAGAGCCATAATACTAAGGCACTTGAATTATTCACTATCAGCTATATTATTTGCTGAGCTTTCTCTGATCACAGCTAGCAAGTATATAGATAGTTGACAGGGAATCTGAGACAGTTTGGAGTTTGGCTCAGGGGATAAAAACAGCTTTCTTATGGTGTTGATTACAGGCTGGTCAAGTGCTGTGGAGGCCAAGTCTGGGCAAGTTGTTGTTTGCTATATGAAATTGAATTTGGATTTTAAAAAAAAACAAAAACCTATCATTACCTAAGGAGGTTTGGAAGGGAAAAAAAACTACCTAAAGTTTGTCACTGTCACTTGAACCATTTTGATTTGCAGAATAGCTTCATGAGAAGTCAATACAATTTCAGCTAAGATTATAGTAAGGTTATGGTAAAAACGAGAGCAGGGTAGATTCCCAGGGATGCATAATTAATACTTTCTTTGACAAGGGGCACTGGTCCGTGGTACATCCCCAGGGGCTTGGCAGGAGCGAAATTCAAACCCTTAATAGCAGTAAATAATTGCTTGACTCTCTATCAAGAAACCTCAAAGGTTTTATGGAAGATTCACTCATCTGTTTCTGTCTTCCGTAGATTATTTTCTTTTGTTCTTTTAGAAATATGCCCAAGCCTATTTGCTTGGTAAATGATTTTGCTGCACTCATTCAGACATGGGTTCAAAAGTAAAGGTTTTTCCTAGAGATTCCTGTTGAAAATTTCAGACTCCAGTACAAGAGCTGAGAGCTCAGGGTCACCTGACTGCCAGCTCTTGGAGACTGTACCAATGCAGATGAAAGCCATGGAGGGCAGTTCGCTTAAACAGGGCTATCAGCTGAAGAGAGAAAGTTCTAAATAAACTTGGCAGGCAATCAGAAAGGTAGTAGTGACATTTATAACTCACAGTTGATAAAGGTTAAGGAAACAAAGGCCATTTGTATGCTGCTTTATGCACTTGATGGAGATGGATGTAGTTAGTGGCCCTTTGCCCTCTGGGTACTTATGGAAAGTATTTTAATGCTGGTACCTGTTTCATAAAAATTTGTGAGTTTGGGACATAACTGTTCTCTGGGGCTGTAGAAGTTGTTCTAGGAGGATGAAAATTGGTTCAAAGCTATCTGAAGGGAAAGGGTTCATCTTGTGGACCACTCCGTGTCTCCTTTCCTTTTGTAGTGGTTTTTTTTATTCACCATGGCTTATGTATAACCAACCATATTATCATGACCAGTAGCTTATTTGACTTCCACAGCTTGCAGAAACTTCCCAGTGTCTGTTAAAAGAAGCCTTAATCTAGTTCATAGAGGTTATGGAGAGCACAGTTCAGGCAGTTGCTTTTCTACTTGTCTTGTGAGCCATTCACAGGAACAAAGACTGAAAACTACCTTTTTCTTTTGTTGTTCTAAAATGTGTTGTAGAATAAACTTGGCTATGAATTTACTCTTTATTATGTTGAACCTGTGTTCTGATGCTGGGATTTCACCTGCCACGGAGAAGAAGGGGAAAAAAGTCCTTATGCATTGATGTTTCTAGATAGAGGCAGGCTCAAAATGTGGCTATGGATCTAGTTACATCTCAAATATCTATATGTCCCTGTTTGGAGTGAAAAAACTCCCTGTTTTGTATTTGACATCCTGTGCCAGGACATCGGAAGACCATCACCCACATTTATTATGGGCTATGGGAATGCTACTATTTCTGAGTAGCAGAAGCACCTTCTTGAAATGTCCACAGTGGGTACTTCTCCCATGGTATGGGAGGCCTGTGTTCTAGAGATGATACTACCTGCTTCGTCAAGGCAAACACTAGGTTGAAAATGCCAGACTCTTGCCCTGTTCCCAAATGCAGATGAGTGAGTTTTATTCCCAAATCTTACCTGTATTTTGCTGAATATGCCATACCACGAAGACATGGGTTTCACTCATGTGTCTGTTCATAACTAGTGAAGATCCTGCCTTGGATCCCCAGCTCAAGGAACTCTTACTCTTTCATGACCTGGGACTAGAAATAAATTCAAGTTTTCAACTACTAAATACAGTTCACAGCTGTAGAAACAGCTGCAGAAAATAATTTGTGTTGCTAAACTTAAACATGTCACAAGGGAATGAAGGCTGTTTATGAATATTCAATTTTTTTCCCCCATTTATCCCTATTGTATAAATATCATTCTGGCAAATTAACTCTTCGTGATTAACTCAGAGCAGTAGCAGAAAGATTATTTATCATCTTTGTTTTCTTATTAACAGTAGCATTCACACATTGTTATGGGGGCAAAAAATTGATAGCACAGATAGTGTGTAATTTTTGAACTAATTGTCTATAATTTGTGCTCCAAAATGCTGAGTAACCTGAGCAGAACATGGTGCTACATTCATCTGGGTCTCTGGTGTAGATTGGAATTTTGCAGTATTTCCAAATGGAAGAGATCATGCAGGAGATCATGTTTTTTTCTTCAAAGAAAATTTAATTTTATCTGTAGTTTGTGGTTACAAATCCCAGTCTAGTTCTGAATGAAAACAGGAGTGAGAACAGAGTCAGTTCCAATTTAGCTTAGATGTCTTGTTTTATTCTGGCAAATTCTTACTTTGCTGGGTTCTTCTTCCCTTCCTGGCATATGCTTAATTTTGTGTACTCCTTTTGGCAGCTGCTTGATTGATTTTTTTTGTCTTGTCTTGCTTGATTTTTTTTATCCTGTCTTGCTTTTTTAAATGATTTTTTCTTGTAGTAAGGGATTTTTAAAGAAATTTTTTCCCCTTTTGGTTTGCTTCGTGACAAAATCTCTAGTAAATATTTATCAGTGAAGTGTTATATTAGTGATTTTCTCTATAAATATTTATTGGAGGCATAACACTACAACCCCTTGAAGTGTTGTGATAAATGTGGACTACAGCTGAGATAGAAAAATCTCTGAAGAGTGATGTGTGCTCTAAGCATCTTCAAATGCAGCTGATCTGTGAGAAATAATCTGGTGATTTTTAGGCAGGAGGGCAGGGGTTTTCTAACCTACAGTCTGTGTGACAGCCTAGGATTAGCTCCAGAATTAAGAGGTAAATCTATTAAAATGGCAGGAGCCAAACCAGGGGAGCTGGGGCTTGATCCTGGTTGTTAAAAGCACTTTTAAAACTAAGCTGCTAGTGGAAATAGTTTTCTTGGATTGAGAGGCATGTGAGAGGCCAGAAGGGTTTTTGCAACAGAGCTGGGCAAGGAAATACCCACTTTATTTGTGTCTATGTGCAGAGCTGGGCAAAATTATTCATTTGAAAAAAAAAAAAAAGGCTGTAAAAGCAAATATAAGGTCATCCACAAGTTAATTACTTGGTAGTGCCTTACCTAGAGATTTCCACTGACTGGGGCTTCTCTGTTGGTCTCTGAACTAGGGGCTAGAAAAATAAACAGTTATGTGCTGGTAGATATGATTGAGGCATGTGAGGTCTCCAGCAATAAATGCTCTCAGCTCTTGTATGTAGATAGAGAGAGCAGCTTTGGCTCACATCATGACTGACTCGCCAGATCATTGTGTGCCCTTCAGCAATCGAGACAGCACTTAATAAATGTCCTTATTGTCCGGACTCAAAACAAAGCTGAGGTCACATGGAGCTGGCACCGTTACCTAGGAGGAGATGCAGGCTGTGCTCTGCAGACTGCTCATTTCTGGGCTCTTTTATTGAAATCTTACCCTGAGAGGCTTCAAAACCCTTGGAATGAGAGCAACAAGATGACTGTCAGAGCAATAAGGATGTATTTGCTTGCGTGTGCAAATAGAGATTGGAGCAATGTGTTGGTTCTGCTATCACACAGCTCTGCTGTGCTTTACATACAGAATAATATTCCTAATGAAATCTCTCCCAGTCTTTGAAGCAGTTAAAGGGAGAAACACAGAATATCCGTGCCTAGAAGGTACCTTTCAGATCATCACTCAGGGTAGACAGGACACAGAGGCAGTAAGTGATAAAGACCTCTACTGCAGAGCCAGACATTTACACCATTTCAGAAGGATGTAAGTGACATTGTCTCTTGCTCTTGTAAACAGGGACATAGGGTGTAAGCACTAAGCATCCTGCATGATGGGTCTGTGCCTGATGGGCTGACCTAGTGAGGGGCATGAATGCTGCTGGCCAAGAGGGCAGACCATTGCACATCACAGCTCTGACTGAGTGAGAGTGATTCTCCCTGATCCTTCAAATTCAGTTATCTTGCTGCTGACTTAGGTCTTATTTCAAGGACTTCTCCCTATTCATCAAAGGATTAAACCCAAGCTTAAGTGGCTTTGCTGCATAGGGATAGAGTTAAGCTCAGGACTTNCTGTCTCTACAAAAATCATGGAATCATAGAATTGTTTGGGTTGGAAGGGATCTCATCTAGTTCCAACACCCAGCCATGGGCAGGTACATCTCCCACTAGAGCAACAAGTCCCATCCAACCTGGCCTTAAATACCCCAAGAGATGGGGCAGCCACAGCATCTCTGGGCAACCTGTTCCAGTGTATTACTACCCTCCGAATGAAAAAAGAAAACCAAAAAATCAGTTTTAACAGTATCTACTCTGCCTGCTGTTTCTCAGTGATCAGAGGATCTGGTGGAAAGTTTGGCATTCAGCATTTCTTACGAAGACCACCCCTTGGTTTAAATTCACCTTCCAACCTGCTCAATGAGCTCCCCTGAAAATCCATTCTGTCTGAGGAAACACTAATGTCTAGTTTTTAATTTCTCCCCTATCTGGATGTTTTTAGCCCACTGTCCTTCCTAATTTATCTTTTAATGGAGTCAACAGCTTCTAACTTGTTTAAGGACTTAAAGGGAAAGCATAGTTTAATTCCAAGCTACCTGTGCTGGAGTGACATCTGCACTGGAGAGGCAGCTTTGGTGCTTGTCACACCTAAAAATGCCATGACAGTGGGTGTTTTTTCTCTGCTCAGCTTCTTCCTTTTATCTCCAACCAGCATTTGTTTCCACTTACATCTAAAGAGACTTGGAAAGTGATCTGATGAATTAGAAGAGGCTGCTTAGGAGGAAATGGAAATAACTCCACTCAGCTCTCCATTACTTCCTCAAGTCTCTCTGTGACTAGTACTAAGCTGTTATGACACAGGATTTTTGAGATGCCAGGGAGGGGAAAACAAATGGTTATCTGTAAAACCCTAAGTTTTCCACCCTGGGATTTTGGATTCCTGTTTGTGGGATGGACAGGGAATCATCCCACTACTGCTGACCACCAGCATCTAGCTCTGGCGTGATCTCACCTTCCAGGAGCTCCAGTCTGGTCTATACCAAAACAAAAGGGGATTCTTTCTTCATTTCTCATTGGAAATAAAGATCAGGCATAAACCTTAACAAGAAATACTGTGGCTCCAACTTAGTCCTTTCTACCTTGGAAATCAAATGTATTTGATAGATCCTGCAGCCAGCCTTGACGAGAGGACAGTGAGGCTGGTCTGAACATGCCACTGCTGAGAATTCAATACATCCTGCTATTTTAGTTTTTTTAAAATAAAAATTGAACTATATTTTGTGTCTTTCCTGTGCAAAGATCTCCCTCTCTCTTTCTCTACCTTCCTTTTTCTCTCTCTTTCTCTACCTTCCTTTTTCTCTCTCTGTCTTTTCTTTTTCCTTTTTTTTTTTTTTAAACCATGCAGGAAATGTTTTGGAAGGGAGAGTCAACAGTCTTAAGTCTGGAATTTTTATGTACACCAGAAACTTAAATGTGTGGCTCAAGCTGATAAACTTACCACACCTCTTTCTGTTTTCTTTATAGACTTATTACAAATATCTGGCTTGGAACCCAGATTTATGGTGTGAACAAAAGAAATATAGGCCATAGGGATGTGAAAAGATAAATCTCAGGAGGAGACATAAAAGGCTTGTTCAACTTTTTAAGTATTTCTTAATGAAACAAAAGAATAACAAAAAAGTTTAAACTCTCATTTGTAAAAATGTTCATGTCTGAAGAAGCTGTTGAACGTTATTGATGCCGTATATAAAATGCAAACTCTAATGTTTTATGTCTAGAGTTGAAACTACTCAGGGCAATAGAGCAACCAGTCCTGAGTTTCTTGTAGCATCCACCTTTGCATTTCCCTCAGCTGAATGTTTATGCAAAAAAATGAAACAGCCAGCACAGAGCTGGAAATCATAGCTGACCAGAATTTCCCAATGATACATTTAAAGGAGCACTTTTTATGAGTCCAGTGCGTTGCTTTGTGAAAATGGGTACACTTCCATGGTATTTATTAGATAAAAGAATAAACAGAGAATTTCTGCTTTTACCTTTTATGTAGCATTTTAAATAATTCTAATCAAAATGAGTCTTTGTGGCTTCAGTTTTGATAGTGTCATCAACTCTGAAGCCACTGTAAGCATACAAATTCCCTGCCTCCCCAGCAAAGATATGAGACTGTGGTGAAACTTTGATCTTTAGGGGAAAATATAGGCAGTTACTCTTGACTTACGAATTTTCAGTGGTAGAGAATTCCTTCAGCCATTATTCCCATAATTAGTTTTTCTCACAGGCAAAGAGCTTGCACTTTAATTCCAATATGAATTTCTGCGGTTTCAGCATGGGGTTGGAACCAGATGATCTTTAAGGTCCCTTCCAACCTAAACCATTCTATCATTCTATGATTGTATGTACTTGTTGTACCTTGGTCTCCTATGGATTTAAAAATCCATCTTGTAGGCTCAACACAAGTACATGCCCCTGTGATCAAATCATACTGATTCTTATTTGTCAGTTTACATGAGAATCACCTCTTGCATTTGTTCATGAAATACCGAATTCCTTTATGTCTGTTTGTAGAACCTCTTTCAGTTGAGCATTCACCCTTCGCAAGCACCAGAATGGATCCCACTGTTCTTACAGCAGTTTCATCCATGCCAGACAGAGAAGAAATCTAACCTTCCTACTCACTTTATATTATATGACCAAGAATTGCACAACATGAGTTTTAAATTAATATCAACCAGTGCCCCATTAATACATAATTACAGTCTAGTTAATTTTTAGCATGTTCACTTGGTCCACCTAATTGTGTAATAGTTGAACTGAAACCTCAGAAACTTTGCATGTCAATATCATATGTCCCTAAAAATGCAGAAGCATAATTTTGTGAAGTCAGTGATTTTCTACAGTTTTCATTAATAACTGGTTTATGTCCGAGGTTCACTTTTAGGTTTTTATTGAGGCTGTTTTAGCTTAGAGTAAAGCCCTTTTGCCTTTGGAAAGGGGGGTTTTAGGAAGCAAAGATTCATCTAAGATAGAGACTCAAAGATGAATAGATAAGAATTCACTTTTCCACTGGAAAACTAGAAGATGAGGAACTTAATTGTAGGTTTAACCTGTCCCCGTACCACTGGTAAGTGAGAATCTTTGTCCTTTAATTGTTACTTAGTGTCCCCTGTGAAAGGAATTCTTGAGTCTTATGACCACAAGTAGCCATCTCATGGTACTGCCACCATGGCTGCCCTTTGCAGGCACCTTTCCCAAAGATTGGGTAGATATTCCAAGGCCACAGTGACTTCACAGATGGACCTACCCATTCAACTCCATCAGGATACCTCTCCAAAAAAGAAATGAGCCACGTCAGTAGGAACAGGTGGGGAATTTATGCTGCTGCTCCTCATTTCCCTGTGGCTAAATAAGATACTTGCTCCTGACTTCTTTCAAGAACTCTAAATTAACCAAAAAGAAAATCAGGTCTGAATCCAAATGTAAAGATTATCTCTGGGCCCTAACAAATGAGATATCACTGTGCAGAATTATGCAGTTCTCAAATTTGACCTCCAGTCAATGCAAACCTCATCTTTATGGGGATCTACTCCAAGCTTTAAAGCCTCTGTGGCTCTATGCTTTTGTCAGGAGCACGTAGTAAATGTGTCTAAACACAGCTACTGTGAGTGTCTGGAAGTTAGCAGCTGAGGCAGAAGCAGCTAATTGAATACAACTCTAGGAGCTTAACAAATGTACATGAATTTAAATGTTGACATAGAAGGTTTAATCTTAAGTTATTAGATTACTATTAATTGCATTGCATGTTCTAAAAATGCAGAAGATAAACAATTACTAAAGATTATTTGTTAATTAGGCTTAAATGAAGTGGTTTAAAAAGTTGAAGGAAAAAATAATAACAAAGCATTCTTTCACTCTTATTTTCTGATAAACAAAACTTTTCTGTGACACAGCTGCTGCTTGACTGAAAAGAAACATTGATAATTATGATGTATGATGGGCCAAGCAAGTATTTTCCATTGAAACAATGATTTTCACTTAGCACATTGATGTTGACAGAAAAAGACCAAAGGCACCCGTGTGGCTTTGCCAGCATGTCATAACAAAATGAAGGCTTAACCTGTTTCTGAAGGATTGACTTTCAAGTAGGAAACTGGGCTATTTTGGAAACTCAGCTAATGACACTGTTATTATTTCTCCTGAGTGATAAGGTTGATGGATACATACCACTTGTATTTTGCTTAATCCTTTCCCCCCTGTGCTCAGGACTATCACTTACACCAGAGTGTTGATCAATCAATGTATATAAGTATCTGACTCTACTGACAAATGCTCTTGCTCCATTGTTTGCAGCTGTGAATTTATTTGGACAGAATTATCCAGCACATGTTATCTTTTTTTTTTGTCCTTTGGAGAAGGGAAAAGACCAAAATTTTCAGAGGGACCCAGGAGGATTTGGTGAATTCACCTCTTAGTGAAACCCCAGGGTGCCTGCAAGCCCCAGGAGTCCTGAGAAACCCAGCTAAAGGCTAATTAGCGTCTTCCTCATACTCCAGAATAATGTCATGATACATCCCATGTGATAGAGTAAGTTAATATAGAATGTGGAGGTGTAAAGGGCAATAAATACACAAACTGATTTAGAAAGTGCAGCAGGAACAGTGGCTACCACAGGTGTTCAAGCTGTAATGGTTTTCGTTGAACCTTCCCAAGCCTGTTCCCCAAAATATATTGGGTTTTTTCGCAGACAGTAAAGGATGTAATTGGATTCCAGCATTCAGCAACATCAGTGCTTGGCTTCCTTATAGAATTTTAAATATATTTAATGGATGAGGAAGAACTTTCCAGTGGAAAAGAAGAGAGATGCTCAAAAAAACCCCCCATGATTTTACCATCGCCCAACACTTCTGCAAGGTCACGGGGGGCAGATAAACAACTTCCTGCAGCTGTGGCTACATCTGGCACACGACTGAGGGAGAGAGCGTGCTTTGCAAAGATAAACATATCAGGTTGTATCTCCATAGTCTCTTGCACTGCTGGATAAAGGCTGGGGAACTGAACTTGGCCCTGCAGTGCCAACAGTAATTAATATCTGAAACAGCTTTGTCACAAACAAATCAAAGCACCCCCTGCAATGAGTTTAGGAGCCCCCTCCCCCCCCCCTCCAATAATGCGTGGTACTGTGGGTAGCTTGGTGGCCCTGTGCTGTCCCTGAAGCACCAGGTGATATTCCTGACCCGGGGATAGTATCTACCATCAATCTGTGGCTGAGTTGCTTCTGGGGCAGCCTTCTGCTGGATACCTGGGTCTGGGGACAGGTTTCCTGATGACTGGGGGTTAGAGGATGGCTCAGCATTCCTAAGACAGTTTTAGAAGGCATTTTGTCTATTGCAATAGTTTCAGTTCAGCAGACTCAGTTGATAGGTATTTCTGGCATAGTGATTGGGTTTTTTCCTCAAACAAAGGCTGTCATGGTGCTTTTGGGTGTACAGTGGGATGGCTTTTGTTTGGTAACTCAACAACCTCAAATCAGTCTATGATTTTTGACTGACCCCATGTTGAAGCTTTATTGCATCTATAATGACACAGGCCAAGATGGCTGTAACCTCAATGGTAATACTAAAAAGAATGTAATTACATTTTGCCTCTTTTTTTTGTATTTGTACTGTAAAATAGCATTGTGCAGTGTGAGAAATATTTCCTTTGAAGCCCTTTCGATGAATTGTATGTGGGTGCCTCTGCAGGTTTTTGAAGGGACATGGAGTCCTGTAAAAGTGCTTTCCTCCCTGCCTGGACTGTCCCTGGAACCTGGTTGCTGCAGAGGACAAAACAGATTCACCTCTGAGGCAGGTGAGGAGTAGCCCACCCACTCCTGTCCTGAGGCTGGACATCCTATGGAGGAGGGAAGGGCATCTGAAAGGGAAGAGCAGGCAGTGCTCATAATTTGGATTATGTTATATTTCATACATTATTTTTTTGGATATTGATTCAATGGGAACTGTACTTCCAGTCATGGCAGCTCCATGACTGGAAATCACAACCCTCTGAGCTTGATGGAGCATCTGAAAAGTGCCCCACTTGCTCTGTGCAAGATATCCTCAGAGAGTCTGTGTCCCAGCAGTGTCTGGACAAGCCTATCCATAACAGAAGGGAGAGGCAGGCATGGTGGATGCAGCGTGGTGAAGATGCTGGACAGACGCAGAGCTCCTGAAGAGCTTTTGGCTACCCTCTGTTCCATGCTCAGAGAGCAGCTGGTAATGGAAGGATCACACAGCTCTCATACTGGCTGTATCCCCATCACAAGGAGCTTTGCCCATCCAGAGAAGAAGCAAAGTTCCTACCATGCCCTTAGCTTGGCAGTCTGCACCAAGGAATAGCTCTTTGGCTGCCCGGTTGTGTTGGCAGGAGTACCATTTCCTCACTTGCTTATGTGTTGGGCAATTACTTACCCTATTGCCTGTAGATGCTTATGATATCTTCCACAAGAAAACTAAAGCTGCTAGGACCTTGACCTCAAATTTATCCTGTTTGTTGCTCAGTTGAGCAACCAAGCAAACAGAATTAATGTTATAAAACATCTCTTTTTCTTTGCAAGAGCACCAGTTTCTCTAACAAGACATGTCAGGTAAGTATTTGTCCACACTTTGCCACATCAGAGGGAGAACTGACAATATACAAGCCATTTGATGTGTTCTGACCCTGCTTCCTGGCAGACACCTCACAGGGATGACAAGGGAGTATCATTTTTACATGATGGTGTTTCTACCAAACTGCTGATAGAGCCCTTCACAAGATCACAGAAGGGTCCGTATCATCTGATTAGCATTTAGAGAAGCTGGTTGGGAACCACAGGAGACCAGAGACTGCCACCCTCCGGGGCTGAAAGAGGAAGGACTCAATCAGTGGTTGATAAGGCTTAGCAATGATAAATCACAAACAAAACTCCAGGCTTAGGAATTCACAGCACAATCTGTCATGAATTTCCTTCCCTTCCCTCCCTCCCCAATATCTGATGAGAATTTGCTTTTCAAAATGGTCTCTGTCAGCACAAGAAACCAAGTCAGTGAGAATGGCAGAGCTGTGCCTGGCTTTTGCTAGTTTTCTTAGTGCTCATTTTTTTTATAACTATATATTTGTGTGTGTGTGTGTCTAGCAATATTTATGCAAATTTGGCTGCTAGTAGGTGATAGCAGGAGGAATTTCGAAGTTCAAAGACTTTTTTTTTTGTAATGTTGAAATGCAACATTACAAAATGATGTGAGAAACAACTTGGTACCAGCCTATCAATACTTTAAAGGAGGAAGATGTGAAACCTGCCTTGGAGTCCCAGTTCTGCAGCAAAGCACACTGCAAAAATCCATTAAACAATCATTTTAGAAATTACTTACCTCCAGGAGGCACTTCTGCTGTGAAGAGTACTCTTCCCCTCAGGTTTACCACCTCTGTAGGTCAAAGCATGGGCTGGAGGTTCATATATGATATATAGGAATGATGGTGCATACTAATCCATGTGCTGGAGATGTACTTTAGAATCACCGAATTGCCCTGATTGAAAAGGACCTTTCAGATCATCAAGTCCAAACATCAACCCAACTCTGACAAGAACCATCACTAAATGATATTCTAAGCTCTGTGTCTGTCTCTTAAATACCTCCAGANAAGCACACTGCAAAAATCCATTAAACAATCATTTTAGAAATTACTTACCTCCAGGAGGCACTTCTGCTGTGAAGAGTACTCTTCCCCTCAGGTTTACCACCTCTGTAGGTCAAAGCATGGGCTGGAGGTTCATATATGATATATAGGAATGATGGTGCATACTAATCCATGTGCTGGAGATGTACTTTAGAATCACCGAATTGCCCTGATTGAAAAGGACCTTTCAGATCATCAAGTCCAAACATCAACCCAACTCTGACAAGAACCATCACTAAATGATATTCTAAGCTCTGTGTCTGTCTCTTAAATACCTCCAGATATGGTGCCTCAACCACTTCCCCTAGACCGCTTATTCCAGCACTTGATAACCCTTTTATTGTAAAAATTGTTGGTAATATCCAGTCTAACCCTCCCCAGTACAATTTGAGGGCCTTTCCTCTTGTTCTGTCTTCCCATGCTGTGGTAATGGAGGAGAAGGAGCACTGTAATGTCATTGCAATGGGACAACGCACTTACTGAAGACACATCTTGGCACTCAGCAGCTGAGAATGACAATGTAGTTGTAGGTCGCTTCTGCTTCATCCCCTCTTCCCTGTGTTCACCATTTAATAGATGCTGAGATTTTTAGTTCTCCCTTTGCCTACAAATGGTATGAGTAGGACTTAGCAAAGTATTTCTCCTGATTTCAGCACTTACAGTTGCATGTGTACATCCTCTCTCTCACTTTTAAGGTACAATGAACAGCAGTGGAAGCATGTCCTTGTTTCACCTCTGTCTCTGGGCACAGGAGCTCCTCATGAACCCTGAATCTGCTCCCCAGCATTTTTCCATGCTGCTCCTTGCATGGAGACTGGAGGCAGATGTCTGTTAGCCATCTTTCATATAAACCAGTTCCCTTTTTCTCCTGAGAAAGACATCAGGAGGGCAAAGCACACAGGAATGGCACATTGTGTAGCTGTGTGCCCACTGCTTCTCGTATCTCAGACACACAGAGGCTTCAGGCACTGAAGTGAGGGCAAATAATCCACATCTACACCACAAGAGCCATGATGACAATCAGGGGGCTGGAGCACCTCTCCTATGAGGACAGACTGAGAAAGATGGGGCTGTTCAGCCTGGAGAAGGCTCCAGAGAGACCTCATAGTGGCCTACCAGTACCTGAAGGGGCTACAAAAAAGTTGGGGATGGGCTGCTTGCCATGCCATGGACAAGGTATTCCAAACTAGAGCAGGACTGATTTAGATTAGATATTGGAAGAAGTTCTTCACAGTGACGGTGCTAAGTCTAGAGAGGTAGTGGAGGCCCCATCCCTGGAGACATTCAAGACCAGGCTTGCTGAGGTTCTGAGCAACCTGATCTAGTGCAGGATGTCCCTGCTCACCGCAGGGGAATTGAAGTAGATGGCCTTTGAAGGTCCCTTCCATCTCCATGCATTCTATAATTCCACCAGTCTATGATTTATGTAGTAGAAAAGCCAAAAGAAAGAAGAAGCAACACTATTATATTAGAGGAAATGCATAGGAAAAAAGTATGGATTTGAGGGTAAGCAGTGCTCCCAAAAATGCTAGAGACCACAAAGAAGCAG
This sequence comes from Turnix velox, assembly GCA_013400935.1. Taxonomy (NCBI): domain Eukaryota; kingdom Metazoa; phylum Chordata; class Aves; order Charadriiformes; family Turnicidae; genus Turnix; species Turnix velox. The sequence goes on from VZTY01005479.1 coordinate 108,257, forward strand.
GAAAGAAGAAAAGAACAGGTTTTGTGAAAAATCCACTGAAATTGCAAATACTATGGCTTTGTTTGAGAAATGAATCATAGAATCATAGAATGGTTTGGGTTGGAAGGGACCTTAAAGATCATCTGGTTCCATCCCCACTGCCATGGGCAGGGATACCTCCCACTAGACCAGGTTGCTCAGTGCCTTGTCCAACCTGGCCTTAAACATCTCCAGGGAGGGGGCATACACAACCTCTCTAGGCAACCTGTTCCAGTGTCTCACCACCCTCACCCTAAAGAATTTCTCTCTTACATCTAATCTGAATCTCCCCCCCCTTCCAATTTATATCCATTACTCCTGCCATCACATATCCTATTAAAAAGTCCTGAGCCTTTCAGTAGGCCCCCTTCAGGTATTGATAAGCTACTATAATGCCTTCCTTTCCCCAGGCTGAACAACCCCAACTCTTTCAGCCTGTCCTCATAAGGGAGGAATGGTAGGAGCTGTGCTTAACAATGCATTAAAACACTGGCTACTATGCTTGTGTTGAAACTGGTAGGTATTTACCTAAACACCTGTGTGATTCTCATCCTCCTCCCTGATAAAGATATTCAGGGGCAGAGTTTATTCTCTGTAGCTCCTGATAGGCTGAGCTGAAGAAATTATAAATATTCTTTCCAAAGTGATGAGAGAAAACAGTTAACAGAAGGGAACACCGAGGCTCTGTTTTTAATTTTTATCTTGAAAAAGACCATGCATTGCATGGCTCTGATGGCTTGCTTTTTTGTTGGGTTTGGGGTTTTTTTTGTTTTTTTTTTTTCACATCTATAGTATTTCTTGCCCTGTGGGAGCAGCAGGATTCCTCCTAGGGTTGCCCAAGTGAGCAGAAAAGCTGACACTAGACTGATGCTGGTGCTAACAACATGCACAGCTTACTCTTATTAGACAATAACATGCACCCTGGGATGTCTTCTGGCTTTTGATTAAGCTCCCTGGGATTCCAGCTTTGTAGATTGGCCATTGTAAATGGAGAGGCAGACGAAAGATGTGGTTGCCCCTGCTCTGAGGGAGGTACAACCACCTCTCTCGGCAGGAAGCATTGTGTTGCCCTTGATGACAATGGGCAAACAGACAGTGTTTTTGTTTATTCTCTCATAAAGTGCTGATGAACAAATGAGGCAGAGGCATTAAGAAGCTCATGCTGTGAGGAGGGATTTCAGTTTATCAACTCCTTCTTGGCAGGGTAAATTTTACATACAGTGATAATATAAAGTGAGCCCTCCCCAAGGGATGAGGATCTAGAGTTTTGTTTAATAAATAAAAGGGGAGGAGTGTTTTCCTTGGAGATTTGCTCTTGTCTTGAGTCAAATTTGAATAATAACGGTTATTTTCTCTGACCTTCTGTCGTGTAACATGATCATGAAATGCACCACAGCTAGCTTGTGTGTAGTCAAGGGACAGGAGAGGATGAGATGAAGCATTGTTTAGTGGTGAGGTGTAGTTTTGGTTTTTGTCACTGTTAGGTTGGTGGTTGGACTCAATGGCCTGAAGGCACCATTCCGACATAAAGAATTCCAAGATTCTATCTATGCATAAAGGCTAGTCTTGGAAATAGAATCATAGAATGGTTTGGGTTGGAAGGGACCTTCAAGACCATCTAGTCCCAACCCCCCAGCCATGGACAGGCACACCTTCCACTAGACCAGGTTGCTCAGGGCCTCATCCAGCCAGGCCTTAAACACCTCCAGGGAGGGGGCATCCACAGCCTCTCTGGGCAACCTGTTCCCTCTTCTTCTGTAGTCTGGCAGGATTGGAAAGCTGGTGGTGCCAAGGAAATAGTTAAACTGTCCCTGACTAACAGGCTAAACTCTGCTATTAAACTTTTTTCATTTGATGGGCTAAGCCATGCAGGTGCTGTTTGCAAAACCTGGGCTGATAGCTGCTCTCACCAGAGTCATCACAGATGGTTCTAGATACCACATACAGAACCTTGCCTGGCAAAAAAGCCAATAATGTTCCTCAGTGACCATCTTGCTGAGTGGGGATTGCTAAAGATACAGAATCTCATGGTTGGAACTAGATGCTCTTTAAGGTCCCTTCCAACCCAAACTATTCTATGATTTTGTGATGAGCACCCATGAGTCTTTTTTTTCCTGGTACCCTTATCTTTATGTGTTTCAACAGAGAAGACATATTTTGTGGCAGATTTGGAAAACATTTCAGAATTGAGGTTGTGAAGCAAAGTAGGATCTTTCCTCTGAAGCACCTAGAAGCTAATGGCGATGTCCATGTGATCTCCTGCAGAAAGGTGATGCCATATGGCAGGAAGCCATTTATCTGGCTTCATTGCTGCTGGGAGTGAAAATTGACAGGACAATGCTATCTGCAAGGCTCAGGGGGCTGGGTCAGATCCTGCTTACCTTGCTTATGTAAATAGTCCCTCCACATCTCAACCGTCCTGTGTTGTTACAAACTGTCCTGATTTGCACTTTGCAAATGGGGAGAGCAGAAATTCCTTCCAAATCTTCCAAATGGAGCTTTACTCACCAATGGTAAAAAAAAAAAAAGCAGCTTTGTCTTGCCCAAAAAGATCTGTCTGCACTAGGGCAGAAACCCAGCAATGTCTCACAGGGAGTTTGCTTTTGAAGTATGGTTGTGTAAGACAGGAGGAAAACCTTCCCTCCCAAGTATAATCCTGTAGTGGAAAATCAGCTTTATATTTATTTATTTTGACATTGAAACTGCTCTTTTTAATGCATATGTATAAGCTCTTAGGGATTTAGGTCTTCATTGCTTTATGATTAGCCTGGTATTTCTCATAGTTCCCTGAACAAGGGAGCTATTTCAAAGAAACTCCACAGTTTTGGCTCTGCTATTCCTTTAAAATAGTTGGAGAAAGAAGGCTGGAGTGGGCAGAGAAGACTTAAATAAAATGTTCAGGGGTGGTTTTCCACAGCCAGAAACTCAAACTTCTTGAATTATTGCCAGATCTTCCTCCCTGCTCTGTCTGAAATGACTTAGAGCCAGCACAGGTCAGATCTGAGCTCCAGCATGAGCCATCCCAGGGAGACCCTGCTCTGCTGCACCTGCCTTTGAAAAATGGAAGACCAGCATGGTGAAGAAGCACTAAAAACAATAGGGGAGGGTGTAGAGTAAGGAAATTATCCTGGAGTGTGAGCTCCATGTGTGCAATGACCTTCTCTGCTGCAGTCTTCCTGTGCAGCTGCAGCCAAGCCCTCGGGACTGCTGTCTGTGAAGGATGGGAGGCCCTACAACCTGATGGGATTATAGAATGGCCTTGGCTGAAAGGGACCTTTTGGTCCACTGAGTTCAACCATCAACTTAACTTTGACAAGAACCATCACTAAACCATATCTCTAAATTCTGCATCTATTAATCTGTTAAATACCTGCAGGGATGGCGCCTCACCCGCTTCCCTGGGCTGACTGTTCCAGTACTTAAGAACCCTTTCATCTCACCAGTGGCTGGGGAGCCACCCTGGCACCCCACTCCAACTTTCACCACTACACTTCTAACAATGCATACAGTGGTCCTTCTGGAAGGGCCCCATTTGTTGCAGCATCATGATGCACAAGTCTCACCCATAAGTGACCCACAGTCACTTTCTTCCAGTTCCTAAATTCCCCCTTCCACCAGGCTGACTGTGGAGACAGGGGGGGAACTCATGCATAGTCTCAGATACAGGAACACATCTAGGAACTGGTTTTGAAATGTTTTGCTTAGTTGTTTAAGTATGCATGCATTTCTTTTGAAAAAGACGCAAAATATTATCATAAGACGGAGCAATTTAGATGTGCTCATCTGGAATTATAAGCAATCTTGATTTGTTAATTTTGGCATTTTGGAGTGTGTGTGAAGCTGGAAGAAGAGAGATTCCTGCAGATCTGTGTATTGGCCTGGCAGCAGACTAAAGAAATCAAAATAGCATAAAACCTGGGATAGGATTTGGTTTGCCTAAATCCCACACTGATCCTACTTTCTCGAGCTGGTTAATCCCTCTGCTGAAGCCAGAAATTAGAAGCACGGCATTTGCAAACCCACACCCACACTTTTAGAACCCTCCTCTTTTCTGGACTAATCAAACTGCTAGAGAACCCCCCAGAAATGTGATCTGCATCTCCTTGCTCAGGAGCACCTTAACAGGGGGTGTAAGACTTGATTTTACCACCATGTAGGTAAGTTAGGCATCTAAATTAGGCAATGAATTACTCCATCTTTTCTGCCAAGTTAAGATGTACCACACAGAGCCCTTTGATCTTGGCAGATCTCCCCATGGCATCCCTGAGACATGGTATGGCTTTGAGGGAAGGATAGGAACAGGTTAGAGCAACTACACCCCTCCATATCCTGTCTAACAAAGTGAAGAACATTAGCACAAGTTTGTTCCACACATGGATTTATCTGCATGGATAGTACTCAGAATTTATACTTTGGAGGTCAATCTGTTATTTCCAAGTATCCATAAATCCACACTTATATATGGGAGGAATATTACCATCTTATTTTGGCACCAGTTTCCACATCAGAGTAACCTTCTGTATTTATAAAGGTGATCTACAAGGAAGATGGATACAAACTTTTTAGCAGGACATGTTGCCATAGGAGTAGCAGTAATGTCTGTAAACTTAAAGAGGATAGATTTAGGCTAGAAAGAAGGAAGAAATGTTTTTCACTTATGATGGTAAAAAACTGGCAGAAGTTTCCCAGAGAGGTGGTGGATGTCCCATAACTGGAAACATTCCAAGTCAGGTTGGACTGGACTCTGAGCAACCTGGTCTAGTTGAAGATGTCCCTGCCCACTGCAGGGGGGTTGGACTGGATGATCTTTAAATGTCCCTTCCAACCTGAACCATTCTATGGTTTTGTAATGATAAAGTCTACCATTTCTCATATCTTAAAAATTAGTCTCCATATTCCTTCTTTACGGCTGTCTGCATGACATAATACCTTTAATGTGGACACTAAAGGCTTGATTTGATTTCCTATCCTCAGATACAAGGTGCCATTTGAAATTCCCTGGGGTACCCAGGACACCCTCATGGGTGGGCAGGTGTGGTAAGTGGGCTTCAAGGGACTGACCCCTTCCTGGAGAAGACTTGTGGGACACCCCAGAGCATCACCAGAGATACTGTGTGAAATTTATGGACAGCTGAATCAAGTCTGTACCAACTTACTCTTTGTCCTCTCTGCTATGGATTTTACTGGTTGCTTTGGCTCCTCAGTCACTCAGCTCCATAACTGCTTGCAATTTAAAATAGAAACACAAAATGGTAGTGACTGAGGATCTCACTTTTGATAATATTTTGCCTTAACTAAGCTACTCTGTGGAAAGGTCTACCATAGCTTGTTTTTGTAGAAAAAAATGCTATGAATAATGAAGGAAAAATATAGTCAAAGGGATGAAATTTCTAAATGATAATTTATGTCACTTTTATTATGCTCTGTAACTCTTTGAAAAAAGTTCCATTGTTTAGTGTTATCAGGAATTTCAGTGGGAACTCCCTAGAGAAAGGTGCAGTTGGCTCAGTAATTTGCTTTTCATTTAAAACATTACTATAGATGGGCCCTTACATGAGATAAGAAAGAGGGGGAGGCTAAAAGGAAACAATAAAATATGCCAAAATGTTCTGAAATTATGGTGCTGAGTTGATATTATGTTTTTCATTTCCTTTTTCCCCTCCTGCATTGTCATATGAAGAACACAGCTCATATTTTCTTATTTTCATCAAGTAGACAATGTAGCTTCAAAGCTCTGGGAGGCAGGGGAAGTCTTTCTTCCAAACTTTTCAAACCCTCTAATCTGCTACTAAAAACAAATCTGTTTATAGCAGAGTAATTAGTTGAAATTTCATTTACTGCAGGGACTTGCACTTTAGTTGCATGTGAGTTCAAGCAACTCCTTCTCTGGGGCTCACAGCCCCTGGAGCAACAGAAGTTTTCATATTGTCAGAAGATGTTCTTTCTTTCAGGGAAAAAAGTATGTACAATGAGTGATATCTTTTCTGACTCAAACTCTTGGTCTGAGTTGGGGTGGTTTTGCTTGGTCCTTCTTTCCCATCACTTTTTTTAGACCCCTATTTGGAGGTAAACAGCCCATCCCCACTGGCTTAAGCAAAACAAAGCATAACAAAAAATGTGAGCATTTTCATCTCTCAGTCAAACTCTGTAAATCATAGAATCACAGAGTTAGAAGGGACCTTTAAAGGTCATCTGTACTCAAATCAGGTTGCTCGGAGTCTCATCAAACCTGGCCTTGAATGTCTCCCGGGATGATGCCTCCACCACCACCAGTCTGGGCAACCTGTTCCAGTGCTTCACCACCCTCATGGTGAAGAACTTCTTCCTAATGTCTAACCTAAACCTGCCCTGCTCCAGTTTAAAACCATTGCCCCTCATCCTACCACTACATGCTCTGACAGATGAGTAGCTCAAACCCAGTCCTTGCAGGTAACTCAGATTTTACGAGATGGTTTGCATTTTTTAACCCATCCTTTGCCTTCAAGAGCCTAAATACTTGCCCTGCACAAAGGAGAGTGGATCTTATTTCCCCTGTCTTCAGTTTGATTTCACCCAAGTGTCATCCTGTCTGTGTGTTACAGAGCAGAAGGGATAAAAAGAGCTTGTGTCATAAATTCCTTTTAATGTATTCTTCTTTTGCAGTTCTTCCCCTCTCTGCCTGAAAGACTGAAGCTTAAATGCAGTGATATTAAGGTCAATGTCACTCATGCTGGTAACTGAGAAAAAAATCCTCTGGAATTTTCAAATTATGTCAGACTTTGTATAGTTTTACAAAAAAAAAAGAAAAAAGCAAACTACTACTCTCTTTATTTCTGCTGTGAGAGAAGATTTCAGGGCTCTTCTCTGTACTTGCTTCCAGATTTTACAAGTCAGAGCAATGGAGTTTGGTTTGCTTGGTACTAGTAGCTGTTATTAAAATTACTTGCTATTTCTTGTTGCAGTATCAGCCCTTAGGATTGATATTACTCATACTGGTTGTCCATTCAAAACCTATGCAGCTCTTCCAGGCTAAGAAGTAAGAATATACTGCTTTCCAGTCTTAAAGTGGTGAGGGTTGTTTGGAAAACTATTGCTCCTAACTTAAAAAAGAATTAAAATTGAGATGTGCATTGAACCTGAAAAAATCTGAACTTTTTAAAAATTTACAAATCTTTTCAAAAGTAGCCATCATCTGAAAATTTGACCTTTGCAGAGATCTCAGAGGAGTCTTTCTTGGCTGAACTCTCTCTTGCCAAACCTTCACTCAGCAGATGGATCATTTGATGGCAGAGATTGTGCCTGGTGTATTGACTGTCAGTTCCCAACTTTCATGAAACAAAACAGCAGTCTGAAGAAGTGAAAAAACAGTGATCCCTGTCAAGTTTCTTGTGGACTACATCCTTCCAAATAGGAGGGACTTAGGAATCCTAGAGTGCAACAAGTTGACCATGAGCCAGCAGTTTGCCTTTGTGACCAGTAAGTCCTGTGGTCTCCTGGGGTACATTAAAAAGAGCATGGCCAGCAGTTTGAGGAAGGTTTCCTTCCCACACGATTCTGCCCTAGTGAGGCTGCATCAATGCTTGTCAATATCTAAAGAGCAAGTGTCAAGAGGATGGGGCCAGACTCTTCTCAGTGGTGTGTGGCAACAGGCACAAACTGGAACACAGGAAATTCCATCTTAGTATGAGAAGAAACTTCTTTATTCTGAGGGTGACAGAGCCCTGGAACAAGCTGCCCAGAGAAGTTGTGGAGTCTTGTTATCTGGAGATATTCAAAACCCACCTGAACTTGTTTCTGTGCAGCCTGCTCTGGGTGACCCTTCTTTGTCAGGAAGGCTGGACTAGATGATCTGACATCCTGTGATTCTGTGACCTCCAAAGACTTCTTCCAACCCCAACCACTCTGTGATTCTGTGAATTTAATGCTGACTTTGTGTCTTACTGCTTGCATGGATTGAGCAGTGCTCAGGGCTGTCACCAAATCAGACATCAGGAATTAATATAAGTTCATCACAAGATCCTCTAGTAGAAAAAAATAATTTTATTCCTTGACTTTGCATTAAGAGGAATGTTCACTGCTCAGGTTATGCTCTTTCTAAGTAAAACAAGTCTTCCCTCCCTAGAAGTTAATATTCTCAGGGCTTTCTTTGAAAAGCTTTACTTTTTCAGGATCTTGAACTCTGGAAGATAAATGTAACTGGGAAGCTTAAAGATAATTGGTAAATGCAAACTGAAAAAAGCCTGCTTTTCTTTCCAAACTTGCCATTTTTGATCTAATCTCTCAGGGCTTCTTTTCTCCAGGTGTTTCTTGGAAAAAACCCTCATCTGCATCAAAGCCAGCTCCCAAGAAAAAGGCAAAATATTTCTTTCACCACTTCCTTGAGTTAAAATCAATTAAGGAGAAAATTCCTTGAATTAAAATCAATTAGAGGGAGAGAAAATTCCAAATGGGGGAGAAAACTGGCATTCAACCAGTGTCCATGCCACAATCTGAGAGTGGTCAAATGGTTGGGGTGAGTAGGAAAAACAGGAAGGGAAACCAATTCACTTTCATTAGGAGAACTGCAGGATTTCACCTGTAATGCTATCTCCTTCCCCTCTGTTTGTGTAACTAACGGGCTCCATGTGAGCAAACAGCCCAACCCATACCTCTCTTGTCGGCCCTTCACAGCCAGGCTTTTTCTCCCAGAGCACACATCTCACATCCTAATTGATTCCAAGCTCCCCAGAGAAGGACAGGGTTTCACCAGGCAGTGTGTCCTCAGCACGCGTCTGCTGCGTAACACTGTGGGGACATGCAGAGGAATTTTTAGAGCGCATCTAATGGCCTTCGTTTGTCATTAAGCCCAACAAGTGTCAAAACCACTCTGCAGACTACTCTTGACACTTTCATGTTTACTACACAGTGCTGTTGCAACATTATCTTCCCTGTACACCACATGTGGAGTATTGTGTCCAGTTCTGGGGCCCTCATTTCACGTAAGGGAACTGCTTGAGAGAGTCCAGCACAGAGCAATGAAGATGATGAAGGGATTGGAGCATCTCCCTTACAAGGAAAGGCTGAGGGAGCTGATTCTCTTTAGCTTGGAGAAGAGGAGACTGAGGGGTGACCTCATTCATATTTATAAATAGCAAAGGGTGAGTGTTAGGAGGTTGGAGCCAGGCTCTTCCCAGTGACCTCCAATGATAGGACAAGGGGCAATGGGTGCAGGCTGGAACACAGGAGGTTCCACAGAAATATGAGAAAAAACTTTCTCACAGTGAGGGTGATGAAACACTGGAACAGGCCCAGAGGGGTTGTGGAGTCTCCTTCTCTGGAGACATTCAAAGCCAGCCTGGGTGCCTTCTAGTATGATCTGATCTGTGTGTTGGACTAGATGCAGGAGGATTGGACTAGATGATCTGTTGAGGTCCCATCCAATCCCTGATATTCTGTGATTCTGTATCATCTCCCTGAGCCTCTAAGGTATGAGGCAAATCCTCTGCTCGATGGACCTTTGTGACTTTGTGTTAGCTACAGGGGTTTGAGGTGCTGGAACTCAACACTCTGTCTGACTGTATTTGTGCGCTGATATTCCATAAAATATTTTCAAAACAAGATGAAATGGTGATAGTAGAAACAGTGAATTTGACGTAGCACTAAAACAATGAGCAAATCTTCTCTGTGGTAAAGATAGACCTCAGATGCCTTGATTTCATGGGCCATTGATTATACTTTTTACAGAGATTACTAAGGGAGTGGAAGATCTCTCTTGTGAAGAAAGGCTGAGAACTTGGTTTTTTTTCAGTCTGGAGAAAAAAAAAAGGCTGAGGGGGAAACATATCAAGGCTTCCAAATACTTAAATGGTGAGTGGCAGAAGGATGGTGCCAGACTCTTCCTAGTGGTGCTCAGTGACATGACAAAATGCAGCAGGCACATACTAGAACATAGGAAGTTCCATGTAAACATGAGGAAGAACATGTGGGGTTGGAAGGGACCTTAAACATCATCTAGTTCCAACCCCCCTCCCACGGGCAAGGCACCTTCCACTAGGCCAGGTTGCTCAGCATCTTGTCCAGCCTGGCTTTAAACACCTCCAGAGAGGGGGCATCTACAACCTCTCTGGGCAACCTGTTCCAGTGTCTCACCACCCTCACCCTAAAGAATTTCTTTTTTATATCCAGCCTGAATCTCCCCTCTTCCAATTTACATCCATTACTCCTAGTCCTGTCATCACATATCCTATTAAAAAGTGCTCCCACTGCCCTACCGTAGGCCCCCTTCAGGTATTGAGAAGCTACTATGAGGTCCCTCCTGAGCAACCTGGCATCGATTACTCTGCTCTGACAGGGGATTGGACTAGATGACCTCTAGAAGGCCCTTCCAGCCCCTAACATTCAGTGATCTCTGGGGTTAAGAGAGCAATCCCTCATGTCCTTCTTCTGATTTAAATTAAAGGCCAGGACACCAGCTTTCCTGTTCTGGAGTGTGCTTTATGGCTTGATTGCAGTAATGCCAAGACAAACCACCTCTATCTGGCAAGTGAATGCTGTACTGAATTTGAAGTGTGGAGCTAGGAGTACTGTGGCTAGGACAGTCCTAGAAGCCTGTGGCAAGAGCACTGGAGATCCAAACAAGGTGATTTGCACAGGTCCAAAGGAAAAGCACATTTGGAGATCAGAGGTATTGTCCTTGGGATGTATACAGTTGCCTCTTTAAAATAAGAAAGGGAAAAGGAGATGGAGCACAAGATAAATCCCCTCTTTCCAATATGTTTTTTACTTACTTAAAACACAGAATCACAGAATGGTAGGGGACAGAAGGGTCCTTCAGAGATCATCTAGTTCAACCTGCTTTGGCAGGGTCACCTGGAGCAGGGTGGACAGGAACACATCCAGGTGGGTCTTGAAGATCTCCAGAGAAGTAGATTCCATGTATGTTTCAGGACTCTGACATCCTCAAAGTAAAAGAGTTTTTCCTCATTTTCAGATGGAATTTCCTGTGTTCTGGTTTGTCCTTGTTGCCCACTGTCCTGTCACTGGGCACCACTGAGAAGTCTCACACCCTCCTCCTACCACTCATTTTTTAGACATTGATAAGTATTGATGAGATCTCCTCTTAGTCTTGTTTTCTCCAGACCAATCAGATCCATGTCTCTAAGCCTTTCTGTTGCAGAATGGGCACAGGCTAAAGGGTTAACAACTGCTCAGCTCAGAGCCTGAGGCAAATCTTATCAAGCCACCTGATGGCCTTGGAGCTCGCTTGTGTCTTCCACTGTTTTAGGAAGGAGTCCTCGATGGTCTGGGAAAGTATCGAGGGAGTCAAGAACAAGGAACAGATAACAAGGACTTGTGTACAGCTGTGTGTTGGCAGAAGAACTCTAAGAGGAGGGTCTGACATTAATGCAAGAATGTAACTTGTAACCAATCAGTATGTTAGTAGCACTGATAACTAGCCATCACTGTATATAAGCTTGTCTTATGCTCTCAATAAACGGATTCTGGCAGATCATATTGATCGTGGAGGTCAGCCCCTTCTTACACCAACCGTCGTACTTCATTACCTTTCCTCATAAGAGAGGTGCTCCAGTCCCTCGATTGTCTTAGTAGTCCTCCACTGGACTTTCTCCAGCAGTTCCCTTTCTTTCTTGAACCGGGACACCCAGAACTGGCACAGAGGTGGTCTCCTTTGACCTGCTGGCCATGCTCTTTTTGAGAGCATGGTCCAGGAGACCAGTTGCCTTCTTGGCCACAAGAGCACAATGCTGGCTCATGGCCACAGAATCACAGAATATCAGGGATTTGAAGGGACCCCAAGAGATCATCTAGTCCAATCCCCCTGCCAGAGTAGGAACATCTAGATCAGGTCACAGATGTCCAGGCAGGCTTTTATTGTCTCCAGTGAAGGAGACTCCAGTGTTCTGTCACCCTCACTGTGAAAAAGTTTTTCTTATATTTATGTGGCGCTTCCTGTGTTCCAGCTCACACCCGTTGTCCCTTGTCCTACCATTCCATGTCACTGAGAAGAGCTTGGCTCCATCCTCCTGATACTCTCTGTTCAGATTGAAGGAGTTGGGGCTGTTCAGCCTGGAGAAGAGAAGGCTCAAAGGGTACCTCATAGTAGCTTATCAATACCTGAAAGGGGCCTACAGATAGGTAGTAGTAGAACTTTTTAATAAGATATGTGATGGCAGGATTAGGAATAATAGATGTAAATTGAAAGAGGGGAGATTACTCCTGAATGTAAGAAAGAAATTCTTTATGGTGGGGGTGGTGAGACACTGGAACAGGGTGCCCAGAGAGGCTGTGGGTGCCCCCTTTCTGGGTCCAGGATGGACAAGACACTGAACAACCTGGTCTAGAGTTGTCCCTGCATATGTCAGGGGTGTTGGAACTAAATGATGTTTAAGCTTCTTTCCAACCCAAACTATTCTATGATTCTGTGATTCTGTTGATGAGGTCAACTTGCTACTCACCAGGACTTCCAGTTCCCTCTCCCTTAAATGCCATGCTGTGTGTCACTCTATGCTCTTTTTTGCAGTGCCTGTTCTTATTGGACCATCAGTCAGTCATACCACAACCTGATGCGATTTTCAGTCCTTTTTTAATATGAATGGAACCTAAATTATAAAATGTTCCTTTGTGTTTTGCTTCCCAGTGCTTTTCTCTTAAGTGCCAACTTCCAGATTTCTCACGAAAGTCAGCTAATACCAAATACTGCTTCCCTGCTTATTAACCCAGAGAATGTGGCCACGTTCCAGCTGTAAATGATACCACTGTTGGCAAGGCACTGCTCAAGGTGGTGAACTCAGGAGAGGGATTCTCTTTCTGTTATTTGTTTGCACAGTACCAAGCTGAAGGAGGATTTAATCCCTGCTTGGACCCTTCTTATGCCATAGTATTAGAAGCAGGACTTTAGTTGCTTACTCAGCCTGAACTTGTTGTTCTCAGTGCATATTGTCAGACGTTGTTCAGTGTCTTGTTAACTACACCCGTTAAGTCTGTATTTAATTAACATGGGTGTTCTCTGCAGAACTGCAGTAGTACTCAGTTCTGCTTCTCTATCCAGCAGTGGATAACACAGAATCACAGTATATCAGAGATTGGAAGGGACCTCAAGAAATCACTGAGTCCAATCGCTCTGCTGGAGCAGGAACACCTAGGCCAGGGCACAAAGGAAGGCATCCAGATGGGTTTTGAATGTCTCCAAAGAAGGAGACTCCACACCCTCTCTAGGCAGCCTGTTCCAGTGTTCTGTCAGGCTCACCATGAGAAAGTTTTTTCACGTATTTCTGTGGAACCTCCTGTGTTCCAGCTTGCCCCCATTGCCCCTTGTCCTATCATTGGAGGTCACTGGGAAGAGCCTGGCTCCATCCTCCTGACACTCACCCTTTGCTATTTATAAATATGAATGAAGTCACCCCTCAGTCTCCTGTTCTCCACGCTAAAGAGACCCAGCTCCCACAGCCTTTCCTTGTAAGGGAGATACTCCAAATCCTTCTTCATCTTCCTGGCTCTGCACTGGACTGTCTCAAGCAGTTCCCTTACGTGAATTGAGGGCCCCAGAATGGGACACATACTCCAGATGTGGTCTCACCAGGGCAGAGTAGAGGGGAAGGAGTACCGCTCTTCACCTACTGACTGCACACCTTCTAATACACTCCAGGATGCCATTTGCCTTCTGGGCCACAAGAGCACATTGGCACATTACCAAACCAAGCAGAGAGCACAGAGCTGGGCTTTTGCTTCTGATAGCTGTAGGAAACCTGCCATTGCCTCTGGCTGCCAGTGTCCCATCCACTGATACATCTGTGTGCTGGCCAGGTGTTTGCTTCTGAAATCTTTACCTTTAGAAACAAATCTAAAGGGACCTTGTGTGAATGGTGCTACTGGCCCATCAACATTCTTCAACCTGTGTCATAGGTGTGAGGATTTTCCTTTCATCAGCAATAGGGTAATTCATGGCATTCTCCCTTCAAGTATCATTTTTGTACTTGTGAATTGCTGGGGATCTGTTCTGCTTACAGAAGAGCTTATTTTCTTTGCAGTCAGTAACGACAGTTTATTTTGTCCCTAGCAATGGAGATAAGATCCTGTGATCCTTTTCAGCTGTACCATGCTATGCTCCACATCTTCTCACAAAGGAAAGAACTAATTCAGAAACCTCCAAAACACTATGGGTAGCCTCCAAGTTTGACCTTGGCTTGATATATGAATACAAGAGTGCTAGGACTGTGCAAGTAAGAACAATGGTAGACCACTGGTTAAATTACAAGATTGTCAGGAGGATGGAGCCA
>VZTY01005486.1:2137-13728 GCA_013400935.1 Turnix velox
AGAAGAAGGGAAAGGAAAGGGGGGGAAGAGGGTGGTCCCCGCTGCTCCCCGCCACCGGCCGCGGGGACAGCCCCGACAGACGGTTGTTCTCCCCCGTGTTGTTGCTGTCATTATTATCGTCATCATTACTGTCATTATTATCTCGGTCTTCTTGTTTCTGTCAATTTACCATCGTAATGATGTTTAATAATTTTTTTTTCTAATTGTTATTATTAGGGTGTCATTTTATTTTTATTTTATTTTATTCGTATCTGGGGAGGAAGAGACCCGCCCATGGAAAAAAGGCTCCCACGGGCAATCACCCCCTCCCCCCGCCTGGTCGCCGGGGCTGCCCCTTAAAGCGAAGCAACTCCCGTAGCCGGTGGGATGGCAGCAGCCAGGATACGGCGGGGGGGAGGGTGAGCACATTCGGTATGTGAGTTCTGTACACGTTTAGGGGTGCGTGGGCGTGAACACGCACCCGGGAGTGTTTCGGCCGGGCGCCCCCCGGGCCGGCGCCGCAGTTCTTGCATCCCACCGCCGGTGATGCCACTGCGGCTGCCGGTTCTCCCGTACAACATTCGAACGGGAATACGCATCCTCCTGCAACGCCAGATCGTGGTGAAATCGCTTCCTATAGGCATATATATATACACACACATATAACGTAAACATATCCGCGCTCTGATGGAAGGAAGGCAGCCCGCCTCCCCGCGGGGCGCAGGAGGTGACATTGGCAGATGATTTGCACCGCTGCAGCGTGACCGCCCGCGGCAGCCCCACGACGGGGCGGAGCTGGAACACCCCCCATCCTCTCCCCCTTCCCTAGCCCCTCCTCCCCTTCCCTCCGCCCTCCATCTTGTCCGTGCCTGCGGGGCGCGCCCGCACAGCTCCAGCTCCCCGCCGGCGGTGGCAGCACCACCGGGGCCGCCTCCCTAATCCTGTCTCACGCTGGTACGAGCACAGGGCCGGCAACGTGACCAGACCTGCTGCCACATCACTGCTGCCGGCAGTACCCGGCCTCCCCCTGCCTCTGCCCGGCACCGAGCATCACCGGGCACTCCCAGCTCGGGGTACCCGGTACCGTGCCCCTCCAGCTCCAGGCAGCCCGCCAGCGAAGCGGGACGGTGCAGGGGAAATATTGCCGCTGCCCCCGGGGATGCTCTACCCCGTGACCCGGGCAGAGGCGCTATGTGTGTGTGTCCCCGCGTGTGCGCGCACGCCGGCGCGGCATGTGCAGCCCTGCAACGTGCGGGGTGTACTGCGGGACCCGTCCCCACGTGCGGTACCGTGGGGGGGGGAGAGGGGGAAGAGAAGCCCACCCCGCCTCCGACAGAGGGACGGGCTGGCGGCGTTTCCCTCCGATATTCCCAGTGGGAAGTATTGGCAGAGTCGACCCACAAGATGCCGCTTTGACTTTCATTTGATTCTGCCTTTCTCTCGCTGCCACCGGCTCCTGGAGGTGCGTGGCACCCCCTTCTCCCTCCCCCCACCATTGCCCCACCGTTCAAGATCCCTAGGCGCAGCTGGGAAAGGGGCAGTTTGAGGTTCCCACTTTAGCTGGGAGGGAATTACCCCAATAAACAGCCAAAAGAGAGACAAGAGCCTCGTGTAATTTCTCTTTAACGATCGTGCTTTACAGGTAATCTTATCAGAAGGGCAACTCGTGATTTTTATGTGCGGGGGGCTGGGGGAAAGTCGCTGCTGAAACCATGCTGGAAAGTGCGAATGAGGTTTTAGGGGAAGCGAAGGCTCTGGTTTAGGTGTTAGAGGCTCCTGCTTGACAGGCAAGTAAGTGGCACTGCAGGCTCATAGAGCTGCTTTCCTCTTAACCTGCTGGCATTTTCACACTGCTAGTGCAAACTAACCCGGGGGATAAAAATATACAGCATAAACGTGTGCCACGTGCCTGTAGGGGATATTTGGGGGTGCCGGAAGGAGAGGTTTGTGACCTGCTAGAGAGGTGGTTGAGAGTATCTGCTGCCGGTGAGAAAAGCAGGCTGTAAATTTGATGGGTGTTGGCATGTCCCAGCAGTAGCTACCCATGCAGGCTGACGTTGCTTGCCATCAGTGCTAGTCAGTGCAGAGGAATAATCACCTTCGTCGTGAAATTTCTCTCTTCTTGACTTGGATGGTCTTTGAAAAAGCATCAGGAAAATTAGAGGTGCAAGCTTAGCCCTGAGATAAAGCACAGGGAGAACTTTTGAGGGAGTGCTGATGCAGGGAGAGCTTGAGCTATGAGAAAAAAGACAGATTCTTCCAGCTGATTCCTCTCACTGGTAGGAAAGCAGAGGTTTGCCTGGTTTCTGTAAGTAGTTGAAGGGGTGAGGAGTAGGGGTTGAGCATTTCTGGAGTATCTCCTTGAGGACCACCCGTAGAATTTCTGGAACATCTTTGTCAACTTCATTCTCTCTGGAGCAGCCTGCGAATCTTCAAACTATGGAAACAATTACTGGACTGAGAGTCAACTTCTAGGAGAAGTCCTAATTCTGGGATTCTTCTGAAACCAAGTGGGAACGGAAATGGAAAATGACCAAAGGATGCAAAACATGAGCCTAGACAGCTGTAGACTTTGCAAAAGGAGTTCAAGCAACATCTGTAAACTTCTAAAAGAAGTTTACAAGAGGTCACCTGCAAACAAGGATAAAAGGCTTCGGTGTCCAGAGACAGTGCAAAATTCCCTTGGAAGATTCCCAGTTTAAAATGGCAAGATGGATCAAAGAGGTGATCAACATCCCAACTATCAAGGAAAATTATGTCTTCCAGAAAATAAAGAGGCACAAGAAAAGCTTTGGCCAATTAACAAGCCAAGATTAATTACAGCAAAGAGTTAAGGAACTGAAAAAAAAAAAAATCACTCAGAAAAGGAAACCAAAGGTTTGCAGGTCACCACAGGAAAAAAAACCACAACCTCTTGCTGCATAGAAGGGCTAGCCAGAGCTCTGCCTGCTGCCAAACAGTGGCCACCATTTTCGGTCTGTCAGAGGAAGGAATCAGCCTGACTGCCACAGCTCAATCAGTGCAAAAGCCATTGTCCTTGAGGAGAATATATTTGGGAGGTTTATTCAACTCAGTCCTTAGCTGTGGTGTAGGGGAGTGGTTAGTGATTCTGAAATAAAGTGCCTAAGGAGCTAGCTTGATCTGTTCAGCTCTTGTGTTAGTGAGTACTTACTTGCCTTTAGGGAAAAAAGAAAGATTGAATTATCTAGGCTGGCTGTATTGCTAGAGTCAACCATCAAGTTAGAGAGAGCTGGTCAAAGGGAGGGGGAGAGGGAATTCAGCTGATTTGTTTGAATAACGAATGTTCCTGAAGTTCCTGAAGACTTCCCGAAAAAACTGCACATTGACCTATTAATAAATTTTCAATTATGAGATGACTGGATAGATACAGGCCACGGGGAAAAAATGAAAGGAGAGAACTTAACAAACTTGAGCTGGATCATGAAAAAAAGAGTCCAGATGTCCTGAAAGTCTAGCCTCAGGAGGAGCAGACAAATGGAGAAAGCTCCTCAAGTTAGTCTCTCAGGACCTCCTGGCCTGTGGTGCTGAGACTTCTTGGGCCAGAAATGATAACTCTGTGTTTAATGGAAAGCCAAAGACACCATGAGGGGCTGAGGAATTTTCCAAGGTGCTTAAATCATGGTCTGCAGCAGGGCATTAGGCCAGGAAGGAGAAGCTGGTCACTCACCAGGAGTCCTCTCAGTGCAGTAACACAGAGAAAAGAAAGGAGCACTTTTTGTTTCAGTGTCACTCTTGCCTAGTGTATATAAAATGTGACAGAGATAGTGGCTGTGCAAAAATGCAGTTGAATTCAGAAGCAGAAATAAAATAACCTGACTTTGAGATGGTAGAAGGCAACAGAGCCTTGGCAATGTTGTAAAATGGGGTCACAGGGAGCAGATGCAGGCTTGGGGTGCAGCATCAGAACCACACATTTGTGCTGAACTTTCACAGAAGCTTTGCAAAGAGGACATTGGTCACAGAGGCACCCCTAGGCCATGTGAAATGGGTGATGAATAGAGGTGACACAAAGTCTACCAGGCCAGCCAAGCTAAACTTGCACTTTGGTGGCCAAACTAATTAGCTTGAAATGGATGGTCATGACAGGAGAAAGAGCATAGACACTTCCAAACTTGGAAAAGTCAAACTTTGTGAAACAGGGCCACTGGAATCAGGGTAGATAGAAGAAAGAAATTCTTTACAGTAGGGGTGGTGAGACACTAGAACTGGTTGCCCAGAGAAGTTGTGGATGCCAGGCTGGACAAGGCACTGAGCATCCTGGTCTATTGGGAAGTATCCCTGTCCATGGCAGGGGGATTGGAACTAGATGATCTTGAAGGTCCCTTCCAACCCAAACTGTTCCGTGATTCTATGTTTTGTTGCCCTCAGTGCCCTGTCACCATATGTGTGTGATAAACACCAGGAGCTGTGCATTACCTCATCAGTTTAGGACTTGCTTTTAAAGTTGTGTTTCAAATGAAACAAACTATGTGCAGGTAACTGTTCTGCAATGAAAAGCTACTCTGTCTTCCAGGGGGGTGAAAAATAAGGGTGGCTACTCTCTTGAGGTCACTTCCAACTTTGAGAGACTCTTGCCCAACAGGTCACTTTGATCATTGTGGATCAGAAGTGATCCCCATCTGCCTGCTGGAAGTTTTCCAGAGGCAGGAATTAGGAACAAGTAAAATAACCACCCCTCTGAGTTCTCCCCTTTGAAGTTAATGGGAAGAAGCTGTGTCTGTGGATGAAGATACTTTGTATCCCATTTGGTTCAGTTTGGTCATTCACAACTGAAAGCCATATATTATAGAATCATAGAATCATAGAATAGTTTGGGTTGGAAGGGACCTCAAAGATCATGGAGTTCCAACCCCCCTGCCATAGGCAGGGACACCTCCCACTAGACCAGGCTGCCCAGTGCCCTGTCCAGCCTAGGACAGGCAGAAGCATAGCTGAAAGGTAGGGTAAATTTGCTTCCTCTGCAAAGCCAATTTTGGCAATTTATTGGTGATTGGAGACTTGCATAATGCACCGGCTACCCTGGAGAGGCAGATGGGGAAGGTATGGCGTGTCATGCCAACAGGAGGCCTTCCAAGAGGTCAGTTATGCTTAGGCTATTTATGGGTGCATGCAAAGACCTTTGAACAAGAAGTGGTAGGTGCAGTTACACAGGGCTTGTGATAAGTTCAAGGCTGACAGTCTGTTACTGGTCCCAGAGGGAACACAATTGCTCCAAAAGTGAGTGACTTCCATCCACCACACAATTAGTGATGGGTTATTTCCACTGGAAAAGCTAAAACTGAGGCTGGATGGAGCTGGTCCCCTCCCCAGCCATTCATGGAGTTGCAAGTCGGTAGGACTCTGCTCCTAATATGGAAGGTTTGTTTGTGGATTTGCTAACATTGCAGAACCTTGCACAGCAAAAGTGACAGAGGGGGAGCATTTCAGTGGCCAAAAGAATGAGATTTAGCAGTTTCAACTATCGCAGTTCTTGCCAGTGGTTAAATTTACTGGTAAGTTTTGTTGGCATTTTCACTAGAGAAACTCTACAGTAAGGGAAGGCCAGACCTGCAGCAGGTCACTCTGTGAGCCTAGGAATCCCAAATGCCATTTGCCCGAGTATTAAAGAAAATGGCAGTTTTGCAACTGCACAGCTAATAACATATCTAGGCATCAACAAAGTAGTGGTGATGTCTAGTCCAGGTAGCAGCTTTAGGTTTCATTGCAAGCAATGTCATGGATATGAAATAAAAGAATGGGTGAATGCAGAGAATAAGATGCTTGTTTCCTCTCTTTGGAGTTGTAGATATGCAGATGCTCCTAGTTCATCCAGGAGAACCCAGGAAGGGTAATGCCAGGGAAGGAATGTGGGATCCTGAACAAATCAGTGCCAGAAGGTGCATCACAAAAAGTATCCATCTTAAGAATATATTGGGAAACTCAACTGTCTTGGAATCAGGAGTGCCTTTGGAGCATGGTGAAGTACCTGTGGAGTACCAAAGGGAATATGTTCCAATCATCGTGAGAAAACATGAAGTTAAAGGTGAAATACTGCGTAAAATGCATATAAGTTACAGTATAGTGCATGGTAACAACATGTAGAGCATGTGATGTAGGGAGTGGGAAGTTACAGAATCATATAATAGTTTGGGTTAGAAGGGACCATAAAGATCATCTAGTTCCAACTCCCCTGCCATAGGCAAGGACACCTCCCATTAGACCAAGCTGCTGAATGCCTTGTCCAGCCTGGCCTTAAACACCTCCAGGGAGGGGACATCCACAACTGTCTGGGCAAACAGTTCCAGTGTCTCACCACCCTCACAGGAAAGAATTTCTTTCTTATATCCAGCCTGAATCTTCCCTCTTCCAATTTACATCCCTTATTCCTAGTCCTCCCATCACATATCCTACTAAGCAGTCCTACCCCAGCCTTTCTGTAGTCCTCCTTCAGCTATTGATAATCTACTCTGAGGACCCCCTGAGCCTTCTCTTCTCTAGGCTGAACAACCCCAACTCCTTTAGACTGTTCTCATAAGGCAGTTGCTCCAGCCCTTTGATCATCTTCATGGCCCTCCTCTGGACCTGCTCCAACATCTCAGTGTCCTTCTTATGTTGAGGGCTCCACAACTGGACACAGTAACTCCAGGTAGGGCCTCACCAGAGCCGAGTAGAGGGGCAAAATCACCTCTCTTGACCTGCTGGTCACACTTCTCTTGATGCAACCCAGGATTTGGTTGGCCTTCTGGCTGGAAGCACACACTGCCAGCTCATGTTGAGAGTTTTTCATCCAAATTATTATTTTTAAACTGGCAAATCTTTTGAACCTTACTGTATTTCTGTACATTTTCAGAAAAAAACATAGCTAAGCTTAGGGGAAAACCCAGTTGAGTAAGATTGAGGATTTAGAAAATGTGTGCAGCAGTTGAATGCTTCTGCTGCAAATAATGGCCCCACAGAAACACAGAGAGACACCATGAAATAATATTTGACAGAGTCATGTCACTAATGAGCTGCATTGCCTGATGTTCTTGGGTTTCTGTCTGAAGCAGATTCTGGGAGCTGCAGACTATTTCATAAAATGCCCTGAAGCTTGTCTGTTAGGACATCAGTGCCAGATGTCCAAGTGAAAGACATCCTCTCCCTCCTAAGAGGTATGGGAATATTGCACAAAGCTCAAGGGAGAAACACTGAATCCAGAACTTTTCAGCAGATCTGTGAGGTGGTTTGGATCCCTCAGACATTGCCATGTGACCACAGCCTGAAGGGCTAATGGGGTGTTTTTTTGCAGGCTCTTCCAGTCAACTGGTTTGCTCCTCAGAACTGCATCAAGTGGTAAGACCCAGTCCTTCTGAAGGCTTTGGGAATTGCAAGAATTGATGAAAACCTAAAGATTCCAGCATGCCTTTTTATGGAGCTTCAGGAGAATAACAGAGAGGTTTGGACCATGCATAGAAGCATTTCCTAAGTGGAAATCTGGGTTATTTTACAGTCTTAGAAAAATGCAGATTGAGAATCAAAAGGATAAAGTTACAGCAGCCCTTTGAGACTTGCTGTATAAAGGGCATACAGCACTGACCCTGGAATTTATGGTGGTATACAGGCTACACTGGGGTCCTGAAATTAAATCTCATGCTGTCATGAGGCCATTTAGAAAATATACTGTGGAGAAACATGCAAAGGAAACAAAACTTCAGGGTTTTGTCCATTCCCTGTGCTTCCTTTACTGCAAATGTAGTTGTGAAAAGCTGAGGCTGGAGAAGGTGAAGCACAAATCCCCTTCAATCCTGCTGGCACCCAATGGGCAGGCAGGCTGCTGGTACAATGAATGCACCTCAAGAGCACTCAGAACACTCTGTGAGTGGCTGCCTGGAAGGGAATCAAAGAGCAGCAAACTATGAGAAGGTTTTGGATTAGTGATAGGAAAATACCTCACTGAAGCATACTGTGTAATTACAGGTAGGTAAGAATGTGTCATTCATCACTTCTTAAATGACTTTGCCTCCTTCTCTGTGTGGAGGGTTTATTAGAGCCTTGTCATTTTGAGCTCCTTCAGGATAAAGGGGATATCTGAGAGGGGAGGTGTGGGAGTGGGGCTGAGTCCTCCTAAAGCTGAGGGTGCAGGACAGTCACCCTGCTTTCTAAATTACCAATTGACACATCCCAGACACTTGGCTGTGGACAGGTAAGGGCAGAAAAGGTGAGAGAAAAGACAGAAAAAAAGCTCAGTGAAGGCTTTTTGTGTACAGGTGCTACTTGGAGACGCTCTGAGAAAAGACCTAGGCTGCTGTCACATGAACCTTTCTGTCTTCAGGGAAGAAAACTTGGAGTCTTTATAAACAAAGACCCTAGTGACAGAACCTCTAAATTCATAGTTGATTTCTCCTCAGAAGTGGCATAATCTTCAAGAACCCACATTTTTTTTTAACTTTTATGGGTGAAGATAGAAGACCATTTTATCTGTCTGTCATGGCAGACCATCTGCTTAAAATTGTCCTCAGGCTATCCTGCCTGTCATATTGCTACCAGGAAAGGTTGCATGAAGACATCTAGGTACAGAAGCATTGGTCTCTTCAGGTAGAAGGGTGGGGAGAAATCATGAGATCTTTTGGTGCCTGTCTGCTTCTCTCACCACCCCAGGTGTGCCTGGAGTAAACAAGCAAGGAGGAGCCCTTCTGCACTGCATAGAGAAACTGATAGCAGTGGACAGGAAAGATGAACTTTCCCTGCCTGACCTGGAATGAGTACCAGCTGTAGTCAAGCCCCAAACCATAAGCAGGACAGTACTGAGCTTGGCACAGACACTCAGAAAAACGCACATTTAATCACTAAAAAACTGCTGTCTCGGAGGGAAGGATAAGCCAGCCTGTAGATCCATCCCACTTTGTCAGGAGGTACCCACAATACCTCTGGGCCATGTACCAATTGGGAAATACCCTCTCAGCCATTGTGCCTGATCTCCTTGCTCCATCTAGGATGTGTCCAGTTCTGGAGCCCTCAGTTCAGGAAGGACAGGGAACTGCTTGAGAGAGTCCAGCACAGAGCCATGAAGATGATGAAGGGATTGAGGCACCTTGGTTCTGAGGAAGGGCCAAGGGAGCTGGGTCTCTTTAGCTTGGAGGAGTCTGAAGGATAACCTCATTCAGGTTTATAAATATGGAAAAGGTGGATGTCAGGAGGATGGAACTAGACTCTTCTCAGTGACCTCCAATGATGAGATTTGGAGCAGTGGGTGCAAGCTGGAACACAGGAGGTTCCACATAAATAGAAGAAAAAACTTTTTCACAGTGAGGGTGAGAGAACAGTGGCACAAGCTGCCCAGAGAGTGTGTGGAGTCTCTGTCTCTGGACACACTCAAACCCTGCCTGGATGCCTTCCTGGGTGACCTTATCTGCATGTTCCTGCTCTGGCAGGGGGATTGGACTAGATGATCTCTTGAGGTCCCTTCCAATCCCTGATATTCTGTAATTCTGTGATTCTTTGTCCTGAACCAGATGGCAGTGATGGTCATCTATGCTTGAAGTGCTCCCTGGGCTGTGTGGTGCCATGGGGAGCTATCCCATGGTGTGTAGAACTCTGGAGCACTTGTGAATCCTGCTTGGCAGGGCTCGCTTGCTTGCAGTGTTCCTCATCTCCCGGTTGTTTTTACCAGGCTGCTTCTGCTGCTGCAGACTGGGCTCTGCCTGGTTGCGTGTGAGCAGTGGTGGTGGCAGACTTGGCAAACCTCCCTTTTTTGCAGGGACACACTCCTCCCCTCAGATGAGCGGGTCTCCAGACAGCTGCCCTTTATGAGGCTGGATTTCAGCCTGTGCATCTTAAAAAAAAAAACAAAAAAACCCAAAAAAAAAAACCACCAGCCTCATACAACTCATTTCCCAGTCTTGTGCTCTGTGTCCTGATGGGGAGGTATTGCACGACCCCCCTGAAGCTGTCAGCAGCCAGGCTTTCAACGTGGCAATGTTTTCTTTGTGTGGTCAGAAGGCAGGGCTGGACAAAAGCACCCTGCCTGAGGCACATCCTGACAATGAGCCCCTGCCCACCCAGACCATGCTGGGTCCCGACCTCCCACGTTGACAGCAGGGATAGCCAGGGTGGGAGCAACCTCAGGTCTTTCACAGAATCGCAGAATATCAGGGATTGGAAGGCACTTCACAGGGTCATTTAGTCCAAGCCTCCTGCCAGAGCAGGAACACCTAGACCAGGTCACAGAGTAAGACATCCAGAAGGGTTTTGAATGTGTCCAGAGAAGGAGACTCCACAGCAGCCCGTTCCACTGTTCTGTCTCCCTCAGTGTGAAAAAGTTTTTTCTTATATTCTTGTGGAACCTCCTGTGTTCCAGCTTGCACTCATTGTCCTGAGTCCTGTAATTTCCCAGGGGCAGCACTTTTCCCTCGGGAGCAGCTGGGGTCCTAGTGCTGACTGATAGGCAGAAGCCTCCCTGGTTGAGGAGGAACAGGGAAGGAGTGGCAGCAAAAGAGCCCAGGCACATCAGCAGGATGGGGTCACACTCGTGCCACCCACGCAGACCACATCTGAGGCAGGCTGGCACCCACTGTCTCTGTTGGTTTGGCTAAATATTGATGCCCTACTCAAAGACCACATCTGGAATATTGTGTCCAGTTCTGAGGCTGTCAGTTGTAGAAGGACAGGGAACTGCTGGAGAGAGTCCAGCGCAGAGACATAAAGATGATGAAGGGATTGGAGTGTCTCCCTTCTGAGGAAAGGCTGAGGGAGCTGGGTCTCTTTAGCTTGGAGAAGATGAGACTGAGGGGTGACCTCATTCATGTTTATAAATATGTAAAGGGTGAGTGCCAGGAGTATGAAGCCAGGTTCTTCTCAGTGACCTCCAGTGACAGGACAAGGGGAAATGGGTGTAAGCTGGAACAGGAGGTTTCACAGAAATATAAGAAAAAAAACTTTTCAGAGTGAGGGTGAGAGAATAGTGGCACAGGCTGTCCAGAGAGGTTGTGGGGTCTCCTTCTCTGGAGACATTCAGATGTTGCCTGGATGACCCATGTGACCTGATTTGGATGTTCCTGCTCTGGCAGGAAGATTGGACTAGATGATCTCTTGAGGTCCCTTCCAATCCCTGATATTCTGTGATCTCAGCATGATAACTGGGGACCCTACTTCCTGGCATACCTTGCTGAGATTGCAGTTGCATCATTCCCCCCACACACACACACATACATACACACACCCCACAACCACAAAGGTTAACATCATCTTTTCATAAAAATACCTTACATCCCAGGCCCCAAGCTCAAACCTGCCTTCCCTGCAAGTGACATTGGCAAAGAGCAGCAAACTGAATCACCAAACTCAAGGCCACTCTTCAGCATGTAACCCATCAAAGCTCATGAAGTTATGTCAGGATTGGAAAGGGTCCATGGTATGGAAAGATTAGTGGTTTGTATTATTGTCTGTTGCTTCCTTTACTGTTCTGAACAAAGTGCCAGGAGGAAGCAATAGGTTGAAGGGGTTCAGGACTCCTGGAAACAAGCAGATGAAGTGTGATGTCCAAACTGGTGAAAGCAGCTGGGCATTGTTTTATCACACCTGGTCACATTCAGAGCAGGGTGAACAGCAGATCCCTGAAAATCATAGAATGGTTT
>VZTY01005489.1:0-69606 GCA_013400935.1 Turnix velox
TCTATGATTCTATGAAATTAGCAGTACCAACAAGTCAGAGAGGTAAAAGGGAGTAGAACCCTAGCCAGAACAGATCAAGAATGGATCATGAACAGTGAGTATTTGGTATGAATGCCTATTAGAAGCTGACTGAATTTTTCTGCAGCAGAAAAGCACAGGTTCATTTAGCAACCTCAAGTTTTGAGTTCTAGTTTTGATGGATAGATTTCCCATATAGGTCAACACAGGTCAGCCTTTGACATTACTGTGTATTCCCCTCCATACATACTCCATCTTCAGGGATTTAAGAGTGGGCATCTCCCAGAGGCGTTGTCTAGTTGTACTGATGCTGCATCACACTGAGCCTTTGTCTACTTGGTAACCATGACTGCATTCTTCATAGATTTGCCAAGCCTTCTTTTAACAATTGCTGCTTGAAGTTATTTCATTCCTATATAGAAATGTATATAAAGCATTACACAACCTTTTGCTACAAAACATAATCTGGCAGTCAGGACTGTAAGGAATTTAGGGAAGGGATCACTTACCAAAAAACCTGAAAAACAGGTCACGAACTCCACAAATATAGACACAAGAAAATAATGCCAAGTGCTGTGCAATCTATTCCAGGAATCATGAACTTTTAGGGTAAGATCACAAACTAGGCTGTGGGTACCAAAATTCTTTATAAATATCTCCCTTTTTTAAGAATTTTAATCATAGGTTTTACCAAGGAAACCCGAAGAGAGAGCCCAGGGCCTCCCACTTTACCCTATTAAACAGGAAGACTTCAGGGGCTTGATATTCTGCCACTTTAACTTTTCAAAGAGAGACATAATGTGCAGCAGTACACTGATGAGATGAGATGAAGCTGGTGCCATAACATCTGTGATACCAGCCTCATCCTGTGAGAGCTCTCAATGGTTTCATCTCACTTCCCTGAGAATACTCTCTGAAGTGTTACAGACAAACAGTGGTATAATTTAGCCTAAGCAAAATAAAATTATCAGCTTTCTTGAATGTCATCAACAGCTTAATATAGAATTTAATTTAGTGAATTAAATGTTAGAAGGTTTTTGTTTTGTTTTTCTCCAGAGTAGCATCACAGACTGGTATATCATTGATTTGCAGCTCTATCCACAAACAGAATCTGTTAAGATCTGAGTTGCCATAATATTATTAGTTTCAGCTGTGGGAAATTGGCATGGGATTTACTTTTCAGCAAAGGGACACTAATTATCTCTTGTTATCTAGAGTTTTAAAAGCATTTTCAAATGTGATGCTAAATAATTGCATATGTCAGCAGTCATACAGCAGATAACATAAAAATTAAACATGTCTATCTACTATCGCTCAGTTTTACTCACT
Organism: Turnix velox; assembly: GCA_013400935.1. Lineage (NCBI taxonomy): Eukaryota > Metazoa > Chordata > Aves > Charadriiformes > Turnicidae > Turnix > Turnix velox. The sequence goes on from VZTY01005489.1 coordinate 1,348, forward strand.
GCAAAAGAGCTGTGTAATATTCAGCTCAAAAATTGATAATCCAAAGACAGAGGAAAGGGAGGAAACAAGAGCTTTATGTCAGCATAAAAAATATTTTTTCTCACCCATTATGTTATTAGTATAGATTCAAAGGCACAGAGATGATAATTCTGTTCTGGAAAATGAAATTCTTCTCCGGGAACACTTTTCAAACTGATTTGCTCAATCAGACCTCTCTCCTGCTACCTGATCAGGACTTTAGAGTATCTAATCAAGAGATGATTAGAGATGATGACATTAAGGAAGTTCAGGTTTAGTGCCATCATGGTGGCCGGTCAATAATGCGATTGTCCAACCCAGTACTCAGCAGATCTGTGTATAAATCTTGTTATTTACTAGCCCCTCATGTCCTGCTATAAAAACAAAACTGATGTGCTCTTACAGTGTAAAAATGATCATTCTAAGACTATTTTGTCTGGGATAAGCATTAATACCTCTGAGAAAATATATTCTGTCTTCTTTTGGCTTTATCGTGATTACAAGTGTTATCACACTTCCAGTGATTAGTCAATTGATTCATGTTTCATATGTTCTGAACCCAAAATAAAACATAGCTGTAGTTTTGTGGATACCTGAATCTCTAGTAAAAGATGCCTTCACAAGATTTAATGTTCTTTGATACTGATTTTAGAAAGGCAGTCCAATCAGTCCAGTCAAATTCTAAGTTATGCAAAAACACAAACTAAATGTCTTCCAAGCAAACAGCTTGTTGTGAAATAGCAAAAGGCTCCTCTTCTTATACCATAAAATTAAATCTTTTTCTCCTGTGATTAAAAATTAAAAAGTCACATCTTTGTCCACAAATAATTTTACCTAGAGAGCCACAAAAATCTCCTGGTTTATCACTAGGCATTAGATGTTCCTCTTGAAATGAGCATCAACAGGACCTAAGAACTCTTTCATACTACTTTTAGACTTTGGAGTCATCCAGCCTCTTTCATTTCATGGCTCTGTACATTTTTGCTTCAAAATAGAGTACAGCATTTTTACCTTCATTTTTGTCTTGTAAAAAAGGAAAATTGCATTACATATTTATGGATGGCTATACTTGGATCACAGTCACACTTTGAGCTGAGTAACTGAAACCTGGATTTAGCAGAAGATTTACCAAATTTTGATTTAGTTTGATTTGAATTCTGCAGCATCTCAAGAAAACTCAAGGACTATGTAATGAAGTATCTGTGGGTAATAAAACCTTTCTTCTGAGGAATTAACATGTAATTACTCTCTATCATGACCATCTCAGTGAGAATCCCCAAGTCTGCTCCACGTTTGAATCCATGAGGTAGAGCAGGATCATGTGGTGTTACGGTTCAAAATACTTTGAACAGAGGCACTTGAAACACAATAATTTAATTAACCTCTCTTTAGTAAGAAAAAAATAAGATAATCTGTTGATAATTTTGTCCTGGCTTCACTGACAAGCTTTGTTGCCTTATTCTATGGTTATTGTTTGAAATCTGAGCATCAGGTCAAATCAGGTACTTGTTATTCATAGATGTTGAGAAAGGATATGGTTTTTTCCATGAGAAGTCAGACTCAAGTTTTTATTGGTACATGACATCCATGAGAAAGCCAGAGAAGCATCCAAAATTGAAACTAGAAGTGAGAGTTGAAATTTAAAACTACCAGATTTAAGATACTTCAAAGATTCAGACATGTTATATATATAAATATTTGCAAAAACATCTTTTGAAAGTAGTTGTCCTTAACACTTTTGGACTGTGAATGAAATCTCTTTTATTTTTTTTTCATGATGCTTAGACTCTTATCACTCTTCACATGTAAATTATTTGATCCTGAAAAATAAAATACACCTGAAAGTAAATAAGCTAAACTATTGTGACCAGGATTCACAGGAGAAAAAGAGATAGTAGTCAGTATTTTCTGGACTAAGTCCAGTGAGTTCTGAACTACAAACAGAGTACATTTAAGAATATTAATTAAAATTAAACAGAGAAGGAGAGAAAAAATAGAAATATAATTCTGAAATAGAAGACAAATGGAAAGTGCACCTAAAGCTAAGCACTTAAACCAAGTTAGAAAATTACAATAAACTCCCTTAAAAATAACAGAGAAATCATGCAGCAAAAGTAGAATTTTATTGTAGTCAAATTAGACTAGAAGTGAACATTAGGAAAACACATGAAATAAACAGTATTTTAGAACTGGAAATTTAAAAGTGGAAGAAAAATAAATGGGATAAACTGCTCAGTAAAACTGAAGATGTTCAGTTTGTTGTAAAATAAAGCTCTCCAGTAATAAAGCTATACAGACAACAAAAGGAATATTAAAGTTATCTGTATTTAAGACAAAGATTCAGGCCTTAGATGTTTCCAAGAATGGTTGCAACAAGACCTGAAAGGGTTTTCAAACCATTAAAAGTTTTATTTTCTTGCTTTACTTATTTTTACACAAGCAGCTGCAAGGTGATAAACTACATGATAAGCATAAAGTGATAATAGAATTTGATAAGACAGGACATGCTCAGTGTAGCACAATTCATGCCAGATGGTGAAACTAGCTGAAGTCACAAACAAATAAAAGAAATTGTTCATTCAAGTCCAAAGCTGACCTCCCAGAATTCACAGAAAGAACATCAGATAAAAGAAATAAAATATCTTTGCCCCATAGCACAATTTGACATTAACGGCAGTGCAAGAAATTCATGCCTAACCAATTATCTGCCTTTTTCCACATTTATTACTTGTCTATGCTTTGGCTTACCACCAATCTACTCCAATTGTACTACTGATACTTCATCTCATTTGAAATATGTATTCGCCCTTTCTTCCACCACTCTTTGACTTGTCTTTTTCACAGCAGGAAGGCAATCATAGTCCAGTCCTATCTAAAGACTTTTTTCAGACCACACTTTCTCCACAGAGAGAAAATGGAGTAACAGCAAAACCATTATAAGCATACAATCACTTTCTTACATCTCACCAATACTACCCAAGGTCTAGGCCCAATGTGTTGAAACACAAGGAACTTTATTGCTGAAGGGGCAACTTTATGCAGCATCCTGTCAACAAATAAATGCTTCAAGACCACTGATCATCATCTGGTACAGTTTAGTCATTTCTAGTTTTAGCAGGTTCCAAACTAGCAGCTAAAAGAAAAGAATTTGTCTTATAACATCAGCCCCCACTCCCCTACAGGCAGAGCAAGATTTGCCAATACTTCTGTCATACACTCTCAGGCATCACAAGAAAGAGTATTGCTATTAACCTGCCACAGCAATGACTTCACACTTAGTAACTCCTCACATCTTCTCTTCCTCTGTTCTTAATTAGCAGAGGATGCTTGTCTAGGGACTTCAGGCTGGAAGCAGCCACCCTTGCACCCAGTTGGATGCGTGGTAGTAATTGCTGCAGCTGCAAAGCCATCATTAAAGCCGAGGTGGTTCCTCAGTCCCAGAGCCCTACTGCAGCTGTGCCTCTTCCTGTCAGCCTAGCTGCTGCAGCACCAGGTCAAGTCAAGCTCAGGTGACTGCTTTGCTCTTTTGTAGACTGGGGACCTGGCTCCCCATTGCCTGGGGCAGTGTGCTGTCATTGATCGCTATGCAAAGTGGGTGTAACACACTGCTGCAGCACTAAATTAGACTGATGAAAACCACTAAGATCAAACTAACAACATGAGATGGCTTCCTCTCAGCAGGAGACTTCAATAAGACACTTTCAATTTAAGTGTAAAATTCTCTGTCTTTTTCCATACTATAGATTCAGCAGGGGCCAATTCCTTCACAAGCAAGCCTCTGAGTTGGCTTTTTTTAGGTTTCTTGTTTTCCTAATAAACCAGCAAACACAATCACAGCTGTCACTGTAAAGGCATCTTACCAGGCTTACCTGATTCACACAGCAGGCTACAATAACAACAAGAGATCTGACATGAAAGCAGACTGATACAGAGGAAAGGAACAGCAATCAAAGATAAAATTGTTAATGGAAGGGGGGAAAAAATCTTTTAGAAGCTGTGCAAACAAAAAATGGTGGTAAAGAACAATCGAATTGTTAGCTTTAATTTCAGAGGAACAAGTAGGAAAAGACTACTATGTCTTAAAGATTAAAGTTGCTTTGACTATTGCAAAAAAATGAGCCGTTAATGAAGGTGGCAGGATGAATTCAACAGAAATGCAAGAAAAGAAAGCTGGACTACCGAGGCAGTAAAATGAATGAGGCAAAGTGGTACATGTTTATGACAGTAATGGCCCAGAAGAGAGATATACCCAGCTCCTTACTTTTGGGCTTGTTTGGTTTTTTTCTGTGTTTTTTTCTCAAGTTTGGTTCATTAACTTTCTCCGTAATTTCACACAACATGCCCTTCCTACTAATCTTACAACTGAGTATTTTGTGGTTGCTTTTGTCAGATGTAACATCTCAAGGAAGGAGAACTACACAGCTTGAAAGAAATTGTGGCCGTGCAGCATCATCCTCTCTACCTCCAGGGGTAGGGACCTTCATAGCAGGCTGTTTGTAAAACCAACAGTGCCTATGGAGTTCAAACATCAGAGACAATATGTATCGAAGCATGTCTGAGTTGCAGTCAAAGGCAAAACCATACAAGCTAGCTTGTGTGCCAAGTAGATGAGACAGCTTGTGTGCCAAAAGCAATGTATCTCAGCATCACCACAGTTCTTACTTCACTATTACAAATGAATTTCCTGATATGATCGATATGAAGAGAATTATAGAGTTCAGCACACCTGTCTCTTCAGCCTGGGCAATGTTAATAATAATAGCATCTCCTCAGCAGTGGAATTACAGTGATGTAAAAGAGGAAAATGCTTCATAGAACAGACTGTTTTAATTAACTCTTATGTTTTTTTTAAGAAAAAAACCATTTTCTATTTCTAAGTATCAGAAGGGACAAGGATGAACGTAATTATATTTGATGAGTCCTCTATACATCTATCCATCCATCCAAACACTGACAAGAATATCCCTCAGTATGATGCCTTTCCATCTCTCTCCATGGAATCCCAATGCTTTCTGTTAAGTAAAACAGAGGCAGGAATCAGTCTTCAGGAAAATTATTTGGTTTAGCTACATCCACACTGTACAGCACTTGGCATCCTTCTTTCCCTGAGCTTCAGTCACCTTAAGCCTGAATGTTTTAATCTCTGAATGTTTTCTATTCAGTTGCACATGTCCAGACTACTGAGAAGTCTTTTCTGTGGTCTATCAGTGTTTCACTGCCTTACAACGGAGGTGTTTTGGGGGCTTTTGGGTGTAGCATGAGTACAGGAACAAGGGAGTGTTTGAGGATGCCAGTCTTGCTGGAATACTGTTAGAGGACTATACAAGGCAGAACTGGTGCACTATGCAAGTCTTACTGTCAGAGATATGAGAGCTCCCTGACACATACTATCTCTCAAATTCTACTCAGACACAATCAGAAAATTCCAGTGGGTGCTAAAATCATGTCTGGGAGCATGATGGCAACTAAATAACATTTATGATGACAGAGCAAGTCTTTAAGACCATTCCTGGGATATGGTTTATTCAGCAGTATAGATACATTATGACTAATTTTCCCACTTTCTTGTCTTTTTCTATTTCTCCAGGCTAAAAGATTTGTATAAAGCAGTTGAGTCAGTGGAATCTTTTAATAGGACCTAGTAGTTGGCAAAGGAAACAATAAAGACAGGAAGCAAGAAACAAAAACCTGATTAAAGCATGAATTAGCATACAATTAATGACAATCCAAACCTGAGAATGAAACAAAGGCTTAGATGGTCATGGCAGCAGTATTTCCACTGTGGTGGAAACTTACCCAGGCATTCAAACTGTTCTGTCCCTGATGTGACACATCACCATTACAGGAAAACTACAAAAGATATCTTGAGGTTTAGGAGCTTTTTTGTTTTCATTCCCCTCAAACAAAAAAGGACAAGCTAGAAATATATCTGCAGAAAAAGACAATAACAGCTTCCCTTTACTGACAAACTGATCTGTCAGTTTAGATGGGTTCCTTGTTGCTTTGCAATTTTTGACACCTTTCTCTCCATGCCAAGAAGACATAGTAGAGATGATGAGCACTAATAGTGGTGTGTGAGCCAACATTCGCATCAATGGACTCTGATGCAGTCACAACTCTGCTAACTACATCTGATTTCTGATCAGTCAGTGGCACAGCAAACCTGAAGTAAGACTAAAAGGTACACTGTGATTACATTTATGAAAACACCTATGATAAAAGCGAAAGCTAATGTGTCTGTGTAAAAAGGATGTGCCTTGTTTTTCTCAAGGTATTCATATTATGACTTATTTTGCAGCAGCAGTTAGTCTTCAAGTAAATGAAGACAAAGTCTGCTGACCAGAGAATTAAAGAAGCGACTATTTTAACAAGTAATTGGTAAAAAAATGCTTAACCAGTAATCAGAAGCATAGGCCATATGTTTTCAAATATGACCAAATCATTTGCATAGTGTTTATGTGCAATAAATTAAAGTCAAATGAAAAATCTGCTGACAGGAAATAAGTAGCAATAAGGGTAGAGCGATATGTTAAATCCTTCATTCTGGATCATTTAGGTAATGTTCCATTCATTTTAGATTCACGAGGAGAAGCCTTTACAGATTGGGCATGAATGCCATAAATCTCAGGTTATCCATTATTAGGTGGCATTTTGCTGGTTGCAATTGTGCATGTTTACTTTGTGCATAATTAACTGCATAATAGCTGTCTGTGCTCTGCACAGAATTTACACTCAGGCTCTCATCAAAACAAATGACTCTGGAAAGTAGGACAGTTCCATTAAGCTCTCCACAATCTGCATTTTCTAATACCAGTTCTCAGAAAATGGAGCTGGAGCTTTGATTTCCCAACCACAATGAGAATAAAATCTGGTCTATCAAAAGGCCCCATGTTTGTTTTTCAGGTTATTTTATTAAATCTCACAGAAGTAGTCGGAACAGCAACGGGTGGAGACGGAGCAAAGCTAGAATAGCTAACAGAAGCTGGGATGGTACATTTCCATAAAAATAATAAGTATGGAGCAGATTTGGACAGGCAATTGATCATTGCACAGCTCCATGCTATGGATCAAAAATTTCACCCTGCAGTTCTTCTATTTCTGTGCATGACTGCCACTACTAGGTCAACTACTTCTGCCATACAGTTTCTTTATACACTGTATGTCAGCAAAAGCTCCCAGGTTTCATTTTCCATAATGCAAAATTGGATGGAGAAGAGAAAAAATAAAATAAAATAAGGTTGAAAGGAGGAGAAAGCTGTTAATAAAATAAAGTTAGTCTCAAATAAAGAGGGAAAAGCTGCTTATACAGAGGCCTGCAGTCACAGAATAAGGTGAGGCAAAATATAGAGAACTGGTGGATTTGACTGTTTTGTGGAACTGCAAGGTGATGTCTCCATACTTTTAATGATTTATATGTACATAAAGAGTATTTAGTATAAATGCAGATATGCAGTGAATAGTATTTTACAGCTGCTCTGCTGCATAAAGAAATTGTTTTATTACAGGAGTTGTTTGAAAAGTGATTACTAAAAATGCGTGGGAAGAAATATTATATCCTACCTTTATGTTTGATGGAAATATTGTGATAAAAAGTGACTATCATAGTGCAGGATAATATAAATATTCATAGCAAATAAAATTTCTCAGATTGGGCAGCTCTAAGCTAAAAACCATGAAGAATATAAATGACCCACTAATGCTTATGAGCTTCCATTTTTCCCCCATGAGGTAATATAGGGCTGCACTTCAGGGAGACAAATTAAATGCTAAATAGCAAATATAATAACATGTGTTTTCTATAAATTAATTTCTTTCTGTTTTGCAGGTTACCATAAGGTAAACTTCCTTTTTATTTCTTGTAAAAAATTATACACTACTTTATGAAGTGGGTTAGGGATGGAAATGTTTTTTTTCCAGGTTTTCCTTTTTTCTTTTAAAATAAGATGTGGTTTCTTACAGCATAGCAGTGGGAGGGGCGTTTTGAGTATTTTTTTAATCGCTTTTCTTAGAAGGGATCTCACACATGTCACACCCTACTTTCCCCAGAGAAGTTTGGTTTATTTGGTTCATGTAATATTAGTGAGAAGGATTTTTCATTAGAGAAAATTCAGATCAGAGATGAAGCAAATTGCAGTGCTTTTCCACAACTCGAGTAATACAGACATAAATTCCTGCAGTCAGGCATGTTTCATGTTTCCTTTTTTTTTTTTCAAAATCTTTACTATTGTAAAGAATGCATCAAAACATACCAAAATCAATACCAAAACATGCCACATCCTGCAAGCTGTTGTCTATATATTTTTGAATTTTCAAGATGCTATGTAAACAATAATTAGTACCAGTGCAAGTATGCAGTGAATACTCTTTTACACTGATCTGCTGCATAAAAGAAGTGCTTTATAACCAGAGTTGCATTCATTTCTCTTTCTGCTCCCTTTTGGTTGTGAAATGAAAGGGACAAGCAGGTAGCAAACAAGTTTCTCCTGTAGGATTTTCCAGACTGAGATTTACGTATTTCTGCCCAAATCAGATGTAATAGTGCTGCTTTATACCCCACCTTTCAGCAAAACACCTCATTATTAATAATTTCTCCTGGAAACTGTTGTTTTGTTTTCCTTTTGTAGATGATTCATCAACATATGAATTTAATTAAAAGGTTCATCAAAATCTGTTGAGCACCCAGTGCAAGTCAGTAAGAGTTTCTGCTTTTTTTTTCATTTATGCCTTTGAGCAACCTACTCTCACCCCTGAAAGCACCATTGTACAAGTTGAAATAGAAGTCTGCATTCATCAAACAGCTCCTCCGGTAGAGTTATCCTTTTCATTCACAAGCCCCCAACATCTTTCTTACAAGAAAAAACAGAACCCTAACAAGAAAAGAGATACAACTCTTCAAAGAGAAGAGAAAGAAAACTTTAGACATTAAATGCCATCAAGACCCATCCACATCCAAGCAGTACCTGCATAAAACTCTACAGCTCACAGTCTTAAGCAAACTGCCCATCTCAGCTGTGATCAAACCCAATACTTCTCTTTGAACATCCACTGCTGTAGAGCAGGAGAGCCTCCTGGATTTCTCTAGGCTTGTTGATTTTCTTCAACTGAGCACTTGACTCTTTCCAAAGTCTGTTTGCTCTTGTTATGATATTATATACATATTATATATGTATATGTATATAATATGTATATATATGTATATATATATGTCATTACTATGTAATTTATTAAAAAAGAATACATACATACATATGCTGTGCTGTCAAATATTATTTCCAATGTATTTTATAACAAAAAGCACACAGATGTTTACATAAAATTTATCTGTTTGTGCTTCTAACATCCTCACAAGAATATTTTGTGCCATTATAAATGTGAAAGATATACAGAATCAGAGGGATGCTTCAGGATTTGTATTATGTTTATAGTACACTACTGGAAAACATGCTTGGATGAATGAGAGTATTTATTAATAAGCTTTTAAAAATGCGTAGTAGGAACAAAGAAAACAGGTTTCTTTTTAAATAACACATGATGATTTAAGGGTCAAAACCATTTCCCTTTTTTTATAATACTCAGTGACTCTCCTACATTAACAAAATAGTCCCATCTGGAACTTTCTTCTGTCTGGAAATAAGCAGTGAATCAGGGAGTGTGAAGGTATGTCTGCAGCTTATAGCTAGTCAAAATTTAGGTAGATTAATTCCTAGGCATGACCAGTCAGGGGAAGGATAAGTCAGAGCAGCTTCAAGGAGCTACCTCAGACTTGGGCTATTATTTGTTTTGTCTGCAGCAGCCCAGGACAGAGGGAGAAGGTCCTCCTTGACATTTGGATTAGATGCCTCTCCTCCGACTGACTCTAGTCATTGATAACGTGGGTATATGTGTATGAACTGGTAGTGCCTGGTTCCCCTCCTGGGCAACAGAGAGAAAGAGATGCCATTGAGGTTCACTAGCCTGTTTTAGATAGTTCTTATGAGATGAGGAGTAGATAGATACATATCTTGGTACCATAGACATCTGCAGATGTCTATGATTTGGTCTGATGAATTAAAATTTTTTGTCTGCTCTGATTCTCAGGATCCATGTTAGATCCATGTTCAAAGCCTTGACTTTCAGTAATTATTTTTCAGCTGTTGTAGCTTCCCCTGGACAGTAACAAAAATTTTTTTATCTGCAGACCTCTGGAGACAGAAAACCTTCAGCAGCAAGTTTTAATCTAATCTGGACAACTGAACCATACTAGAAAAAGTTCTGGACCAAAGCTCATAGTCTGAATAACTGAGCAAATAATTTTGACTCCTGGCTGCACTTTTTAGAGCCTCTCTGCCTAGATAATGTCTATCAAATTTTAGTTCTGTTATGAATTTATCATGACAATTTCAGGCTGATCTTAAAATCAGTGAAAGAAATTCTGCTAGAAATTCTGGATGAGATAAAATTTCACAGTCAGTTTGTATTTTAAGCAAATTTTGTCTGTGCAAATATATGTTTTTCAGACAATAATGATGAGGCATGCGTCTGTATTCAATAGGTAAAAAGGCCTGTTTCCCTATGAGCAAGCACATTTTTTCAGGAATAAACAGAATCATGAATGTTTAACATATAAAAGCAAGAAAACATGGGAAATAATTGTATGCAAACCTGTTTCATCCAAAAGATCCATAATAACAGCAGACATCTTAAAAATTAACTGATTTTATATCCTCTATGTCTAAGCCATAGATGTTCCTATTTCTTTTCACTTGCTACAAAGGATGATCCTAGAAAGAAAATCAGGTGAAGATACCTAATCAAAAGCTAAGCAACATGAATGTTTTCTAATAATTCTCATTCTTGTATATTGTACATGGAAATTTAGAGCTCAAAGCCAGATTCTCTGTTGAGTTGTAAATATTTACAGTTATTATCTTGGATATCATTGTGGGTCACTGCTACATTTACCCTGCTGATTTTTCTTCTTCTAGGATTTTGATCAAAGATTCTGTTGAGAAAAGTCATCTTACTCCCTGCTAGTTTTGCTTATTCAAGATAGTAGGAGTTTTTGTTATGGTAAAATATATTCTCATCTCTAAATTCTGCTGCGATCAGAGTAAAATCCTGAGGCTGGTTTTCTCAACATGAATGCATATGGAAGAGATGACATCTTAGACCTGTATTCCAAAACATGTATATAGGTGCAAATGATAATAATTAAAACATTTAAACTTCATGTCAATGATTTTTACTTCAGTAGAAAAAGGAATTATAATGCCCTAGGCATTTGTAAGTACTTATTAAGTTCTAAAAAAAAGTTACTATAAATGACATTCATAAGAACTATTTCATGATGTGTCTTCCTCAGAATTACACAGAATTTTTGATGCTTTTACATGATTCCTCCACACTTTAAAAATTTTTTTGCTTAAAAGTCATAGAAAATGAGCACTATAGAAGTTATCTGATATCTGAAATTTGTATAAGTTCAAAGGTCACAATTGTTTAAGTACTGAGGTCACTCTGTTTTTTTTTCACAGTGGCATACTTGAGTCTAAGAGCTTAGTTTAAGTTGCTTTCAGAACATGGGAGCAGTTAACACTGGAGGAAGGTATTTGCAGCAGCAGGAACTGTTACAAAGATCACTTGAGACCCATCTTCAACTGCTGTTTATAGATATCAGATCAGGAAAATTATCTCACTTCCACTGTAAACAGAAATGCTTCTCCAAGATTCTGCCTTGCGGTCGGGTTCACTGATGCTGAAGTTGCTTCTCATAGCCATAATCCCCTAACTGTTGCACAGTGTAAATATCCTGATGTCCAGCAAGCACACTTGAAAAGTTAGCCCAAGCCAGACCCTATTTAGATCATATCACTACTATTGATGGTTTAATTTATTTTCCAGTCTGTCTCAGATATTCTTGAATGAAAGTCATGTCAGCTCATAATGCCTGGTTTCTATTCACTAATAAGAATGACAAATGTATAGTCTGCAACAATTTATGTCAAACCAGTGTCATGTTAAACTGTATTTACTGAGGAGATTGAAGTGTTGTGAATAGGGCTATCATTTTACCTACTATGTATAACATATTTGGAGACAATTTTCATCACATTTGAATAATATTTTGGCACAAGAACACTATCTGTTAGATGTGGAAGCAGGTCTTACACCCAGTTTCCTTACATTTATCATGTTCTATATATTCTGAAGGAGCTAGAAAGAAATGTGCCATTTTCCTTTCTGTCTGGTTGGAAGTGCTGTTAGTGCTTGCCATTGATAGGGCAGAGAGGGACCACCACAAATAAAACAAGTCATTCTGTAAAGACTTATCCAAACACAGCATCAGAAATAACACTGTCTCAGGAGAGAGATTATCATGTTCTAAGATTGGTGTCTGCTGTCTCTGTAAGAGTCATTACAGGGAAGTAACATCTCTGTCCTACAGCCTGCTCATTCACGACAAAAGAGACATTTATCCTTTGGAAGATGGAGTGCTTCCTAAAGAGGAAATTTCATGGATGAAGGAGAGAAAATCTGTATCAAAACCTATTTGGGACATCTCCCTAAGGTTTGATGACACAACAATTTGAATTACAACTGCCTGTATTCTGGACTGCACAGCTTATCTGCAAATAGTGGCAAATCACCATGACAACTTACATAAGCCTGGATGTCTATGGTTCTTTGGATTTGTTCCTGCTTCAGTAATCATAACACATGAAGACTGAACTAAGAGCCTACGTATTTATCTTTACTTTCTGTTTACTATTTTATGTGTTTTCTGATTGCTTTCATTTCATCTTGCCTGTCTCTTTCATGTTCTTAACTTGTATTAAATTTCCACTGGCAATAACATAAGTTAGGCATGACAAAAGGAACCATAAAAATGAGAATAAAGAAACTTTAACCCATTAACTTTTAAAAGTGGTAATACTTCAAAAGGATACCACTTACAGAAATTGAGAAAAAGAGTAAACATGGTAAGAATACTGCAAACAAATCTGTTGTACAGTAATTGGAATTCATGTACTGGTTCCTTCTAATGAAACATTAATGACCCATCAGTTGCACAAGTTAACAACAAAAACTACAAATATATGCAGAAAAGTACAAATTACATACTGTGATTTAACTGTTGATGAATTTCAGTTTCCCCTGCTGTTGATAAATAGGCTATTTCCTTTCAGTTTATGTTTGGAGGGTTTTTTCCCAATTCAGAAAAAAACCTTCTCTATATTATTCTGCAATATAGAATGTCATCTCTTTGAATTAGTTGGAAGTGCTTGGATCAAGGGAAATCAGCCTGCTAATCCCAAGGATCCTACTGTGCATGCCATTCATATCTCCTCACTAGAAATGGAATTACTGATATTTTGAATGAGGAGGGCAATGCTTCTCCACATTAATCACCATTAATCACCGCTAATTATTTAGCAGTCAGAAGAGTCAGATTCCATCCTTCACTTCTGTTTCGATGCATCCCTGAAATCAACAGCTTTGAACTTTCAATGTTCAAAGTGGAAATTCAGAAGGGGTAATACAGAAATTTTAAAGTAACACTTACCTGCTCTAACATGTTTGTTTCACCTGAAAACAAAAAAGAACATGGCAATATTTAAAGTCTCAGTACCACAATAATGTGCCACCACACACTGGATCATTTTGAACTCTGATAGGGAATGAGACCCATAAGCCCACCTTGATTACTATCTCTGACTGTAATCATAATAGCATGCTTTGTAAAACTGAATCTGAGTTAAGCACAAATAATGCTTTTTCTTACCTTCAGTCATTTGCCATTCAGTTCAGTTCCTTATTTAAAGAGATTGTATAGTCTATATTGTTTTGACTATATAGAAGGCTAAAGTATTCTCAGAGATGAAAACATAACTTATCAATAAGACAATACTATTTCCAAGATTAATTTAGCCTATGCAGAAAGCTTTGCATAGGCTAATTTATCCTGATTATCACTTAATTTTGTCATCTGCAGTTGCTCCAGATTACTTCTGAAGTTACCTAACTTGATCCTAGCTTAACAGCACAAATAAACATGGCTTTTTGCAGAAACATTGCCCTGTGTGGTTCATGCTCCACAGGTTGGTTCACCAATGCTCAAAAATATGCCTAAAATAACCAAGAGTTTCTTTACTCCATTGACTAGGGAGGAACTCAAGCCATACCTCTCGGATTTCTAATGAGCAAAGGTTGAAGTGAAACATATCTCACATTGTCAACTTAACATGTATCACTGTTTTCTAGAATTGTTTCCTAGACTAATTTTATAGCCTTTTCTACTTGGTGGGAGGCAGAGTATGCTGGATATCAAAAGGTGGAAATTTTTGGACCGCTGAGATCAAGTTCTATTCCTACACATCATGATGTTTAATGCAAGGGCAAGCCCACCAGTTTAATATAAATGTGCTCTCTGATTTCACGTCAGATTTTGAAATACCAAACATCGAGAAAGAAAACCGTAATATTGTTACCACACTGCCCCATTACTGCAGACAGTTAAAGACAAGGATACAGATCATGTCTTTGATGGATTAAGACATTTGCATTGTTAGTATTTATACTGTTCAAATCCATTTAAAAGAGAAATAATTAGAAATTACTTCAGCTACCTTTTCTAGTACATAGCCTGAACATCAGGCAAGTAATTGCTTGTTTAATTTTACTGTGTTTTCTGAAACCACTTATTTAAATTAATAGAAATAATCTCTTCTCTAAGGATACTAATTTTATAGATATTATATGGCTGATCAAGTTTCCTAACTTGTTGCTGAAGGTACAAAATTATTTATGTGAAATGAAATAAGCAATTCACTAAGCATGGTCTATGGCAGGGTATTGCCAGGGTATGGCAAGGTTGTTATCCTTTCAATGAGGTGTTACAGAAAAGCCACATCTGCATGCTTCTTTTGACAGATGAAAATTAAAAGACCTACAATAGTAATACAGTCATGCTCATCCTGATGTCCTTGCCAATATTTTTTTATCTATGAATCAAACAAGTACCAATCCTGGGTCCTGCAAGTCATTTGAGTCATTGCAGAACACAATGCATATTTCAGTAAGCCATGTTATCATTGCACAATTTTCTAGCCTTATTTATTGAAATCTTACCAACAGTGAGCATATGAAAGTGATTTTGAAAAGACAAACCTTTGACAAAACCACCTAGCTTGTTGAATTTGGAGAAACTTTCATTGTTTATTCTAGTCTTTAAAAACAAATTTCTCATAAGTAATCTGAGAAAAATAGTCACTTTGTGAAATAATCATTCTGCTTTGTGAAATGGATGTGAAATCACTATTAGACCTCCTGAATGCGTCTTTGAATTGTACGGATGACATAGGATCCAGTCTGGAAAGAAGTGTCTCCTGATCTGAATTCTGACTCAAGTCTGATTTCCAATGCAATTCAGACTATGCTACACCCCAGCATGCAAAAAGGACTTTATTTACTCTTATCTCTAAGTAAAGCTTCAGCTCTTCACTCTTTTCTAATATATATTTAAATTACTTTATGTCCTCTTTAAGTTCCAGTCTTAAACTGATACTTGATTTATTTCTGGTCTGTGTAATTTGTGCTCAAGGAAAAAGAAAAGAAAAAAAATTAGAAAAAAGTAGAAACCTTAATAGAGATTCACTTTGACATTCTGGCCCCAGAAGAAATAACATTACTTTCATACTTATCCATCTGGTTTTGCTGGAGAATATATGCTTATAATTTTCTAGGGACATGTGGGCGACCTTCCAGTTGAGCCATTAACATCCGTTACATTCTAACAACACACTAATTAATGTTCTCTGATGGTTTTGCATGCAAAACTGCAGTGGGAAATGCGTCCTGAAATTAAAAAGGTTGGAATTCAAAAGTGAAAGTCACAAGATGAGTCTTCAGTTGATGTGAAACCCCAGTTTAACACATCTGCAATCATATTTAAATAATAGCAGTTTGAATTTCAGAAAAGAATACATCAAGTATTTATTAAAGTCAGCTCTTGCAAGAAAAAGGCTGACCACTCATGTTGCCTAGCAACTCCATTTTGTTACAGGGAAGCTAATACTGGATAGTTATGATTTGGGGAGCACTAGCTGGAAGAAATAGTTTGCATGAGAAATGCATTAATACCTGTTTTCATTAGGAACTACACTTTTTCAGTAAAACCGGTCAGTGGCAGTCCTGAGTCAACCACCTGTCTGGGTATGGTTTTATTTGTATGAAATGGCAGGTGTAATAATGGAAAAACAAAGTGTTTCAGAAATTAACACGGGAAAAAACAGAATCTTGCCTGGGTTTTCACACTGCTAAGTTAGTAACATATTGTACATTTATTTATAAGTTTATATCCAAGGATTTCAAAGACCTTTACAAGATAGAAATTATGAGTTACCAGTCCTCAAGGACAGGGCTTCCACTGATTGCTTCTAGCATTCTTTTACACCATCGTTTAATATTAGTTTATTTTTCTCTCCACTCCTTTTTTTTGGTATTTTCAGTCTTCCCTTTCTGTAAAACACTGATAATTAGCACTTGAGATACAATTTGGGCACTAAAATTAGCATTAAAATTTTAAAGTTGTATCTGCTCCAACTCCATGTTCCTATGTAACATCTCCATGGGCAGACACATTTAAGGCAGGCTGAGTCAGCAGCAATTCTTAGTTGCAGGAAACAGACTCTAGTGTGTCAGTTCACATTTCAATTGTTTCTTGGATAATAAACTTGTGTTTGAATATAGGCCTTTACAAAGCCCACAAAGGCAGACTCACAACAGGTACCACATGAAGACATCCAAATTATTCATGTCCACTTAGTGCATTCTGACTTTTTTTATCCGATAGGTTGAAGTCAGTTCTGTTCATGAAGCTTTGTGTTTCCATCTGTCTTTTTGTTCTTCAAGAGCTGTACTTAGGGACATTTTTAGCCTCTCACAGAAGAATTATCACACTCTGATATACTATAAACAAATACAAATGTAAGCCTACAGCTCATATTTACAATGAATACAAGCACAGAAGAAATCAATTCCATCCAGACTGTAGGAAGGCAGTATGGCTTCTTGAATCAGCATTTTCTTGAATCATGAAGCACTGATTAACATGTTTCATTTTAATTATGCAGGTAGCCCCACTGAAATGTGACTTCCTTTGAGCTCTACAGAACTAATCTCTGACAGAGGCTTCAGAAAGACTGAAAAATTAATATGCCATTGTAACCTCCATGGTATTTCCTCCCAGCTAATATTCATCTATGGCTGAAGGAAATTTTGAGTGAAAGGTTATACCTACACATCCATATTAAATTATCCCTTTTAAGTTTCTTTACATTTATTTCATCTTTATGCTTTCCACTTTCTCAGTGATACTTGCAACTTTTCAGGCTTAAGCACATATTGTGTAAGGATGGAATTATTTTTGTTTAAGTGTGCTGCCTTTTAATTTCATTAAGTTCTTCTGATACTTTCTGATGTCAGAAATGGTTACCATTTCTTCCTCACATCTTTTACCTGTCACTTTGATGTTTTAGGAAGAAGAAATCTGTCATTTCAAACTAAGCAGAATAATTACCTCTGTTGGATATATGGTTTCATAGAAACTGCCATAAGATTCTATTTTTTTTCCTTTAGCATGTTAAAATATGATCTGTTTCATGTTAGTATAGAAATTATTCCATAGTTTCAATTACATCTGCCATAATTATCTTTAAACTACTTTTGTTCTGATATATCCCTCTCCTCTCCTCTTTTCTCCCTTTTCTAACACAAAGAAAATCCCACAAAGCATTCAAGACTGTGTTCACCATCATTCTTTTTTAACTGCATAACTAGGATATAACTTTTCTACTCAGCCAGTGAGGAGGCTGAGATGGCGCAAGAAGTTGGGATGGGAGCAGAGACAGCTGACCTCAACTGAACAAAATGTTCTTTCATACCATATGACATCGTGCTCAGTATTTAAACCTGAGGAAAAAATAAGAAGTCAGGGATGTTTGGAGTAATGGCATTTGTCTTTCCAAGTACCCATTACCCATGGTGGAGCACTGCTTTCCTAGAGACAGCTAAACACCTAACTGCTGATGGGAAGCAGTTAGTGGATTCCATGTTTTGTAATACTTACATGCACAAATTTTGATCTACCTATTAAACTGTTTTTATCTCAAACCATGAGTTTTTTCTCACTTTTATTCTTCTGATTCTCTTCTCTTTCCAAAGTGGGGCAAATGAAGAAGCAGCTATGTGGTTCTTGCTGTT
Organism: Turnix velox; assembly: GCA_013400935.1. Lineage (NCBI taxonomy): Eukaryota > Metazoa > Chordata > Aves > Charadriiformes > Turnicidae > Turnix > Turnix velox. Next base: position 19,606 of record VZTY01005489.1, read on the forward strand.
GGCTGGAGTTAAATCATGACACCATCATTAAGTTCTAGACAAACAATACACTTCCTAACATACAGGGCTACACCACTACCTCTCCTTCCTTGCCTGTCCCTTCTAAAAAGTGGACAGCTATCCATAGCAGTACTCCAGCTGTTCAAGTCATACTGCCATGTTTCCGTGTTGGAGACTATATCATATTTTTCCTATTGCACAATGGCTTCCAGCTCTTGTTGTCTGTTGGCCTTGCTGTGCGCACTGGTGTAGATGCACTTCAGCTGGGCTGTTGACCCCACCACTCTTTTGGTGGGAAAAGCCCTAATTCCTACCCAATATTCTCAGGCACTTACATGACTTCTAACACACCAATGATCTTTCTATATTTGCTGCCACATGGATCTCCATCCCCAAAGTTCACTGAGACAATAGACTGAAGGACATCATCAGCACGCTGTCCCTCAAACACTGGTGTGCTGCCCACAGGCTTAACTCTAGTAAGCCTGTTTTATCCATTCTCCCCTTCAAATACAGTTTAAAGCTCTCTCAATGAGCCCTGCTAACTCCTCTGCAAAGATCACTTTCCCTCTGTGAGACAAGTACACCAAATCTGTTGCCAGCAAATCCGAAGTCATTAAAACTGATCCATGATGAAGAAAACCAAAATTTGGCCAGTGAAATCAGCCTCAGAGTCAGGTATTGATCTGCTGCCTTTTCCTAAAGAGTCTAAAGGTTCTGTCTAATTGTGATCAACTGACAGGTTATAAAAGATCAATTAGTTCAATATTTCAGGATCATCATGTTCTACTTAATATTTTTTTAAATCTAAGCCCGTGATACCTGGAACCAATAGTCATTCCAGAGCAAATGCCACAAAGTATCTAAAATACTAAGCAAGAAATATTGAGCTGGTGGCAAATGCAGACACAAACTTGTTCAGCTGAAACTATTTAGGGATAGATATTTTATGGAGTAGATTGGAATTCTCTGTGAGTATGTCAGGAGCACAACTAAGACAATAATTATTTTGGCTGTTGCTCCTGATTTAGTCCAAATATCCTACCACTGCACAGATGGATCCCTAAGGAGAAGGATGTGCTGATGATGAGAGAGATGACTAATCTCAGAAGAGATCATAATAAGTACCTTGCTACATGGCTTCCATACATCATACTCATTGAAAAAATCAATGTTGCAGGCAAAGGAGCACCATCTCTTTTCACTGTAACAGGCTAACCCAACTGTTAAAATATCAGGTGATTACTGTTCATATCTTCATCTACATGTTTCTCTAGTGACACAAATACATCTGCCTCATATCTCTTCTCAGGTGTTTGTCTTCTCACTGTAATTGTCTTTATCATTCTGTGATACATTACTGTCTTTCATCTGAAACTTTTTTGTGGGAACTGCTGGGAGAAACAGGGATCAAGCTTAAATATTGATTTCAAAATTAACCCAATGGCTCTTGCTTTCACTGACCTGATTTCAGCTGGGTTTTTTTTATTTTCTTGTGCCAGGGTTTTGGTGCAACTGAGAGGCACTAAATCAGAGAGAGCTGTATGGAAGGAGCAGTGTAAGATAAAGTAACAAGAACAATCATCTCCCTCTTTGTTCAAAGCTGCATTTAATCTTTCACATGTACTTTTGGTTCTTCCCCATGCTGAAGTGGAGCTATACCCTTGCTTGGCCTCATATCTTGCTGATCTAGAGCTAGATCCTGACTTGACTTGATGGCTTGGCCTCGGTCAGACCTGTCTCTTCACTACAGACTTACCTGACATTCACCAGACTTTTGGGCTGACTTTGGTTACCATTACTGGCTCTGTTCCACTCACATTGTTCTGGCTCAGTGGGACTGTGCTCTTGTCAGTGATAACCCTGCCATCACCCCACAGCATTCCTTACCCCACAGAGCAGCCACCTTCACAGCTCCCCAACCATCAGCTAGATACTTGGGAAAGCCAACCAGTTCATCAAGGATTCTTAGTTAAGCAATCTTTTGTTTAAAAATAAGGAAAACCAAAGCAACTATACATAAGAAGAGTGGAAGCAATGAGTAAATCTATGTTTGTAAAACAGGCAAATAAGTCAGCACATTGATACCTTAGGCATAAACATTCTGACACTATTCTCACACCTGAGAATAAGTATGTCTGTAGATAGACTTCTTGATGCAGCATTACTGTCTTATTGAGGCACCTCTGTGATGACCAATTGTCACTGGTTAGCAGTGTCCCTAAGTCCATGACTGCAAGAACAGTCTGTCTCCCAGTGTTAGATGAAAGCAGAGTCAGTGTCTTTATGCTGAGATACCAGTAGGTACTGGCAGACCTTTCATCTAATGTGATCCATAACCCATGGCTTCCAAATTAATACACAATGAAGTTAGATCAAATTACACCATGAGTGTGTGTGTAATTGTATTTAAAATATGTGTGTGTGATTATAGGTGTATGTATATGTAGATGCAAAAAAATTTTACAGTTGAAATTCTAGTACTTTGTCTTTTTGAGTACTTTTCATGTGTACCTAATCCCCTTTGGGTCACAGTGGAATTCAGTATAAGTATCTACCATATCCAAGTTTACTTGGACATCTAAATGAGAAGTTTTATCTTCTAATCTCCTTGCTTATGATAGGAATTCTGTTCTATTCTATGATCTTTAAAGTACCTAAAGATTTGTTAGGGCTGAATTTGGTATTCAGTATCAGCACGGCTCACATAAAAACTTTTATACTTCATTGGACCACTAAAGCAGTCCTTAGCACTGGACCAGGCATGTGTTCAGAGCCTTCTTACCCGTTATAAAACTGACTGTATTCCTACAGGCAAAGCTTATTTACATCAATGCTGATGAGCAAGCTTCCCAGAAACTTCTTTTTACACGCCAAAATTTTTAAATGCATTACTGGTGTGTCTTTCCAAACAGCTGTGCTGTTAAATGTTAAAAACCCAAAGAACATTAAATTACTTAGATAAATGTGCATTATAAAATTCATCATGATATTATGGATGGTTCAAAATCATGCAGGTCAACATTATTACTTAGAAATCAGCTTTCTCAAAGTGGAAGTGAGTCAGAATCCATTTTCTGAGGACAAGAAAACTTTTAATAATATCAACCACACTACACTATTTACAGGAGAACAATTGCTGATCAAAAAGTCAAAAAGATTAGTGTGTTATGTCCTTGACATTTTGTTTTCACGGTAAAGTGTCAAATAACACACAGGCTTCATATTTTGCTAGGTATTTCACTATGCAAGTAGTTTTACAATGAAATTTCTCTAGAAAAAGATAAGAGTACTGGAACTCGAAGAGATACAATTAAGACAGATGGCAAATCTGACATTCTGGAATGTCATCAAGTGAGCATATTTCCTTAAACACATAATTTTGCTAGGATTTTTTGAGTTTTGGACAGTTCAGAAATATTAGCCAATTTGAACAGAGGGGGAAGACTTATTTATTTCAAAGGAGAGTCCAAGCAGTGACACTGATGTTCAAGGGGTTGACTGTCCCCACTTCACGCCCAGGAGAATTGCAAGGACAAAGAGCAACCTTTTCTCCAAGCTTTTGAATCCTCTTCTGTTCTGATGCCTCAGCTTACTGTTGCTACTTCATTCTACTTTGAAATAATTTGTGACAGAATGGACTATCTTGACAACAGTTTTTACAAACTTCCTGCAAACATGAGATGAGGAAACTCCTACAACATGCAAATATACTTTGATATGGACCAACACAGAGCAGGCAAAAGAAGGAAGGGCCTCTATTGTCAGCTCTTATCACAGAAATACATGCATAATGGCCAGGAACATGTTGAAGAGATAAAAGGAGATCCTGGACTGTAATATACCACTGCTCACTTCACCAGTTCCTTAAATTATTGCAAAGATCTGTAAACAGATACACTGAGAAAATACTTAGTGGGACACCACAGAAACAAAGGTGCAGTTTCCCTGCCAGTCTACAGTTTGCCTGCAATGGGAAGTTACATCATTCCCAAGCATGGGTTCAGAGAAGGTGTGTCCGCTACAGCTGGGCAACGCAATGATTTCTTTTCCCATCAGCTGAAGGTGTTCTGCTCTAGAGTTCCTGCATTAAGGGAAGTGAATGTTTGTCTTTGGAAAACTCCTCTGGAGCTCAGTTGTCCCTGCTTGTAACTGTCTCTTCAGTGGACTTTAACATTAATTAAACATTATCTATGATTTTTTGCTTTAGTTTGATGCAGTTAATGTGGACACAACTTCTTTCAAGATTAGATCAACTGAATGAAAGCTGAAAAGATGAAAAAATGCTTTTATGAAAGATCATACAAGTTGTAGTCTTTCTGTGGGTACCTGTTCTTTTCCAGTACATTTTCTAGTCGCTGAGAAAATTATCTTTGCTTCAAAGATATGGAAACAAGTTTCTCAGTGAGGCATGAGCCAGCATCATTGACAAATATGTTCCCAAATGTAACAGGGTAAACTCCATGCTACTGTTGGCAGCAGGTATCAGCTCCTTTCTTATTTGAATTCTGGAAAGTACACATTCTTGACTCTCTCCTGTCACCTCTGCACAACAGCAGATATTGCTTATGCTTTTTATGGTTAGGGCTTCAGCTTGTGAAAGATTCACTTTAATTTTAGCATTTTTATTTTCTTACTTATGTGTGCCATCTTCTGTCTTGTGTTCTGCCTTCTATTTCTCTCAATTAGAATTTATGTTTGGAACTCTCAGTCATATGGGATCTAGATACTTCAATCCCATTACTGTTCAATTAGACAAAGAGTCCTAATGGACATCCTGTTCAGTGAAAATCTCAGTATTTTTGACCTTGTTCTAATCTAACACATTCTTCAGCCCTAAATGTTTTTAATTCTCTATTTTCTTTTAGTAAATATTGACTGGACTATGCCTTTAAATCTTTGCTAGGTATGTCTTTATGCCATGAGGCCAGTTATGCTTTTGTGGTTTTTAAATGTTTTGGCAATTCTTTACAGACAAAAGTTGATTCTCAAGTCATGACGACACTAAATTAGGCCTAATTACATGCTTTTTCTGAGTTCATATCTTTCCACTGCAATAAATTATTGCAAGTAATCAAAATTTTTCTTCAATTGAAACGACATGGCAGGGTTAACGCGCCCTCATTTCTTAACATAAACAAGTCTTCAGTCCAGGCTGATATCCTTATGCTGTTTGCCTTGAAGAACAATCAACAGGGAAAATTAGGAAGATGAGGAAATTTATCAGCCTGGATCCAATGAAGCACTCTCTCAGAATGTGAGAGGGGAGTTTATATATATTTTATTTACTTTATCTAACTACTCCTTAAGTATTTCTTTACTGTACTGTCCAAAATATTTAAGCATCTAACTCCTGGCTTATTAAATTCCTCAAACACATTTCAGCAGTTATTAGTGTACTGCAAATCTAAAATTACATTAAAATATGACAAAGATAAGTAAAATTTAGCCTAACATTTCTTTAACTAAACAGGCCTCTCATTTCTTCATTTTTCTTTCCAAAGGAGTTTTCAAGATAACAGAGAATCATCAGTATTCCCTCTGTTCACTTCATTTAAATGAAGAACTCATTTCAGACCTATCTTTCCCAGCTTGCTAGTTAAAAAGAAAAAAAAAAAAAGAGGAAGAAAAGGAGAAAGTCTTTAAGGTCATAACAGAAAATTTTCATACTGCCCTAAACATGACACGGAATATTCTCTTTACCTCACTATCTTTTTAGGAGCAATTACTTCCTTTCATAATAATTTTTGTGTCTTTTCTAAGCTATGCCCTAAACCTGAACCTATTCTCTAATCAGCATAACCATGAGTCCTGCTCCCACCTCTGTTATTCTTCATTGCAGCTTCCCTTTCCTTTTGATATTTTTTCTTTTTTACTGCTTCTGAAAAACACTAAGTGCATTTCAATGCTGAAAAATTAGAATGTAATAAAAATACTAACTTATTTAGATTGTTCTTTTCATCTGGAAAGCCACTTAGTTGAATCTTCATAAATATTCTAATACAATTATACCAGGAAAACCTCCTAGTGAAAGTAGTACATATGACAAAAAACATTATTTTATCAGTACTGCTGATTTCCAAAACACATTCTTCAGGAGGGTTTTTATTTACTATAACTATTTTCTCACAGATATTGTTAGTCATATGTAGGCTTTTATTTTCTATCCTTCTTGCTGACAAAGCAGGTTTTTTAATAAGAAGCTACTAAACCCTCTCTTTCCAATCCAAGCATGGTTATCCCTGTTATATATTAACACAGATGACCAATTTCCATCATAAATAAAGTTTACAGAACATTTTTCATTGCTTTTGCTATTCAACAGGCCACATGCAGATTCCTGAAGAGTGTGAAATGCTTTAAAGAATGCCCTTGTGAGAAGGCACAAATAGCAAGAACCTGTTTTACCATGTGCTTCCTCATTCGAAAGTTTTCATAGGAGGCTAATCAGGAGGTCTCTCTTAGTCAGAAAGAGGTTTGTTTTGTGTGTCTATGTCCAGTTGCTGGCCATAGGTGAACTGCAAGTGGCCTCTGTGAGGAGAGATCAAAGACTGGTTCATGCCAGGAACAGCCACCTTCAACAGACCCATTACAGGACAGAGCTGGTGCCTTGTGCAAAACATATTTAAGAGAGGTAAAAATGTCTCACAGTAGTGGGTTAAAAAAACAACAATACTGTGAACACCAAGATCAGAAAATATGGATGGGAAGAGGTTCTTCAGGATCTGGAGCAAGTATTGCCTGCAGCCAGGCAGGCATATCAGAACTGCAGGCCACACAGATGAACCCAAGCTGAAGCGGGTTTATCCAAAGGACTGAAGCCCATAGACAAGACCCACACTGAAGAAAAATGGGGGGAAAGTGTGAGGAAGAGAGAGTGTCCTGAGACAGGAACTCAAATTCTCATTCCCCCATTCCCCTGTGCTGCTTGGTGGGAGTGCAGGAGATGAGGAGACAAATGTAGAAGTGAAGTTGAGCCTGGTAAAGCAGGGGTTGCTAAGAAGGTATTGTTTTGTCATTGTTTCACACAGTCTAAACCTGTTTTAACTGAGAATTAAATTAGTTTTCTCTGAGTCAAGTCTGTTTCGGCCATGACAGTAACTGCTAAGTGATCTCCCCATCCTTATCTCAACCCATGAGCCATTCCATCTCATTTTCTCCCCCTGCTCTGTTGAAGAGGGGTAGTGAGAGAGCAGCTGGGTGGATGTCTGGCAGACAAACATAGTCAGTGCATCACAAGATTCTACTAGGAGCAACTTTTTAGATTTTTTTCACAGATCAACAAATATCTCATTACTTAAGAACCAGAAATTTTATTGTAAGCTACAGATGCTTTCTTTCTATTTCTGAGTTGGTTTGCTTTTTTTAACAACTTGGAAAGTTGGATTTGGTTTGTATAATTAAGGCTATTTTGAATTATATGATCTTCCATTATTGCTGAGTGGAACTATGTAAGTACATAGCAAATATGATGCGTAGTACAACAGTGATTAAGTAAGCATGAGGTGTTACAGAAAACAGGTACATCATATTAGCTAAGGGTAATTTTGCACATGCTGATGTAGTACCAATCTGCAAAATTTTGTGTGTCAAGAAATGAGATAGTTATGAGCTCCTCATTTTTACCACTTTATCAAAGTGCATCCACTGGAACTGTGCATACAAGTGGAAACCATTTCATACTGGAATGTGGCAGTATGAAATATTATTCACTAACCATTCCCATTACTCATGTTAGATAGAAGCAGGATGGCATCAAAGGAATCTAACTGCAGAGACTCGAGTGGTGAATAAAACTAATTAGAGTCACATTTAATATCTTTATGTGGTTTATGTCAAACTAAGAGTATCTCCATACTTCCCATAGCAAGTAATAGGTCTCTTAATTTTTTCCACAATAAATCACTATATAGTCCTCCATCGCAGATAATACTTGAATAATGTGAAATTACAAGAATTTATTAGAGAAATATTTTAATCCTCTGTCTCCATTGCCAGAAGGAATGTTAATGTATAAAACCAGTTTTATGTTTAATGTTTCAATCTGAGGTGTGAGAAAATAATTACTCCTATTTTCAGCACCAATAAAGGCAACTAAAAGGACCATGTTACTTATTATTAATAGCCTGGTTTATAAAAACCATGGTAATAGAGAGAGAGCTTTCCTCCATTTTCTATTGTAAAGGACATATCCTATAGAAATGGAAAAATATTTCATTAGAAACAATGAAGAGTATAAAAAACAGGAAAGAAACCCCAATATTTTTCCTCATAGCAGTTCAGGTGATCTGAATTGAATCTTGGATAAATTCCTACAAAAACAAAATCAAGGGAGCACATATGTCATTGAGTTCCTCTCTGTAAAAATATGTGATATATGAGATATATTTGAAAGGTGATCCCAATTTACCTTTGAAAAGGCAGAGCTTTTAAATATTATGAAGAGATCTCGTCTATCTCAAATTAGGCACATTAATGTTAATCACTCATATGAGACAGACACCTCAATTTCACTTTAAAGATGATGAAGGGAAACAGGTACATTCTATCTCTCCTAAAATAGGATAGAGTGTGTGCACAAAATAGGTGAAATGAAAAGCTTGTCTTTATTTTCCCCTGTACTGTTAAAACAAAAGACTAAGAAGGATGATTTAGTTAGATGAGACCAGTTAAATAAAATGAGATCAATTCTGTCCTGTGTTTTAAAATGATACCTATATGCAGATATATGCCAACAAGTGCTGTTACAGATCTTTATTAAATTGTACTACTAATATGTACTCTTGTTTAGCATCTACTAGCATTAATTAATATTAATATTTAGTACTAAGTAATAGTAAATGTATGAGCAATCTCAGTCGATAAGATAAAATCTGCTTTCTCAAAATTCACCCAAAGTCAGAAAACAATCTACATTTGCATCTGAGTAAAGTCTGTTTTGGTTGTAATTACACCCATGAATATTTTAGATTATATCTTCCACATTTAGAGACTCATTGTTAATTGTTGAGAGGGAATTTTTTCTATTTCCTTGTGTTCACCCACACACGTGCAATTTTTAACTCCTAATAAATGTTAAAATGTTAATTCCTCATGGAACACCACAACTGTACATTTTGTGAAACAAGGATCTGATACAGTCATTGCTATGTATACTGAAAGAACTGTCACATTATTTTTAGCATCTCTCAATAAGGTCCTGAACAATTATTTGTACATAGGATCATAGAATCATAGAATAGTTTGGGTTGGAAGGGACCTCAAAGATCATCGAGTTCCAACCCCCCTGCCATAGGCAGGGACACCTCCAACTAGACCAGGCTGCCCAGTGCCCTGTCCAGCCTAGTCTTGAACACCTCCAGAGAGGGGGCATCCACAACCTCCCTGGGCAACCTGTTCCAGTCTTTCACCACCCTCACTGTAAAGAATTTCTTCCTTATGTCTAGTCTAAATCTATCCCCCTCTAATTTATATCCATTGTTTCTAGTCCTCCCATCCAATATTATGTTAAAAATTCCTTCCCCTGCCTTTCTGTAGGACCCCCTCAGGTACTGATAAGTTACTATGAGGTCCCCTCTGAGCCTTCTCTTCTCCAGGCTGAACAACCCTAACTCCTTCAGCCTAATGCCTTATTTCAAAATTGTAAACTGAGTGTCATTTATGTTTACAAATAAAAGAGACTAATAGTGTTTTCTCAGTATACAAAATTTATAAAATTTTTCATTTTGCATGACAACTGTCTATATGTAGAGCTTATGGGACTGATATTTTAATATAATAATGAAAATTTATTACAAGTAGCTCCTTAAAACTAGCATTAAGTAACATACTAGAAGATATTTTCTTGCATAGCCAATAGGTTTCCAGCAATTAGTTAACTTCTCAATCTGTTTGATTGTCTGCAAGTTATTTTTCTTTTTAAAAGCGTGAGGCCAGTTTTAGCAAGTTAGGCATTTAAGACTGAGACATAGATATTTCTATAAGCACTGCTGGAGTTGAAAAAGTTTATTTTAGAAACCCATGAATTTGTATTTGTTACTAATGAAATTGATATAATGCTTTCTTGTTGGAAGGCAGTGAACAGCAAGGTGATTTAATCTTCCACCATTATAGATGACACATGCACAAGTCTTTCAAAATATGTTTGCTACATTATATTAATTTTTCTGGAAAAATCTAAGGGAGATAGTAATAATACAGGATGAGAAAAACTCTTCTATCCATAAGAACTAATCTTGTTTCAGCTAATACCATTAGCAAAACAAGTTAGGTCAGAGACATACATAAGTACTTGTACTGTAATGATGTAGAATGCATCCAAAAGTAAAGTGGAAGGTTTAAAAACATGCATTCTTATTCAAACATTCAACAGCTAGGCCTGAGATCAATTCCAAGAAGAGAAAGTCAAACTAAAAAGTGTAGCTACTGTCAAAAGAAAAACAAAACATAAAATCATTATGGGAAAATATTCATTTAAATTCAATTGTCCATTGATCTAATTGTCTTTTTAATGATACTAATCACTTGACAAATCAAACACAAGTTGTTCTGATTTCTCTTCTGTCTAGAGATGTCTTCAAGCAAGTTGGCACATACCAATTGTTTCCCAAATACAGGTGCTACTTCACAAAGCCTATTGAAAAGGCTTCTGAAGTCAACAAAGCATGTTCTACTGTCCGTAAGATCCTAGACAATAAAACAGCCAGGAGAAGAGCTGTGGTATTTATCTTTGCTAATGGCTTCTAGTTGATGCAAGCTTCTCCTAAAACACTGTTTCTTAAAAGGACTAGCTTTTGAGAAGTAAAATCCCAGTCTCTCACAAAATCCACAGGAATTCCCATGTGGGACCCATCGTGTTTGGATTACAATTATCAGATTTAGGTCCTTATTTCAGCTTCATTGTTGTGCAAATAATATCAAACTCCAATTACTAATTTAGGTTGTAGTCTAACAACTGAGAGAACTGCAGGCATGAAGAGGGCTTGGGGAATTAATAGTGAAAAAAATCAAGACCTATAAATTCTGACCATTTCCCTTAGGTGCTGTATATTGTTTAATTCTTATCACATCATTTTTTTTTCTTACAGTGCTAGGAATATGTGGCTCAGAACTGGGAGAAGGAGCAAATGAGAATAATAGGGAGTAGATACGTTGGTTCTCCTTGAAGTGTACCTCATCAATGTCAAGGGTAAAAAACCCTAACAGTTTGTCTACCAGGTGTGTATTTTTAAAATAGTAGGTACATGATGGTATCACTGAGAGCAGATTGCAAAGTTTTACTCTGTTATAGAAAAAGTATTTTGTAATCTTTTCACTTAATACCTAAAAATTTGTTTGCTGACATCTGTAAAAAAACTATTATATGCAGATGATTCACAGTATAATACAACACAGCTTGTGCAAGATGAAGAGTGGCATGTCAGAAATACTCTCTAATCAGTTGAATGAATCCATATTAAGCAATATATTGAGTTTGTGTTGTCCTTTCTGGCCTATAAATCATTATTACATAGTACCACTCCTTCTTTTCATACTTAATTGGTCTGGTCTATGTCTGCACTTTTTACTATTAAAGATAATGTATATATCCATTTTCTTGCTATTTATATCATCATTAAATATGATTGACACAAAGCAGGGACCCAGTTTAAACTGAGATTAAAGGTTTTCTCATCTTTATGTCATTTTGTCTTCTCTTGGATGTTACATGTTCACATTGCCTTAAAGAGGCACCACTTGGAATGTTTGGATTTGATCTAGGCAAGATGGAGGAAAGGTAAGTAGAAGTATTAATATCACATTTTGCAAATAGAGAACCTCAAAAGGTTAACAACTCATACCTCAGACTCCTGAGATTCAGTTTCTGCATGGCAAGACAAAGCCTTTTCAAAATTCTAGGTTTTCTGGCATTTGCTTCTTCACAATGTCAACTCCCATAAATCAGTTCCTCAGTCATAAGGAAAGTTCAGTGGATTTATTATTCCTTTTGATGGGAAAGGTGGTTGGGGGTTTGGTGTTTTTTTACTGTTGTGTGCAGTGAGTCATAACACCATGAACACACTGTGGACTAATATGAAATGGATGGTAAAGTCAGTGTCATAAGCATCATCCTCATCATCTAAAGTATTAATTGAGTTCTAGGGTAGTGTTAGGGAAAAATACAAAACTGCTGGAGTCCAGCCCTGCTCCCACAGAAATTTTTGCAGGGTGAGACTCAAGCTGTGGAGTCAATTCATTTTTGTTTTCTTATCTGGGCAGTATTGACATAAACCTTTTTCCTAAGGAATATGAGACAGACAAGACCTACTAATTGGGAGGGGGATAAAGAGGAGGTCTTTCATTATCAGCACAAGCTGTGCTGCCTCATAAACAGTGAGTAATCAAATCTAATAAAGATAAACCCTTGAATTCCTGCTGTTCTACTGCAGCAACACACTGTGAAGGCTTCAGGCACTGATTTGGGGGGACTGAATCCCAACATATGGAGGGACTGCCAACAGACATAGAGGAAAAAAACAAAGCTGAACTTCTGTATCTCTATTTCCTGCTGCCTCTCTCCTGCCTTAGGCTGCAAATCCATTTCAGATGCTTGTTTTTAACAACACACAAACAATGAAAAAAACAGCTTCAAAAATTATTCTTAGCACACCAAATATTCTCTTTAAAGACCCCAGAGAATTTGACATGGGGTAATAAGAGACCAGGAACTTAAGGTAAGAGACAAGTGTAAAGGGAGGATGATTAACTGCCTTTTCCCTATAGGTATTTCCAGATTAGAACTTCCAATATAAATGCAAAAAAACATATTTCTTATGTTGAAATAACACTTTCCTGAGAAACAGGGCATTTTTTTTACTATTGCTGTAAGACATAGACTGCATGATATCCTCCAAGATGCAATGGGAAAGGGAACAGATAACTAGTATCTTGAGAGCTGATATGGTTTCAAAATTTAATAAATTGTAAGTTCCTTGTCATGACTGATGGAAGTAAGGAAAAAAGGAAGGAATCTCCAAAAGATGCAAAACAGAGATAAATCAGCATAACTGTATGGGACCTGCAATTTCATCTGTAGTTCCAAAACCAGAAGCTGAATTACTAAAAAATAAAATTGAAAATAAACATAGAAACATAAGGAAGATGGTCTAATTGCACAAAAATAGATTTGCAAGTCTAGAATGAAGAAAGCATGATTCAAGCGGGTTAACACAGTATATGACAAAGCACTGAAGTACATTTTTTAGTAGTGTGGGGATCTTCAAAGTCTTCAAGACAAACTTCTGATTGTTATGATACAAGGTTGATAGTTCAGAAAAATGGTGTGTTTGAAGGTTCTCCCCACCCTGATTCACATTATTTATTAAATTCTCACTTTTCGGAAAAGCTTGAACATATTTAGTGTTGTGCCATAATAAGGAGTCTAGCTGCATGATGTGTTTTAGTGGGAGAAACTTGCTTTCTCATTAAATTCAACAGAGAAAGGAACAGCAAAATAAAGTTCTATTTCAATTGCCTATCTTTTTCTTTCATTTTTTCATAATCCATCATACTATTTGTGATGCTAGATGAGCAGTAACAATGCAGGTCAAGGGCTAACAGTTCAATTTCATAAACCTAATAAATGAAGAGGCATGCTTTTGTATAATACAAGGAGGACTTTTACCCATGAAGAATTTCCCAAGAGAAGTTAAAACTGCTGAAATATTGCTACTTCAAATATTGCAAAGCACTTACAAGTGTCTTCTAAAACACTTGCAGAAATAGCCACTCACTCTTCTGTGTTATTGAATAAAGAGTGTCATAGCTGACAAAAACAACTTTTAAATTCAAAGTCTAATTTATTGTTATTGTGAGAAAAGAGTCAAAAGTCTTGGGTTTTGTTTTTTGGTTGGTTTTGGCTGTCTTTTTCAGGGGAGGAAAGTAGGCTTTTTTACCTCTGAAACAATAAAGTATAGCCATGTTCTCTTTCAGGTTAGGTAATAACATATAATTTCCAAGCCTAATATACCTCAGTCAGATTTGAGGGTAAGCAAAACAAGGAAGGGACATTAAAAAAAAACCCAAACAAGAACTCTTGGGTTTCAATCAAATTAATATATCAATATTAAACTGGCTTTGCTCATCCATAAACACTGGTACCTACTTATCAAGTCTCTTTCTACTAAAAAGATCAAAGAAACTGGAGCACTGCCAAATTGAGATACACTAAAGCAGAAATGCTTGACTGTACTGAGACAAGATATAGAGGATTTTGTGGGATTTTTAAAAGAGATTACATCCACTCGTGCCACAGAAGACTTACATTATTACAGAGGAGTGCCAAATGAATTAGTAATCATTGTACATTTATTCTGAAGTGTCATAAGAAACTCTTCCACAATCAACTACCAGAAAAGTACATGTTCAAAAATTTGTCACACACAGGAAATGTCGTAGTATGTAATGAAAAAACCTAAGTTATCTGCAGTGTAGTTAACCTCATGCCAACCCACCAGATAACAAACTTGAGTAACATTCTGCTCACTACCAATGATGTCCTGGAGACCAAAGCATATAAGTGATGCAGCAGTTTGTATGATGTTGCTTGTTTAACAGAGACAAGAAAGGGTATGAATTATGTCTGAGTAGAAAACCTATCACAATATCAAATTAAAATAGATTTGCACCTGGCAGAAATCTCGCTAATTTTCCTGGAATTTGATGTGTCTTACTAGAGGAAGGAAGGTAAGATTCTCCCATTAAGGGAGCAGAAATAACAAGAGTAAAACCAACATAAAATAGCTTAGAAGCCATAGCTTTGGAGGGAAAGAGGTCTTGTTGTCCTTGACAACACCACTAGGGGTCCTCTAATCCTGCTCATGGACCAAGACCCCAATTCAGTTTACTGAGGCACGAGGCCCTTCTCTAGTAATGCTGCAGTGAGTCTGGTTTCAAGCTTCCCACAGCCCTGCTGATCTTCAAGTATGTGCAAGATCCCTGGGGTTGTCCACACTGCCCAATGGAATCTATGATTCTGGCTGAGATGGTGGGACAGGATCTGAAGATTTAGGTTGGATGTTAGGGGGAAGTTCTTTACTAGGAGAGTGGTTAGGTCCTGGAACAGGCTGCCGAGGGAGGTTGTGGATGCCCCGTCCTTGGAGGTGTTCAGGGCCAGGTTGGACGGGGCCCTGGGCAACCTGATCTAGTAAATGTGTTTGTTTGGTGGCCCTGCTAAGCAGGGGGGTTGGAACTACATGGTCCCTTCCAACACAGGTCATTCTGTGTGATTCTGTGTGATTCTGCAAGACCCTGCTCTGACAACTCCCTGGGAAACTCTCACCACTCCAGGTGAATGCCTGTCCCCTGAAGTACTCTGACAGAGATGGGAAAGGTCAGAGTTCAGATCCCATTTACCAAACCAGAATGAGATATTTTGTCCACTCATTGTTTACATGATTAGGAAAAAGGATCAGAAACACAGAAGTGCACAGACAACTGTGCATTCCATCCTATATTTCACACAATTGCATTGCATTTTTTCTCTGTTTTCTTACCTTCAGTTGTCCGTTACACTGTGGTTCTACAACAATGTGTAAGAATTAAATATGACCTTTTTCCTAAAGTCAACTACACAAGCTTCCATGTTTCCTAGTATTTAACATTTCTTGAAGACTGTCTGTGGGAAAGATGCTTGCTGTTCTGGATCCTTGCTTTCCACAAGCTGAGGTAGCTTGGGCTACACTCCAAAAACAAGGTTTATAACATAACAGTAACACATAGTCAAAACACAACCCAATATACAATATACCCTTTACCTAGCTCAAAAATTGTTGTTTTCCAGTAGAACAAATAATCTTATATAATAATCTAAGTAGGATATAATTTTTGCCATTCTTTTCTGCTTGCTATAGCTATTCTGTCTTCAGTGGTCTTATTTCTAAAAGTCAATCCAGCTTCTAGGGGAACAATAGATTCTAACTGTATTCCCAATTTAAGTGAAGACAGAGATCCGAAAGAAGCAATTGAAAGTTATCATCTGCATGATTCTTAAACTTCCATGTACAAGTGAAACAATATATAGAGTATAGGCATTGCAAATAGATCTTTAATTTGATTGAGGTTGGAAAGGACTAGGTAACTAAAGATATATATAAATTATTTCACGTGTAACCCTAGATCATCATGGTCAGTCTTTTTTAAGATATGCCTGATTTTGATCTGTAAATCTATGTTTTCAGCATAGTGATATAAACAAGCTGCCATGGAACAGATATTTACTACCTATTTTAGAAACATGTGTCTAAAAGCACCCACTGAAGCCTACACACCTCCCTCAGATGGTAGCACAAGGCTGTGAGTTTTACAACTCCAGAACAGAATTCAATGCAGCTGTTCCTACTAACTCAGACTGAAGCATCAGAGAAAAAAAAATGCCATAGCACTAAGGTTGAGATTTGCAGAAAAACAATTTATTTTCAGATCAGATACCTGCTGCTTCCAATTTAGGTATTGGATAAACTATCTGAGATGAATGCAGCAGACTGAAATCGAACATTTCTCTAAACTCCTCTAATTAGAATTAGCTAGTTCAGTTCACCTCTAACCAGAATCACCTCTTCCATGCCTGACTAGGATGACCTGCCAAACAGGAGGTGTGAATGTTGTCAAGCAACATCACAGCCTCAAGACAAGGAAAGAAGGCTTTGAGAAACTGTGAACAGCCTCTGGGGAAGAAATTAGACTTGTGAACTTAGAAGGGGGAAAAAAGCATACAAATGGTTTAAACAAGTACTGAAGACAAAAGTCAACGGGGATGTTTCCAACTGGAAATCACCTGCTGGGGAAAAAATTAGTTTTGAATACCTAACATAAATCAATGGAGTAGATGGAAAACATTGTAAATTATTCATCATTTTCAGAAAATTCTGGTTACTATCTTTTGTGGCCTCTTCTACTCAAAGTCTATTATTGGAAAAGTATAAACTGAGATGAACTGTAGTCTAATAATAAGAACATAAAAGACAGAAAGTAGAAAAGAAAGCATAATGTATGTGAGCATACATGTACCCTATATTCCATTTCTCAAAGGGGCTTGTACAATGTGTGAGAGCATAGATCGCTACTTTTTTCACTATTTTTCTAGTTACCAGGAGTCTGCCACATAGAAGGTTTATTTAAAAGGTGCATCTGCATCCTGCTTGATAGCCCTGCTTGATTCTTCTTCCATGAACTTGTCTAAGAATTTTTAAAACTATTTGCACAGAGAGCCTCCGCAGGAGCCTCTGGTGATGAGTTCCACACTTTTCCTGCATGCTGTGTGAAAGTGTATTTCCTTTCTTTGATTTATGCATGTAGCCTGACCATTTCACGTGATGCACCACTAGAATGTTGTGAGAAAAGGAGGATTGCTGTTCGCTGTTACATTTCTCCATGCTACTCCATCATATTCCCCCCTCAGCTGTTTTCGAGACTGAAGCTGTTTTGATACAGTACTGGATCATACTGGGTTAGAGGTAATTTTCTTCATTGCAGTGATACAGTGTTGTGGTTTACGTCTGTGACCCAAAAAATGTTAACACAATGATGTGTGCTCTTTTGAAAGACACTTCCCCACACTTTCCACATACTCAGTTCTAGCTCCTGACAGGGTAAAGTGAAATGGTCTCACAGTATATGTACTCTTTTCAGATGAATCTAAAATAATTTATATATCTTTTTTTAAAGATTTTTTTTCTCCAGTGGCTGTTGTGCTTTCAATCCACAGGACTAGATTAGAGTTAATGTGAAGCAACCTCCTCAGCTCATAAACACACACAGTAGGGACATCACATCCTCATCTCTTCCCAGCTCATACTGTGGAATCTTTCATTCAGATAGGCTGATGAGATTCCCTTTTTGATGAAAGATTTTTAGTCATCAGTTGTTGACTGGCTCCTTACCCACAGTACTTACAAGGGTTCTTTCCTAAAACAGGCCTCCTGCATAGGTAGAGGCAGCAGTATGTTCTCTATTGTTTCTTACCAAAAGTTTTTCTTGTGCATTCTCTGCAAGCTGTCAGATTCTGTTCTATTCCTGAACTTTGTCTTAAAGCTCAGGTTGCCATGTTTTATGGGACTTCTTTTTCTTCTCACTTAGACAAGCTTTCAATTGTCTGTAATGCTGACCTTTCCTTGTGATAGATTCTTTAATATTTCTGTCAAGTCACAGAAGTCTATTAAAAATTGGACCAAATTTAGTTTTTTGAAGTTTTTTACATTTTGTTTTAGTTTGGGACTTTTATATGACTATTACTAATAGCAGGCATTTATACAGTACTTTTCTTCAGCAGATTTGAAAGTGTTTTAGGAAGGAGATAAAGAGCACTAGCTCCATCCTTGAGAAACACAAACAATAGAATAACTGCCCGTAAGCCTCTCAAAAGACCACTAGAGAACAAAAAAACCATACTCCTCACTCCAATAATGCTTATATTGTATACACCTATAAGGTGGAATTTATATGCACATTTCCATATTGCATTGGGCATCCAAACAGCCATTTCACTTTTGCTGTGCAAGCAGCCCTCCACAACAATACATGGATTAGTAAGCATTGACAACAGTGCAGACAAATAGGAAAGTATATGTAGGACTAGTAGAAGCAGTCTTGACTTTTTAAAGAAGAGTTTTCAATAAGTAAATTTTAATTTCTAGTTTAACTAAATATTTTTTTTAATATTTTAAAGAACCCCAAACTTTGTGCTGAAATCTTTTTATTGTTCTAATAAACAAAAATAAACATAAATAAACATAAATTGTGATGACTACGCCTGGGTGGTGTAAAAACATTCATTTACTTTTCAGTACTGTGACAGGACAGTTCTAAATGGAACAGTTTCAGAGTGGGACATAGTAATCTCATCTTTACAGTGTTCCTTGATCCATAGAAGAAACCTTCATTCAATACCATTCAAATTCATTCTTTAATTAAAATAAATCATAAGCGGCACTGAAAAGAGAAAGTATGTGAAAAGGATTTGTGCTAAATTACAAGCATTGACATCAGACTGACCAAGGTACACTGATAAGTGTTGAAATTTAATTTTAAAACAACTCATTGGACCTCATTGTCTATTACATGAAGGCTTCTTCACACTGCTTAGCTGGAGAAACAGCCATAAGTTAAGTAAGAATAAAACTTATTGGCACCAGCTAATCCTTGTCACTATCACTTAGTCAAAGTGGTGCAGGTAATCACTTCAGTGGGAGATCTATTATGGCTCAACTCCAGCTTGAATTTAAATAAGCAGCACAGAAAAATAAGACAAGCTAGGAGGAAAAGAAACCAATGTAGCAGGGAAGAAATTCAAATTTAACACTTAAAAAAATACACTAAACGCAGCTGAAAGTTGAAAACAGAGGGAAATTGAAAGACTACAGGAGTGTAGTAAAACCATTTTCACCTTGATTTCAGCATGTTACTTGATAGCACAGATTTTATTTTTATGTCCTGGAATTATACACTATAGAGTCAAGAGGTCACACATGCAAGTAGTATGTCAGAACAAAAGGGAATCTTCTGCCAAATGTAGGTTTAGTTTTTCTGGCCCAACCACAGCTTAAAGAACTGCAATCATTGCAACAGGCCTGATCCTTTCTCTGTTCCAGGGTCCTTTGCAGAAGCTGTATTTCTAGGACACTTTAGCTTTCTAAGACAATTAGTGTCCTTTATAGCTTCATTCTCACTTTCTTAAAAATGTATGTTTGGAAATTGCACTCATTGATAAATATTTTGAGCTTTAATTCTTTTGAAGACAAGATGCTTGTAGTTTTGCCATCATTTACCATCATGCTCCCAGAAGACTGTCACTGTGAACTGCCTTA
This sequence comes from Turnix velox, assembly GCA_013400935.1. Taxonomy (NCBI): domain Eukaryota; kingdom Metazoa; phylum Chordata; class Aves; order Charadriiformes; family Turnicidae; genus Turnix; species Turnix velox. The sequence goes on from VZTY01005489.1 coordinate 39,447, forward strand.
GGTGCTCTTTGTGTACCACTGAGCAGATCACCCTTTCCTATGTACATGTAGCTGTTTCCACTTGAATTTTTCCTAAACAGTGTTGAAACAGAACATGTGGTATTTCCAAAATGTTACAGACATCTCTACATCCCTTATGTGTCTTTTATGACATGCTTTAAAACTGTAGTTCAAGGAAAGGAAAGTTGTGTTGTGATAGCTGTGAATGTCATAACCTCTGCAAAATGAAATAAGACTAGAATATTACTTTTTCTGCATCACTCATGTTTTCATAAACCAGAGCAATGATAACAAGTTTCACTTTTAGCTAAGCAGTCTCACTCTGCTAAGCACATACATACTCTTCCTAATCCTAGTTTTCTTTTGCTGAGGCCATTTACAATTGCCATTCTATATTTCATTGCTTCCATGAGCTCCTGTTCCTAAAAAATATCTCATTGCAATATGAAGTGATGAACTACAGCTTGATGTTAAATTTTTCCATTCTAAACAAAAACTGAATGGAAGTCAAATCTTGGAATTGAAATCCAATTGAGATTATCTGTTATTGACTTTGCCACTTCATGGCAACAAGGACACTTGACTCACACATCAAAAGAATTATTCCTTTCTGTTCTTGATCATGGCAGCAGTGCTGAGAAGAAACACCATAGCTGATGGGGCCCATGAGAGAAAGTTTTTACGCTATTCTGTATTCATTACTGCACCTAATTACTCTCAAATTACAATGCAAAATGCATTTGCTTAAATGACATTCTGGTAATAAACATGCAGAGTGAACAAAATCGCTCTTCCTAATGTTATACCAGTGATTTCTTCTTCAAGAGGGTGAGTGCCATCAATACACACATATATATAATTCAAAACAATTCAACAGTTTAACACTAATTATTCATGCCACAACACTGTAAGTGACATCTGCACCACTGAAACCATGTGGTATCCATGTTCTCAGGTTCAGGACTCCTACAACTACCTGCTTCCAAACCATTCTGAAAACCTGGTGGTGGCTCAGACTCTCACTCCATCTATGCAGCTCCTGGTTTCCATGGAAATAAAATACAAGCTTGTGGGCTAGATGAGAGCAGCAGAGCCCTTCAATAAAATCCAGATCAGGACAATGGAATGACTCTCTTTATTGCACCTGCCTGTATGAGTGCTCCTGCGACAAGACAAGTGGATTCATCCAGACAGTCCAGAAACTGAACACACTGCCAATTAGTAAAGTGGCCTTTTTTCTTGGTATTTTCATTTTAGGTTTATAGCTAGTTTGCCTAAAACAATAATGACATTCAAATTCCAGTTTTAGGAAGATTTAGAATCTCTTACAAAATATTCAGGGGACAGCTATACTAACACTATCTCAGACAAGACAGAAAATAGAGGTTATATTTTTAGAAAGAAGATTCTTTTTCCTTCTCTGTTTATTTTAAGTGCAGGGTTTCACATCTCAAAGACAGATCGAGAACAAGCAGCAAACAGTGCCCACATTAGATTTTGGTGAGGATTCTGGTAATGCAGCAAAAGCAATCTAATACAAGAAATGTTTTCTGTGGATTAGAAGTTGTACACTGAAGTTTAGCCTTCAGTGAGCTTGTCCTGATGAATTATAAACCATTCAAAACTGTAGTGTAAACAACAGTAATAGAAATCCTAATTTCAGAAGTTTGCTAGCATGAGATGGAGCACCACAGCAATAAAGACTGTTAATTTGCACAGCTCCTCAGAATTTCATTAAAATATTTTAAACATGCCCTAAATAAACTTGGCCTCTCTTAATGCCAATTTATTGGAATTTTTTTTCAGAAGAAATTCTGCTTTAGAATAAAACTACCTAGGTTGTTTTACCACACCTATAGTACAAGTGCAATCTCACTTTATACTTGTCGCAGGACCTTTCCAAAGGAAACATATATATATTTTCTATAAAAACATAGTGCAGGCTTTCTATGATTCTCTGAGCTTGAGGAAGACTATTTTAGCTTAGGTGAGTAGAACCCACAAGTAACATCAGCACAGGAGCCTCCTTAATTTGCTTTGTTCTTTTTTGTCCTTGGTATCTGATCACTCTCAGTTTTCTCTAAAATCCTGGATTGTAAAGGTGGAGGAAATCTTTGATCATTTCTAATTAAAGCAAGAGCAGTAAATATGCTAGGCAGAAAAGAGTGGAAAATGTTAAAATGCACAAGCAAAAGAACACTTGATATAAGAGCTAAAGACTGCCACAGGACACATTACTTTCAAAGGTAAATACAAAATCTCGATCTCTTGTCATGGCAGTAACATGGGAACATATGCATGAAAAGAATGTTACAAATTTGCTATCATAAAAATAGATTTAGAAAATAAAATCCAAAAATTTGAGCCCAAATGCTTCTTCCGTTCAAATTATGCTGACATTTACCATATCTGCAAATGCTGTAAAATTATCCCATATATATATATTTGGTTTACACAGAAGACATGGATAGAAGCAGATGCTTCTGAGGAAGACTGAGAACTTAAATAAAAAGATAAATAACAGTTTCCAGCATGCACAAAATTTAATATTGCAGCTCCTCCAGAAAGTCAAAAAAAAGGAAGTGAGAGTGGGCACAATGACATCTGAAATGGGATTTTCAGTCTTACTATTTGACAGCAGAAAGTAAACATTAACATAACTGACTGAAAATAAAACTTTCTCAATCACTGCAATGTGGGGGGAGCACTGTGTGGAATTTATGGGGTTTCACAACAAAGAGGACTGTAAAAGGGAATTTGTGGTAAAACAATTGTACAGGAACACTGTTCTAAATGTAGAGAGTATCTGACTTTGAGGAAAGGATGCTAATTCTAAAGATTAAGACAGCACTAAAGTTGAGGAGACACATTGAAGATTATGTTTTAGAGAATCTTTCCCATGTGAAGCAAACCACTGAATTTATATATATATATATATAATTCATCATCTCAGTTATTTATAGCTACCACATACATATGATAATCAAAACAATCTGGACTGATTGCTAACTTCTAAGCATGATAGCCTAATATAATGTCATATATTGCTTCATTGTTTCTCTGATTAATGACACTTGTTAGTTGAATATTTTTAAAGAATCCTGAAATTGATACAATTGGAAGAAAACAATTGAAAAATATTTTCAGAGTATGAATCAGGGAAAAGCAATTATTTATGTCACTAAATTTTTTTTCAGTTCATTTTTAGAAATATAATTCAAGAAATTCTACATATCAAAATCACAAAAAAAAAACCAAAACAAAACCAGAAACAAACAAACAAAAAACCAAACCTGCACGGTAAAGAGCATAACAGGCAAATGTAAAGGTAACCTGTTTTTTTCTACTCTTATTCTCATAGATAAACTACATTCTGTCTCAAAAAATTCATAACAATTAAAGGCGATATATGAATTTTTTCAGATTTAAGAGTGGATACATACATATAAACAACATAATAATAACATATTAATGGTGATGATAGCTGGTAATGAAATATTATTACAGCATTTTAATGTGTCTTATCATTACATCTAGTAATGAGTTGGAAATAAACTGTTTTCAAGGAACATAACCCAACCTGAGTTCTTGCATTTACCACTGAAAAGAAACAACTAGGCAGTACATGTATTTCATTTCATATTTACCCGTAATTTCATATCAGTCAGACAGCGCTCCTGTTTAGAAAGTAAAATTCTTGGTAAAAGAGAGCAGAGCCATCAATTATACCACCACAAAGAGGACTATGTACTTTTATTTGTCCTTAGTTCCTAGTGCTTGCTTTAGTCTAAACTTTCTCCTACACTATCCATTGGGTGTACTCCAAGGCCATATCTTCACTTCACACTTACTAAATTTGCAAATGACAGAGTACAGATTTTGTTTGCAAGCTAAAGATAATATGTTTAAGTAACTTACACATCTTTTATTTATAAAACAAAAAGCCCAAACCTTGGTCATGCTCACCCAAACTTGCATCTTAGCCATTGATGGACAGATGCTGAAAAATTTGAGGAAGAGTTAAAAACATGTAAAAAAATATATAATTGTTGATTGCAAAGTATGGAATTATATAATATGATATTCTTTATTTGATTTGCTTGGGTAACAGTTTATGTCTAATCATATATTTAGACAAATTAGCAAAAATAAAAATCTGCAATTAGACAGTCAAAAGGAATCTCTGCATGCACCCAGCTATACAGTAGCAATTATTAGTAGAAAACTGCATGCTGAAGTATTTGGATTAGCAGGCAGTAAGGACACTGAAAGAAAAGTACCCCACAATTCCTGCTTGAACAAGGAGAAAGAGGACATAGAATCATAGAATAGTTGGGGTTGGAAGGGACCTTAAAGATCATTGAGTTCCAATCCCCCTGCCATAGGCAGGGACACCTCCCACTAGATCAGGCTGCTCAGTGCCTTGTCCAGCCTGGCCTCAAACACCTCCAGAGAGGGGGAGTCCACACCTTCTCTGGGCAACCTGTTCCAGTGTTTCACCACCCTTACTGTAAAGAATTTCTTTCTTAGGTCAAGACTGAATCTACCCCCTTCCAATTTACATCCATTATTTCTGGTCCTTGCTGACTGGCAGGTTTATTCTTTGGATAATTTTTATATCCGTTCCACAGATTTCACAGATCTTCTATTAAATAAATCTCTGCCTCACAAAAAAAACTCTACCTTGACTTCTCTCGAAGCTATAAGAGGAGCAAGAGGGAAGACAGAAGGCAGGTTATTAGTATTGTGACTGATTCATGTAATCACAGACTCACAGAATAGTTTGGGTTGGAAGGGACCTTGAAGATCATCTAGTTCCACCCCCCTGCCATGTCTAGGGACACCTCCCACTAGATCAGGTTGCTCAGTGCCTCACCCAACCTGACCTTAAACACCTCCATAGAAGGGGCATCCACAGCCTCTCTGGGAAGACTGTTCCAGGTTTCACTACCCTCACCGTAAAGGTTTTCTTTCTTATATCCAGCCTGAATCTACCCTCTTCCAATTTACATCCATTACTCCTAGCCCTGCCATCACATATCCTATTAATAAGTCCTACCCCTACCTTTCTGTAGGCCCCCTTCATGTATTGAGAAGCTGCTATGAAGTCCTCCCTGAGTCTTCTCTTCTCCAGGCTGAACAACACCAACTCCTTCAGCCTGTCCTCAGAAGGGAGTTGCTCCAGCCCTTTGATCATCTTTGTGTCCCTCCTCTGGACCCACTCCAACAGCTCAGTGTCCTTCTTGTGCTGAGGGCTCCAGAACTAGACCCAACACTCCAGGAAGGACCTCACCAGAGCCGAGTAGAGGGGTGAAATCTTCTCTCTTGACCTCGTGGTCACACTTCTCTTGATGCAGCCCAGGATTTGATTGTCTTTCTGGGCTGCAAGTGCACACTGGTGGCTCATGTTGAGTTTTTCATCCACTGACACGCCTAAATCATTCTCTGTTTTATGAGAGTTTTAGTCAGGGCTTCCGTCCTTCATTTCCCACAACACCATAGGAGTTGAGTACCATGAAAGATGGTACTCACAATGTCACCTGTTATTTTAATACAGTCAGTTCTGATTAGTAGCTGGACCAAAATCTATGTAAAGAAAAATGGGCTGAAAAGAGATCGCAGCTACCAACTGGAGACGAGGGTTTAACACAACCAAAAAGCAGACTGCAGAGTATAGCACATCAAATGCCATGAAATATTAACCTGGTTGGTTTGAATCCCCACTGTGGTTCCTGAAGGAGCTAGTGATGCTGTATGGAAACTGCAGGAGCAGTGCTGGTGCACAGTTTGGAATCAGTACTAAGTTGTTGGATTCTGCTCTTGAAGACACACACAGCACCGAAGCTTACAGTTTTAACACTGATCTAGCAGATCTGTGTTAAAATGTAACATTTTAAAACTGTTATTTTATAATTTAAATACATTTCTTGTAAATATGCCGTAGGTTAATTTCCATATCATTGACTTTTTTGAAAAAATGTTGGCTCTCAAATAAAGGTGAGTAATTCTTGTAAACTACTGCAGCATTTTAACTGCATGAATATAGGCAGAAAAAACACCAACAAATTACAATGTAGTTCAGCATAAGGAGGAGCAATTCCGTGTTCACTTGTCACAATATCTGGGCTGCCCACCCAGTACCCAGTTGCACAGGGCTTAATGGCAATAACTGATCTCATTTCTCTTCTTTGTCAGTCCAAACTTTATTTTACTCAGTTTCATCTCTGTAACTTTGAGACCTTAAGAGCAAAATGGCTTTACTGTAGTTGTGACTGAGTCCATCGAATACTACCTTTGTTTTTCTTTCATTTGAGATTTAGGAATTATCTCAATTGTTAGATGCTTGATTTAGTTCTGTATTCATACAGGTTTCATGCTAGTGCATATATGATAAAATGTTTATGCTTCAGTATTTAAGTGTGTTGTGTCATCCAAATTAGAGTCCAATAGATCTAGGCTAAAATAAGTAAGCACAACACAGCATGATGAAGACATGCTCTGAAGTGTCTGATGTCAGCTAAATATGGAAGTCTTCATAAATAATTACTTTAACTTCTGCTATATGAACTTTCTGACCTGCTACTTCTGTGTACACACCTCACTTGGGTATCTTTACATCACATAAAAGTCATTAAAAATTACACAGGAAAAAACTTTTAAAAGGCTAATGTCAAAAGATAAATATGATTGTAGTACTGCACACTAAAAGATGCAATAGCTATTAGCATATTAAGGTGTGTTAATACTGTCATATTAGCCATTTTCCATCATTTACCACTGGTCCTGGCTAACTGAGGTTGCCTGTCTGCTAGCAAATGTGATAACTGGATTGTTCAGCCTGACCTTGGTGCCTGGTAATGTCATGAAACATATCATCCTGGGTGGCATTGTGCAGCAATCAATCAGGTCAATTCAGTATGGGTTCATGAAAAGCAGGTCCTGCTTGACAAATCTGATCTACTTCTATGACAAAGTGACCCACATGGAGGATGAGGAAAAGAATTTTCTTTATGTGGACTTTGGTAAAGCCTTTGGTATGGTTTTCCATAGCATTCTCCTAGAGAAACTGGATGTCTATGGCTTTGGCAGAATTACTCAAAACACTGTCTGGACAGCCAGGTCTAGAGAGTGGTGATAAATGGAATTAAATCCAGTTGGTGGCCAGTCACAAGCAGTGTTGTTCCCCAGGGCTCACTTATGGGTCAAGTTCTTTTTAATATCTTTGTCAACAATTTGGATGAGGGGGTTGAGAGCACCCTCAAAAAAGTCTGCAGATGATGTCAAGTTAAGTGGGAGTTTCAACCTGTTGAGGTCAATGGTATGAGTTTCAGTAAGGCCAAGTGCCAGGTTTTCCACTTGGGTTACAACAACCCCATGCAGTGTTACAAGATTGGAAAAAAATGGCTGGAAAGGAGTGTTGGTCAACAGCTGTCTGAATATGAGCCAGCAGTTTGTCCAGATGGCCAAGAAAGCCAACAGCATCCTGGCCTGTGTCAGGAAGAGCATGGTGTCCAGGACTTGGGAAGCAATAATCCCCCCTGTACTTGGCACTGGTGAATCCTTCAGGTACTGTGTTCAGTTTTGGGCCACTCATCACAAAAATGACACTGAGGTGACAGAGTGAGTGCAGAGAAGGGCAGCAAATCTCTCTTATATGGAAAGTCTGAGGGATCATTTAGCCTGGAGAAAAGGAGGCCGAGAGAAGACCTTATTGCTCTCTACAGTAACTTGAAAGGAGGTTGCAGAGAGGTAGGGGTCAGTCTCTTCTCCCAAGTAACAGCCAACAGGACAAGCAAAAATGGCCTCAAGGTGCACCAGGGGAGATCTGGATTAGATAATGAGAAAATTTACTCTTGAAAGAGTTGGAACAGGATGACCAGAGAATTGGTGGAATCGTCATCCCTGGAGGTATTTATAAGATGGATAGATATAGTGCCTAGAGATTTGATTATGATGGGCTTGTTAGTGTTAGTGATTGGACTAGATGATCTGAAAGCACCCTTTCAACCTAGGCAATTCTAGGATTCTACATTAAAATAGAAAAATACTGGTATCTAAGAGGGGTTGACAGAGTTGACACAGGACTCTGGCTATACCTGCCCCTTTCTGGGCCCCATCAAGAAGTGAACGCCAGGAAATTACTTTAAAAGACAGCAGAAAGCTACTACAGATGTCTAAATTATCTTTGTAATGTTAAGGGAAACTCAATTCCTTTATCTGCTCCAAATTTGTATTCAAGAGCCAATGGCAAGCAAGAACAGAGTAAAACAACAATAGGTAAATAAATGAAGAAACAAATAACTATTCTTCTAGGAATATGAAAAAGCAAAACAAAGAAATAAACAAAAACTAACAAAACAAAAAGTCCCAAACAAAACCAGTCTGAAGACTGCATATCTTAGAAGACTGGAATAACAACCAGCTCATCCTGCTGCTGCCAGAAGAGCTTGCCCTGGAATTTTTCAGTTTTTGGAGAGGATTGCTGTGACTACTGACAAATTCATAGCAGATATATTTTAAACCAATCCTACTTAAGTCAGATTTTTGTGCACTTTTAAATCTGTAGAATAAAAGAGAACAAACATATAAATATGAAGAAGATGTGTGGAATATTTTTATGAATATTATTGTGATCTAGAGGAAACAAGTGGTTTGAACATAGAAAAGATCAGTTGGAATTCTTAGATAAGTTATTACAACTCTATTTGATTAACTATGAGCTTTTCTTAAGATAAGGAATACATTCCATTTTAATCCTGAGGTAAACAAATTGTAGTTATTATATCAAAGCATTAAGAACATTTATTCTAGTATGGGATTTGTGAATTTGCAGGTTTTTTCTTCTTACTTTACTTTATTAATTTCCCTAAAGGCTTTTCATCTTTAATTTTGCTGTGCATGTTGGTAATTGTACCCACCTGTTTCCTCAGATAAGAGAAATAAATTGAAAGAGGGATGGAAATCAAAGGACACACAGGGTAACATACAAGAAGCTCCCACATCTTAAACCTTTCTGACTTGTCAGCTGCATAAATCTGTAACAGCCATTTCCTTTTCAGCCTGCTCCTTCTCTATGGTGCCAAAGGAACTGTTGCTCCCTGGAAGATGCTGGGAATCACCCCGTTCATCTGTTCTGTGCATTTTTTGTCTTTTTTTTTTTAGTTTTTCATCGTTTGTTTCTCCGTTGAAGCTGACCTGGCAAAGAACAAATACTGGAGGTGTACTAAGACATTCAAACAAGGACCTTCTGTGTTTCACTGTCGCAGTTTGCAGATGGTGTACAGTGCAAAAAGGAACTCAACTCTTGGGACTGAAAGATTTGAGATTTCTCCGGTGAATTTATCTATGTAGAAGTGGGAAATACCTTTATATCTTTACAGACCAATGTCCTTCTAAAGTGTAAAGTGCTCCCTCCTCCGCTTGTTTATGAGGATCAGAACCAAAGAGATGAATTAGAGAGTCTAAGACATATCAGAGAACATGAATAAATAACACCAAACAACATGCTGTAGAACAGAAAGCCTACAAGCTCTGCTTTTCTGTTTTAACAAAACTGTGGGTAAACCACCAAAAATAAGTCAAAATACTTTGTGGTACAAGTTTCTGCAATGTAATGAATGTCTTTGCCTTGTTTCTATTCCCTTGCTTCTTTTCCCAAAGAGTTCTAATTCCCAGAAAATTAATACTGAATACCAGAATTAACCTAATAGCAGGATAATTTGTAAAGTGCTTTGAAACTCAGTGTAAAGCACTTAATGAGGTTAATGTTCTTTTCTCACAAAAAAAAAAGCTTAAGATTCCTTCAAATTACTGTCTCTATGAGCAGTTCACTTTTCAAAGATTTTTTAATTGTAGGTGTACAATGAAAATTAAATTACTGTGTATTTGTAGGGAAAAGAAGTCATAATGCATATCTTATTAGTCTAAGTGACATCAGAGATTCCCTGCTGTTTGAAAAGCTCTCACAGAAGTCTTCTGAATTTGACATTATATCATTACTGTTTTTACTGCTATGAAAAGAAAAATCCCTTCTCTCCTCTTCTATACTCTCCATTGTTTTTCTGGAAGTTAAATTTCATGAGGATATTCGCTAACTATTGGAAAGAAATGAAATTAAGTAAAACGAAACAAACCTTTTCCCAAGATTGCATTAATGATTTCATAATTATTCTGTTTCATCTTCAGAAGAAAATAATGCTCCATCTAAAATAAATGGTTTTATTCATGAAACCCATATTATGGCTTCAGCCTCTTGGCATACAGTGGTACACATATGACTGTAACTGCCTGTGCGTATTTTTCCTGAATTCTGCTCTGAGTTTGACTCCACAGACCTGACTAGTCTGAGTTCCTTGTAGCAGTACTAAGTTTCTACATCAGCTCCCTGAGTTACATTTTTAGCTTGGGAATCTCACAGGAATTCCCAAAAAAACCCTAGTCTAATTGAGAAAATTATTGACGTATGAATTTAATTATATTTTTAAAGTTGATTTGAATTTGCATTAGTGCTAATAACATTTGCAGATTATAATTTCGACAAGTGATCATACATTTATCTTCTTTATTATCAATTTGAAATAGCTTTATGACTCCTGATTAACCTGCAGCCTCTACTAGAATTTTATGTCCTCTCACTCAGAAGAGTGAGCTCATCAGGCTGTGAAACTGGAGGAGAGAAGAGGAGAGGAGAGGAGAGAACTTTTCCTTCTGTTTAGCCTTCTGATTATACACAAGCAAGGTGCACTTTCCTGGTAAAAGTGGTCCACTTGCACAGCCACATGGTTCCNAGAGGAGAGGAGAGGAGAGGAGAGGAAAGGAAAGGAGAGGAGAGGAGAGGAGAGAACTTTTCCTTCTGTTTAGCCTTCTGATTATACACAAGCAAGGTGCACTTTCCTGGTAAAAGTGGTCCACTTGCACAGCCACATGGTTCCTGGTTACACAGCTCTGCCATCAACTTTTCTGACAGTAAACATTAAATCTAATCTACTTGCAATGTAAGGAAGGAAATGATGCTATGATGTGTTTTAGCTAACTAACAATCTCAGTGGGAAGATCTGGTCAGCAGATGGAAATTCTGCCCAGAGCATTCATAAATAATGATCACTCTTTAAGAATTAATTTTGTGGGTCACAGTGAAAGAAAAACCTGAAAGAATCTGAAGAACATAGAAATAGAGTCCAATTTATTCTACAATACTTTCTCTCTCATAGTGTTTCCATTATAGGAGTACCTGAAGTCCTTATGCAGAGTTTTGATCTATTTGACTGTGGAAAGAAGGAACGCTAATCTGTGGTCAACATGCTGTAGGATGACATCCAAAGGGATCTGGACAGGCTTCAGAGTTGGGTCTGTGCAAAAAACCTTATGAAAAAGGTCCTGCCCATAGATAGAAGCATTCCCATACAGAAAAATGGGCTGGACAGTGAATGGATTGAGAGTATCCCTGAAGAGACAGACCTGGGGTATTAGATGATGAGAAGCTCAGAATGAACTGGCAATGTGCTCTCACAGCCCAGAATGACAACCACATCCTGGGCTGCATCAAAAGAAGCATGCTCAGCAGTGTAGGGAAGGTGATTTTCCCCATCTGCTCTGCTCTCATGAGACCCCACCTGGAGCACTGCATCCAATGCTGGGACACGAAACATAATGCAACAGATCTGTTGGAGGATATGCAGAGGAGGGCCACAAAGATGATCAGAGGGATGGAGCACCTCTCCAATGAAGACCAAGAGAGTTGGGTAGTACAGCCTGGAGAAAGGTCCAGGGAGACCTCATAGCATTTTTCCAGTAACTAAAGGAGGCTTACAGAGAAGATGAGAGGGACTCCTTATTGCTCATGTAGCAATAGGATGAGGATTAATGTTTTTAAACTGAAAGAAGGGAGATTTATGTTAGATATTAGGAAGAAATCCTTTACTGTCAGGGCAGTGAGACACTGGAACGCACCACCAAGAAAAGCTGTGGCTACCCCATCCCTAGAGGTTGCTAAGATCAGTTTGAGTATGCTTTGAGTAAATTGGTCTAGTGGAAGGTGTCTCTGGCCGCAGCAAGGGAGCTGTAACTAGATGACTTGAAGATCTCTTCCAACCCAAACCATACTGTAATTCTATGATACTATGAATTGTGGCAAAAAGCCAGGATGGACCTTCAAAAAATTAGATCAAGTCTGTTCAGCTTCTCGGATGAAAAGATTTACTTGCAGTCTCCAAAGGATCAGTAAAGCATAGCTCTTGCTTTTTCAAAGCATTGTTATAGAGCAATTTTAGCTGGACAGTCTTATCAAGATTGTTCAACAAGATGATTTCCAAAAGACTAGCAAACAGCCACAACACAATCCCAGTGGGCTAGGCATAAAATATATTTTGGACATAAAAAGATCAGAGGTATACTATAAATCCGTAAGGCAATTCTATTGTAAAGACAGACTTCACTTCAGCATGTGTACTATGTAATTCTACATAGGAGACAAGAGGTAGCTATCTTTATTTACTGGTGGTATAATGCCTCTACCCAGAGGATTCAGGCTCATTTTGTATCCCTTTCTCTTAAGAATGATGCTGAAAAGCTGCAGAGCTTCCAGAGGAGAAATATCAAAAATATGGGTTTTTAAAACTTGACTTAGGTGAAAAAACAGAAGACATAGTTANTCCAACCCAAACCATACTGTAATTCTATGATACTATGAATTGTGGCAAAAAGCCAGGATGGACCTTCAAAAAATTAGATCAAGTCTGTTCAGCTTCTCGGATGAAAAGATTTACTTGCAGTCTCCAAAGGATCAGTAAAGCATAGCTCTTGCTTTTTCAAAGCATTGTTATAGAGCAATTTTAGCTGGACAGTCTTATCAAGATTGTTCAACAAGATGATTTCCAAAAGACTAGCAAACAGCCACAACACAATCCCAGTGGGCTAGGCATAAAATATATTTTGGACATAAAAAGATCAGAGGTATACTATAAATCCGTAAGGCAATTCTATTGTAAAGACAGACTTCACTTCAGCATGTGTACTATGTAATTCTACATAGGAGACAAGAGGTAGCTATCTTTATTTACTGGTGGTATAATGCCTCTACCCAGAGGATTCAGGCTCATTTTGTATCCCTTTCTCTTAAGAATGATGCTGAAAAGCTGCAGAGCTTCCAGAGGAGAAATATCAAAAATATGGGTTTTTAAAACTTGACTTAGGTGAAAAAACAGAAGACATAGTTAGTCCAAAAAAAAAAAAAAAGGGAAACTAGAAAACATAGCTGTTTTCCATTTCTCAGAAAGGAGGTGAACATTTTTGCTTCACATACATAGAGCAAAGGGTGAGAAAAGAATCAGGAAAGACTCTAGTTTTGGAGCAGTAAAGATGTTCTAATGAAGAGTAATGAGGCACTTCAGCAGGCTACCCAAGGATGTGATGAACCATTCTTCACTGGTTTTAAGAACAGATTAGACAAGCACATGGTAATTTTACATGATCTATCTTCAGTGCAATGCATTGAATGAAATGCCTTGAGTTCTAGAGAATCTTTCTCACAACGGATGTCAAAGGTCTTTCCTCTATTTGCGTTACCCTGAGATGTACTTCTAAAACATAACAGTGATTAGACCTCTTTGAAAAAACATAGTACCAGTCAGTATACAATGTCAGGTTAATTTATGCAAATAACACAAGCTGAAGTATTCTCTTGAAGTACCACTGGAATACACTAAATGATTCTTTCATTCATCAGTAAGGAGAGCTTTCAATGCCATATATTCACCTAGGCATATCTCCACTATAATGTCCTATTATTCTCCTTAACTGAAACAAGAAAGGATTTTGATCAAATATCCTTAAAAATAGATCCAATGAGAAAAATTAATATATTTAAATATAGAGGAATCAGGCCTGATTAAGTGCATAAAGAATTGAGGTTAAAAGTGGTGACAATAAAAGGTTGAGTAAAAATTAATTTTAGCATATGCTTTGTATAACACTGGATAAGCAGTTTCGTTGCCTCTTTTTTGGGGCCCTCATTTTCAGTCAGTCACTAGCTTACATCTTATCTTACACCATAATGGCAGAAATTAATGGGATAAAAGTACTCCATTCAAAGACAAATTATCATTTCACTGATCTACTTCACTAACTGCAAATTCCCTCTGCTGCCATTAAAAGCTTTAGAGCAGTAGAAAAATGCTAGTTAACTAAAATTGTGTTTCTTTTCTTAGACCATAAAATTTTCATTTATTCTGTCTGTAATACCCTTGTGTAAATGCAGTAATTTTGAAGCCTCTCAGAGTAGTGTGGTACATATCTCGGCATTGTTGCACGTCTGGATTTCTTCCATGGTACTTTAATTTTGTGGTTCAGTGAGCAAAACTAAGAGTTCTCCTAAAGGACCTGTGCTTAAAACAGTCAGGGGCGTGTTGCCTGCTGAAACAGTCAATCTTTCCTCTTGATGAGGGTGTCCATGCAGCATTTGTATGAACTGCATTTTTGTTTAAATTTGCATCAGTTCTTAACAGCAGCTTCTTTCAGGTAAGTAACAAGCAATAGTAGACAGGGAAAAAACATTTTCAGGATGTGATATGAAAAGGTGATATCTGTTGGAAAACAATGGTTTTAAATAATTGGAAAGAAAGTTACACTTCAAAAAACAGAGATACATCTTCAGTACTTTTAGGTTGAAGCTCCTCTAAAATGAGAAAAGAGAAAATCTTTTTGTGTTGTGTAAGCTCGAACATAAAGATCCAAATTTCTGTTGAAGAAACAGAACATAAATTAAGAAAAATTCCACAAATCCAGGAATTACAACTCCTTCACTTCCTAGAAGAAAAATTATACTTCTCATTGTGTCTGGAATAGCCAGGTTCTTTGATAATGTTAATCCATCAGATGAACTCAAGAAATAAGGTCTTACTTAATGAAGGTTTTAATGGTATGCTATATTATCTTTGCTCTAGAAAGACCTTAAAGCTACACACACTCCTCATGCATGCACAAGTAATAACTACATGCATACACACGTACATATAGTCATTCATATGAATCTTTATTCAATACCTGAAACACTACTCATTAAAAGTAGACTGCAACTGCCAATGTAACACTGAACTTTGAACTTTTTCTGTACAGAATTTTTCTGCCTTTCATTAACTCTCCCAGAATAGTCATTAACAAGTCCTACTATCGGCAATTGCTATTTGTAAGTAGAACAATCTAAATCAGTGCTCATAGCCTTCAGGGCAAAGCAAAATATATCAATCCAAACACCAAAACTAGTGAAAATACCAACACTTCCTCCTCAAAACCTCAAATGAGAATATTTGCAAGGAGTATCATGAAATAGTTTTAAGAAAAACATATATACAGTCATTTTACAAATTTTTACAAACAGCTAATAAACAACTGATTTTTCACCAGCCCATAAGCTTCCTGCTAATTTTAAAAATGTTCATTTTTCTTCATACAACCCAACAAAACAGTTACATTTGAAGTCCTGGAATTTCAGTCCCAACTGGAAGCAACACTTAATGTACACCTTACAAATGAGGTTCAGAATTGCTCTGATTCCTAGAAGTTTAGTTGTTTTCACTGAGTAAGTCTGATTTGATGATGAAGGTAAGGCTTTAAGACTTTCAATCCTATGTACCTAGGATTGGTACATTGGAGGCTTTAGCACTTACCAAGGCTGGCAGATCAAAACCAGACACAGAGCCTTTCCCTTTCCTATGCAACCAATTTTAATCAAGATGCCTTGGAAAGCCACTGAATGAATTCCTAGGTCTGTGAAAATAAAGTTTTAGATCAAAGTCAGGATTCTACTGTGTAACTCTGGAAGTGTGACCACTTATCAAAAACAGGAACAGTTCTTCTAATCCACCCATAACAAGCAGAATGAAAGCAGGTCTACACTTTCCGTGATTTAATTAATAGGGCAGCCTTAAAACTATTAACATAATAACATTTTTTATTTTTTGACCACCAGATAGAGAAACTTTTGCTGAATCTTTCAGGAACTTTTAAGGACATGGAACAGTTAATGTGTAGATGGGTAATAAAAACAGATTTCTGTACATGCTACCAGCGAGAAAGTCTTTCTTCTTCATATAATGACCTTCTACTTTCCTGGTCTAGGTGGAAGGAGATCAGAATCAATGGAACACTATATACTTGCCAAGGAAATGCCTTTGGGCAGTTCTTCACTTAACCAGTATTTCAAAAAAAGTAATGCAAAAGGATAGTATAAACTGCATTTCCAAAAATAACATAAATTCAGTCTTTATAAACTATTAATCAAGTCTGATTTAATGGGATCATTATATCTGACATTCTGCATGTGCTAATAGCATCTAATGCACAGATGCTTTTTTCTTCGACAGTTGAATGAATAATGATCTGGGATTCAGGTTTCCTTAATGGTTCCTTAATATCAAACACTTTGGGTAGAGCTGCAAATAAAAATACGTGGCATTTATTTTATATTAGCAGCATGGAAAATGTGTATATTTGTAATCAAGGTAAAATTTTACAATGTAGACTTAATGACTTTTACTGAAGAGGGGATGATTACGAAGAGCACTGCTTCCAGAATATATATGGGCTGCTGCCACATTAAAAAGTATGTTAGGATAAGCGAAATATTGATAAGAAACTATGTATTTATACAGCAAAAATGAACCACTTCTTTTTGAAAAAAAATACTTAGAAACTGAGCAAAAGAAGGAAGCCAAGCAAGAAAGAACCAGAATTTAATATCTTTTCTGCCATTCAGAACAGTTGGTAGAGGGGAGAAAAGTAAAAAAAAAACTATCAGAAAAAGCTTCATATGGCTGATAATAGCAGGACTAGGGGAAATGGATCCAAGTTGAAGAAGAGTTAGGTTGGATGTTAGGGGGAAGTTCTTTACTTGGAGAGTGGTTAGGTCCTGGAACAGGCTGCCAAGGGAGGTTGTGGATGCCCTGTCCTTGGAGGAGTTCAAGGCCAGGTTGGACGGGGCCCTGGGCAACCTGATCTAGTAAATGTGTTTGTTTGGTGGCCCTGCTAGGCAGGGGGGTTGGAACTACATGATCCTTGAGGTCCCTTCCAACCCCGGGTCATTCTGTGTGATTCTGTGTGTGTGTGTGACTGTATATGTACCTTATTACTGATCTTACTTACTGATAAATTAAAATAGCATGAGCAAATCAGTTAACCCAATTGCTACATGATTCCTACCTGTGAAATTTGTATCTGTATAATACATACCTTTAACAAGTACTTGTTTGACTTTCTGCTATGGAGAGAAAGATGTATAAAACCCCAAAACCATGTTATAAAAAAGAACAGATCTATTCTGTAGTGCCATCAGAAATCCGACTTCAGTATGCATAAGCATATAAAAGAGTTTGAATATAGCTAGGCAAGGAGGAACAAGACACCTGTAAATAAGCCAAGGCACGGTTCAGCTTGTAGATACCTAAACCTAAAGAACAAGCTCCTGAGAAGTTATTACTACTAGAAGAAGCTCAGTTAAGCATAATAAAGGTATGATTATTAGCAGTACAATCTCAACTTGTCCACAGGCATTGGTATATCTTTAGCAAGCCTTCCTAAAAGTTGCACTATTTTTATGCAGACGCATGTCTCATAACAAGATAAGCTGAGTCTGTATTTGTGAGAAGATTGATAGATCACAAACAACATTCCAAGCCCAGTCTCAGTGGTGAAACTGGTCTCCAGCTGGCCTACCCATCCTGGTAAGTGTCAGTAACTCACATGATGAAGGAAATAAAATCTTCTTTGGAGCTGATTTTCCAGAGGACTTACCTCTGCACATTCACATTCTCACTGGTGAGGGTGTCCATACTCTGAAATGACAGTATCATTGAGATAATAGGCGGTAAGGTCATTCAACTTGACTTAAGGACTGATGCATACATTCATGCTGTCAATACAGGTATGGGCCTCATTACAGATCTGGCTTAGGTTTGTAGTAAATACAAGATGGTGGTTATGTTGCTTCTAGAGAGAGAATCAGAATAAAAAGAATCATTAGAGGAAAACCTTGGTTTTTCCACTTAAATAAGTAGTTTTGACATAAAGGAAAATATCAAATATGAAGTGTGAATAGTTTTGTACAATGAATGCAATCAGTGACAGTTGTACTTTTGAAAAACAAATATCAAATTTAGATTTTGAAAGCAACAATTAGTCTCATTTTG
Source organism: Turnix velox (assembly GCA_013400935.1). NCBI lineage: Eukaryota > Metazoa > Chordata > Aves > Charadriiformes > Turnicidae > Turnix > Turnix velox. Next base: position 57,626 of record VZTY01005489.1, read on the forward strand.
AAGGTTACAATTGAAGTTTAAAAATTAGCTTCTCAGAAAGGCAAGAAATGGTCTTATCTAGGGGCTCAATCTCTCTCACTCACACACACATACTCATTGAGTGGAATATCTCAAGAAAATGTGTTTTAATGTTAATTAATTTTGTCAGACTGAAAGATTGTTCAGTCTGGGTTCTGTTAAATTTATGGATCATTAGTCTCTTATCTTTTCATTATGGTCTCCTGAGAGGAACCATCATAAAGTTAAATGAACACAGTAGGAAATTATTACAAGCCTCCTTTCCCTTTCGCCCTACCTCCCACACTGGAGGAGGCAGGGTATCAGTGCATTTATTTCATGAAACAAATGATAGATATCTTATATACTTTAAAGTCTCTAAGGATCTGATTTATTTTGTCATTTCATAAGTGCTGTGATTAATGAGAAAGAAGTAAGAGAGAGTTTTCACTGATACTAAGTACTGAGCTCACATTAAAGTTTGTCTTCCAATACTTCAACAGAAGACCTGAAGAAAACAAATGTTTGTTGCACTCCAATAAATGAAAATTAACACTCTCTCATCCCAGTTTCACAGTTAAATGAAAGTTCTGTGCACACAAACAAAATGTACCCATAAATGTGTTCCACTCTTTAGCTCTGAGCTTATTTTTATGACTAACTGAAAGACCATTCAGAGAAGTGCACAAGGACATTAGTAATAACATAATTACAAAAATCATTTCTTGTAAATCATACTGCTAGAAATAAATTCTAAGAAAGACTGATCATTCTAAAATAAGCCCACAGCACTTCCTGTAAATGCTGCAATACACAACTTCTATTAGTCCTAGGAGAAGAAGTAGCTTTTTACAATGCAGAGCTCAATTTTCTTTGGAATCACATTTTGACTTACTAGATTCTTCAGCTGTGTGCCTCAGAACTATTTTTCAGGGGTTTGTTTGTTTGCTTGCTTGTTTCCATTTTCTGTTTGCATATCTTGCCTGCTTTAAAAATATATTAAATGTATCTAAAAATAAAGGGACAGGGGAAAAAAGGGTTTTGTGCACAAGAGAATGAATGTTTGTGCTCTGTGCTTTATCTCTTGCAAACAGTTGCCTCCTTGGCATGAAGTATAATCACTAAAATAAAAGGATACAAAGTGCAGCTGCTAGTAACTAGGAGAAGAAAGCAATTAAGTGTTCACAAATGTAATTTGAAAGGTCCATGGCACACAGAAGAGATTTGTATTTAATACTGAAGCAAACAGACACACTTGACTGTTGGATAAAACTTATGGTATTTTCTAGTCAATTTTTTTTTTGTTTACCAGAGAGAATGAGAGAAAATTCAGTTTCACTCTTTGTCCCAGAGATTTCAACACTGAGATCAGTAAGAGTCCTGAGGTACTTGATAAGCTGCCCAACTATTTTCATGTTAATTTGGTGCAGCTCATGGCAAGATACCACAATCAGAAGTTATTAGTAAAAGCAAAACTCAGCAGTTAATCAGACATTAGCACAGTCAGCAGCAAGTGTGCTAAATGGATATATTATTTCTGAAATCTGCCGCTGAGATTTTAGCAGTGTTCTTCAAGGGAAATAATATGATACTGTGTAAAATCAGTGTCACAACTGAATACTTTGTATGGATGACACACCTTACTGTATAAAGACATTGGTCACTGCTTATAAAACAATAGCTGTGGTTAATGACTCTAATGATATGTGGATAACGTGAACCTATAAAAAGAATGCACAGTTTAAAAACAGCACATAATTCTGATCTCTTGTTGTTTTCATGCCTTTGTAATCTGCAAAGAAGCATGGAATAGAGCCTTCCTTCACCATGCTGCTATTCTTTCTAATCTTAGCAGTTATTTTGTACATTTCTATCAGAGGAGAAACAAAGATTTTTCCAACTACTTAAGACAAGTAACTGACAAATTTCTCTCTTGTGCCACAACTTAAACCTGAATTACATACATAAGTAAGAGTTAAACTCTAATGAATGTTGCACTGTTGCATAAACCTCTAGTTGTCATCTAGCCATTTACTATCAGCATATGCATGCTGTACTTCAGTGCCTCAAGTCTGACCCTCTAGTGTGAACTACCTTCTACAATATTCCACACAGGGCTGCAAGACATGACCCTGCAAAGATTGAGAGCAACAGCCACTCATTCAAACTGGAACAGATGAACAAAGTAAATCAACAGTTAGTTGAAATACAAAGTAAAAAAACTTGAGAAATAATTTGTTCATGCTGAGCATCTAGCTTACAGGACTTTGCAGATTTTGCCCTGCTAGTGACCTACTACTTCTTGGCAACCCACTTCTTTAATTTCATCTTTAACCCTAACTCATTACTACTTATAAATATGGTACAAGAATACTGAAATACATACAGAAAATTTCTCCTGTACTTGAGTATTTCACAAAACTGCTGATTTCAGAAAGCAAGAATATAATCAAGATCCAAGAAATGTGAAAGTTATGTGCCTGGTTCCTACTACAATCCATCTGCTGCTCCACCTTCAGAGATGTGAGAGACAGGAGAAGGCAACTTCTCTCCTGAGATGGTACCTCCAGCAGGGGGATTGGACTAGATGATCTCTTGAGGTCACTTCCAATCCCTGACATTCTGTGATTCTGTGATTCTTCACTCCCTGAAGGCTCTCCTCAACTTAGGACAACTGGGTTCTTATTTTAGGTACCTCAGGAAGATGATGAAAGGCCCTAATAACTCCTTATTCTTGTGGCACAAAGACTGATGATAAGGCCAAAACTTCGATCTGTATTAATTTTTCTGAAAGAACCAGTGAGCTGGAAGGCAGTCCTACATGTTCAATATAAACTTTTTTCATAAAGACTGAACTTTTAATTGATATTGAAATTTGAAATCTGTAAAAATTGTATTATATTAAATGATGGCCACCCAAAATATGAGTGATCCTAAAACCATTCTTCCTATGTCCTTGTCTTCCAGCTGTGCTTTTCAACAGTATTCTTCTTCAGCATTCTTTAATATTTGTTGAAGAAACTTTAATAAATTGCAATAAAAACAATAGACAACTATTAAAATAAATTCTTAAGAATGGTTATCACAGGCTGATTTTAGGGAAACCTCTGGTTGGCAGATTTAATTGTCACTTTCAGCCATGAACTACTTCTCCAGAATCTCCTTTCTCTCATTCATTCTCTCTCTTTCCTTCTACATATTGAATGTACTTTAGAGCATATGCATATTTAAAGTTATACTTACAAGATCAATTCCATATTTTATCCAACCAACAAACATCTGTATTGCAGCCTGCCATCCAGATACTAGCAGAAAAATCATAGAATTTTAAGAAAACATCTCCAAAGTCACTAGACTTTCAAAAACTAATTAATAAATCCACTATGAAATATAATGAACTCAAGAAGAGTAAAGGAAAGTAGTTACACAGCAAATTCATGTACTACTGTGCTGTGAATGAAACACATACAAGTTATGAAAATGAGGATACAAAAATTAAATAAAATGTAAAAATTAGGAATTTTTAAGGCAGAAATCACACCTAGCTTGGCTATGTTTAATGGCCAGTCTTTATGAGGTAATAGGATCTCTGCTTGACCACAGGTCCACATCCATGATTACTATTTTATTGCTTTACAGCTTTTTTAAATATATAAAAATAAAATATTTTTCCTTAATTAATAATAAACCTGATATAAATAATGCAAAAACATATCTTAAAAGTTAAAAGGCACAAAGTTTATCAGCTTATAGGCCAATCAAGTTCTCTTTGCCCCATTCATCTTTCATTTCTTGACCAGTCACCGGATTACTGATTAGCCTAGCAAAATGAAAGGAACTATCAGTAACAGCTACTGACACATACTAAACTACAGCTCTTACTTTCCTATCCTATCCCATCCTATCCCATCCTTATCCTATCCTGCTACATCATGTCCTCTATTGGTGAATGCTCATATATCATCTTGTTCCATTACTTTATGTACATATCCATTGAAGAACATAAAAAAATTATAAACCCGCATAAGATTTTATTATCTTCTCCTTTCATAAAGCCATTCTGCACAAAGCCTGTGCAGCACATCACCACTCAAGCCCCCTTCTAAGCACATATCTCCTGCAGCTCCAGGCTATAGTAAATGGAGCCCACAGAGGCAGACTACAGGTTTAGACAAGCAGGCTGTCCATCATAATGTAGGAGAAGCATATTGCATCCCAGTGTGGGCTGGATTCCTCCCAGCTGTTCCTGTGGAGTCGTACCATATCCCTCCAGCATTTCAACTGAAATACCATGTGTCAGCTTAGTCACACATGGAAGATGATTTAGCAATGCTTAAAAAAATCACTGTGTTCTGTGTAAGCTACTTGGCTGCTCCAGTATTGCCAGTAGTTCTGTGTTACACATTTTTTTAACAGCTCCCTCAGGCTTAGCAATGCCCAGTGGCTTTACAACCAATCTTCTGTGGAGAAAAATATTTACTTGACATAGTGTTACATATAGAAGAGAATGTTACAGAAGTCTCTTGATATTTTCCAAGCTATTTATTATAGAGCTACTTTGCTCTCTCCCCTTCAAACACATATAAGAAAGCTCTGAGAGGTAACAAATAAATCATAAGAAGCATACTTGAGACAGATTGTTTTAGGCCAAAGAAACACCAAACCCAAAATATTTTTTCCAAAGCTGGCCAGTAACAACTGCTTAGGGAAAGCACGTAGGAACAGGACAATTTAGTGAAACTTCCCATTCAGATCCCCTTTCTAGAAACCTCAGATCATTAAGTAACCCAGCATTTCCCCAAATTATCCCATGGTGTTTGCTCAGCTGCAGCAGAAACTATTGCTATTTGAAACAACAGGGTGCAAGAGACTCACTGTGGGTCTCACTGTGGTTGACAGACCCTGGGAGCCAGGGCAAGCAGCCACACTGCTCTGTACAAGCAACCAGATCTAAGAGTTACCCTCAGGCTACATTAACAGAGCAGCACTGACCAGACTCAATCAGGAATTGCTATACATCCCAGGTGTCCATATTCTTTTCACAAAGTTTTCACAATCATTGATATTTATCAGTAGCATCTGGATTGGGTGCATGTGACCGAGTGTGGCAGCAGGGGATGGCTGGAGGAAAAGCCAGGGCAGCCCCAAGTTGGACTTAGCCAGCTCCAACCATCCCACTGCAGGGTCTGGTTGAGAACCCCAGCCAAAATAACTGGTGCTGCTGGGAAAGCATATTTAATAAAAAGCAAAATACCTCTCAGAGGGAGGAGAAAGGAACAAAAAGAGTAAGAAACAACAGAGAGATTAGCAAGAAAAAAGAGTAGTAGGGCGAGTCAGAAGAGGAAGAGGAGGAAGAGGAGATGAACCAGGAGCTGGTGTAGATATTCAGACTGCAGCCCAAGAGGAGCAGAGCTACTCTTCAAGAATCATAAAGTTGGAAGGGACCTTCAAAGGTCACCTAGTCAAATGCCCCCTGCAGTAAGCAGAGACATCCTGCATTAGATCAAGTAGCTCAGAGCCTCATCAAGCTAGCCCTGAATGCCTCCAGGTATGGGGCCTCCACTAACATTCTGGGCAACCTGTTCCAATGCCTTACAACCTAATAGAGAAAAGCCTCTTCCTAAGGAAGGAAGGAAGAAACGGCTGTGGACTGGCCCTAACATCCCTACGCCACTTGGGCAGGGTTTCTGAGTTCAGATAGGCAGATGGGCAAGAAAAGATTTTGATCTGAATTTAAATTTTTATTTCTCGGTATCCAAATCTATTTTATTTGCCAATAAATTTAATCTTCCCCAAGCCAAGTCTGTTTTGCCCATTACAATAACTGATAATGGATGTCCTCAGCTTCATCTTCACCCACAAGATTTTTCATCCTATCTCCCTCCCTTGTCCCACTGAGAGGAAATGAGTGAGCAGTTGGCCAGGGGAAACTTGCCACAGCAGGAAAGTTGGGAACTGACAGAGAATACATGACACCTGCCTGGTAGTCAGAAATACTTCACTCTGTTTCTTGGGACACATGTTAGCTGCACTTCCAAATAGATATAAAATATTTATATCAGCTTTGTACACTTGAAAAATCATGGCAATTAGCATAAACTCATCTTTCACTTATTGTTAGAAGCATATCATATGCAAGATAAGAAAAACCACTGAAATAATAAATTCTTTGAGAAATTAACTCAATTTGAAAAGAGCAATTACACCCTATCTGCAAGTTAACAGCTGCAAATCAGCACTGAACCTAGTTGTACTGGGGTAACTCCTTGCACACCTTGGGGAGGGTCATATATGCCTATTGTTCAGGTGATAAATGTTACAAGTTTACAGAGCAGAATGTATTAAAAACTTCCTTAGAGGACAGAGTGTAGTGTTAGGCTAAGGTCGTCAAACTGTGATTACACATAAATTACAGTGGCAACAGGGGAAGGACTAAGTCTGCTGAGCTGAGATTAGCAACAAAAAAATTCCTATTAAATGTGTATATGTGATGAGGATTTAATGAGTGAATAAGTCTTCTAAAGTTTCTAAGATATTCCCTACAAATAGCCTGATGGTTTTACAGGGATAGGTTCTGAGAGATTATAAGTCCAAGATCAATATAATTCACACCATTAATGCTTTCCTAACACTGGTTAGGCACATTTGTACTGAAAATTAGTTTCATTTGTTTCTCTGTGGAATCCACTGTACTATGAATCAAGCCAAAATTTACATTAAGAGAGATGTTTCAGCTCTATAGCCACACTTTTCTTAGCTTGCTTCATCACAGTGATACTAAGAAACAGTTTAATTTAAAGCAAAAAAAAAAAAAAAAGCCATCAGAACCACATAAACCAATAGGTGACTAGTAAAAGTACCAATGAGTGAGATTTAAAACTATACCACATTTAAAATGAATACAACTGAATCTACTTTCAAATCAAAAGCTCTGTCCACATTTCTTTTGAATGGTGACTACTCACATTAAAAGGATCATAAATCACCATACTATTATCAGTGCAATGGGCACTTTCAACGACTGACAGGTTGTTCTACCCAGGGACAGTGATGAAGAGCCATACCACAGCATTAGGCGGGAGGCAAAAATGGATCTTGATGTAAGGAGACAAGCAATGACAATTTCCTGCACAGTGAGACTGTACCTGAAGAAAGCATTTGAATCTGGCATCTGTTCTTCGTAGTTTTATAATTCAAAAGAGAAAAATATTTGAGCCAGGAAGCATAAGCAAGAATCATGAAGAAAAGCAGCTCATCTAACTGAAATCAGTGAGTCATGCTTATATATTCATCTGATTTTGTTTTTTACTTACTCATCAGCTTGCAAAAAATTGATTTGAAAAAGGAGCAAAAAGGAGCAACAACATCTAGGACAGCAACATAAGATTCATTAGTAGTACAAGACTTAATGTTCTGGCAGATATTATCTTCAATAAATTTACTTTCTATTTTCCTAATAGGAAAGTTACAGACAGGCCTATAATGCATCTGACCAAGTTTCAACTTGTGCACACTTTATGTTCAAAAATATCATATGGCCTTTATTTTACATTTCTAACTTACATTCTACTTGTCATGTATTAAAATATTACCTTGTAATATTACCTTAGAAATGCTAGATAAAATCCCTCACACTTAAAACCAAGTAAAGCTTATTTCATGAGGGGTTTTTTTGTCATTATAATTTTCTATAAGCCTAAAAAGAATTATTATGAATCACATGCAGATTTTCTCCCTTGATAAATATTTTATTATTTTTCATCTCATTTAACTTTAACTCTGCTCTTAATAATTCTGACCATCAAAAATATTATAATTACTGAAGCCATTTCCTGTATCCCAGAAATTACCATATTTTCTCTTTACAGTGTAAAAAGATAATTGAATAAAAGGAAGAATTTATTACAGAACTAATTTCAGCCTACATACAATCTCAGCAAAATCAAGCAAATTTTATAAGACTAAACATATCTTTGGAATTCTGGAAGAAAGCCATCTGTATTTTAATTAGGGCTAGTGTTAAAATATTCTAAAATAGTATCCTATCATACAAAACTAAGCATGTCATAAATACCTTCAAAATAATAAAAGTAAACAGTAATAACTAAGTCACAAAAGCAATTGAGTATAATTTTAGCTCCAGTACAAAAAGTACTAACTAAAATTCCTTCTACAGGTTTTTTCTTGAGATTTTTTGATTTCTTTTTTTAAAACACTATGTAAATTTCAGGTCATTATGTCCTTTAAAACATATTTCAAGATGGGTCTTTTTACTATTCTTTTTTCTACCATAAACATCATTACTATCAGCATTTATTTAAATGGCAGGTTTTATGAATTCTGCCTTGTTAAATACCAAGTCTGGCTTTGTTTTTACCTACTGAAAATCCTCTATAGGCGAAGTATTTTGAATCACTGCTTAAAGGTGATCTGTCATTTTGCTCTGAAAACCTCCTACCTCTCTTTTTTCCTTCAGATTATTAAGAGAGGCAATCTTTTTTCATCATCTCTGTCTGAAAAGAAAATGCAGGGGTTTAGATTTCAAAAGACCTTTCAAAAGACCTTTTGAGGTTCAGCCATTAGTATTTTCCTGTTATTCAGTGTAAAACAGTGGTAGGCACTAAATGAGTTATTTTATATTGTAATTTAAGAGGAAGCTTACTAAAAAGAAGAAAAAAAGAAAGAGTAATGTAAGGGTGTATACAGCCTTGACATGAAGTAAATGTAAAGCCAAAAAAAAGGAGCTTTGGACAAACAGAGATGACAAACTCTCAGATATGTTTTTTCCTTGAAGGCAAATGTGACACTAGCAGTGAAAACTTAATAAAATTTCTGTGTCTGAGCTGATTAGAATACTGAGAATTTTTATTCACACTTCAGGCAGAGCCCAGTCTCAGCTTCTTTTGCAAATTATATATATACAAATTATTTTTCAAAACCATAATTTCATCCAGCAATGACATGTTTCTTTTCATTTTTGTTCTTGTACAAGATGATAAACTGCAGAAAAATCTGAAAGAAGAGGGAAAAAAACTGTAGGACCAATTTTCTATGTACAAAGACACAAGGCTGATCTCCAAATGCAAAGCATTGGGACTCATACCTAAAAACCTGTACATAGAAACAGATTACCATTCCAGACTAAATAACTCAAGATTTGGCTTTACAAGTCAAATAGGGCAATACTTGTACCACATTTGATTTGGTTACACTGAATCTGCACACAGCCTGTTCACCTCTCCACATTCACCACCCAACCACGTCACCTACATTGCACATTATCAGTGATGTTTGTGTCAGTCTTGAGATGGAGTGCTTATTCCCCAAGCTTCAGTAACAAACATCATGAATTTCAAAACAATTTATTGTCATTTACTGTGCATTTCTCTGCTTCTTCTCAATAGCTCAGCTAGAACTCCATGTGCCAGCATTTAAGCCAGTGAGAAAACAGCACAGTGACAATAAGGTGTGTACTGATTTCATGTTTAGCTTGTTTTTCATTTTGGTGCCAAAAGGAACATTTCCTACAAGTAAACTCTGTGTGAACAATTATTTCTTCATATCTTTACCACACTAGGACTCCGTATGATATCCTTTGGTTTTAGTTTAATTTTGGCCTTCAGGAGGAATATATTGAATCTTTAATTTAAAATAGAAGAAGAAAAGGAAAAAAAATAGTTTTCTGATATTTCAGATGCATTCTCACAGGTGATAATAAACCTCAAATTCAGTAATCTCAATTGTCTTGTCTTTTCTAAATGACCTATACTAAACGCATCTACAATCACAACTCAGCCACCACATATCACCATCATTAGCACATTAGATGGACTGAATTCTGAACAACATGGCCATAAAACACAAAGTTTAAAATAGTTCCAGAGTGATAACTTATCTCTTCCTCCTAAGTTCAGACAGCAAACATCCCGTTCGCTTGAAAGTCGGTGATTCATTAAGGCACAGTCTCACAAAAGGTAGACTTCTCACCAATTCTTCCTAACCTCTCCCATCCAGAAGAGAGAAACAAATCTGTCAGCTGCAAACCCTGATGTGGATCCTCCATTTGGGGACAAGATGGTAGAGACATGAACCTCTGTGCAGCCCTTTTACCTCATGCATATTAGTAGAGTAGTTCTTATGCAGTAGCTTTGAAATGGGGTCAGAAGGGCTTTCACGTCTGAAAGCTAAAATTACGTAGATTCATTGGCCCATGTATATATATGTAAGATACATATCTACATAGATATCTATCTCCACAGCACATTCATGCAGAAGATTCTATTTTGTCACACAATGTACTCATCAAGTTTTGAGGTAAAAGTTGTTTTCATGTATCCTGAATACTTAGCTATTTCAAACCTACCATGTCCTAGGCCTGTTTAATTGTACAGTTGAAACAGAAGGTGCAGATGAAACATTAAAAATGTTTTAAAAAAATATACAGTGAAATAAATTAGTGGTTCAAGTGAAAGAAGTAGCAAGTTCAATTGATTTCAAGACTGTTTAAGATGTTAACTTTAACAGGATTTAGCCCATTACTAGATAATTATTAGTACGGTACATTTTCCATTTAAGTGATAAGCAGAAGAAAGGTTCAATACATACCAATCCAATTAGTAAACACATTTTGATTTAAAACATATCCAACTGAAACATGAGAGATATTGTACAAAACTCTACTCAGCAATAATGTACAGAAGTATTTATACGATATAAAATGCTAATTTTGGATTTAGGCAAAGTATGTTACATGGCAAAATTCCAGCCTTCATAATGGAAAACATTAATCCAAACTGGTTGTTTTCATTGTAAAACACTACCTTTTCTATTTCTAAAACATAGTTTCTATTGCCTAGTATATTTCATATGCTTTTTCAAGCCTGTAAGCCAGAAAAGAATTCAGATTCTCATTTGTCCTGAGGTATTTTTCATAATTAATAATACCTATATAGTAATTCAGCTCCACAAAGCCATTAAAAATTATGTGGTCATTTGTAAAAGAAAAAAAAAGTGCCAAAGAGACATTCAGACCAGACAGGTATGATACTTTGGGCTAGAGAATCTAATGAAAATAAAGTTTTCCTCACATTTTTGTTTTGCTGGAAAGTTGCTAAATGAAACTAGGTTTTTCCCAAAGATATTTCCCTGACCTATTCCTTTTCATCTTTGAGCATCAGAACTTGCAGTTAAAACAAAAAGTCTGAAAAAGGAAAAAAAAGTTACATTTGTGGAAGTTCACAGACAGGTAAGACTCTAAATGAGAATTATAAGGAATAAACTTTCACTGTTCTCACAGAAAGGCTGTTACTCTGAAGTCAGAATACCTGCTGTGATGGAAATCTTCTTTGAAATGTTTAAGATGGCATGGTTTTATATAGTTTTGTAACAAGATCTTCTTGGAAAATGAGAGACATTGAAAGATGTTCTTAGAGGTTAATTTGGTAGGTGACTAGCCGGATTGTGCATCCAGACATTTGTACTAAAACCAGCCATGGGAGTCTAAAAAAACCACATTTTTTGCAGTTCTCTAGCAAAAAAGGCTTGGAGAATTGTCTTCAAATTTAAGCAAAGCATGTGGTTCATTGTGCACTTTACATGAGTATTCAAATGCTAAAAATTAAATGTGGCCACTTATTGAACCAAAGCCTGAATGAAGATAGATTACGTATGTACAAAGGCAAACACATTTTCATAGGCATTTATTAAAATCCCAATTATTAGAAGTTGTTGAAGATGAAGTAGTATAGAAGAACACAAAAGAAAGGTAACACACAAGACAAGCTTGGGGTATGGGGCATAGAAATAGTGTTTTCATTTCCTGATAAATCTCTTTTTCAGTGGCTAATGACATCAGCAAAATGCGTTTTTATTAATTATTGTACTAACTATGTTTTTAATCGTTTGTTCTTTTTTAATAAGACACTATAATGTTGCTTTTATGTGGTAAGCTGTTCTCACATGTTATACAATCATAGAATCATAGA
>VZTY01005490.1:8102-20639 GCA_013400935.1 Turnix velox
GATGATTTGAAGGTCCCTTCCAACCTAAACCATTCTATGATGTGGAGGAGGAGCTGCTGCCAGCCTCCATGAGGACAATGTAAAGACAAGTGACACACAAAACACAACCAACATCACCAGAGATTTGCAGCAGCACTGAACTGTGAACACAAGTTAAAACTCAAGCATCTGTGCAAGTGCACACAGCAGGTCCAGATGGACAGGATGCTCAGGGCTCTGTGTTTTTCTGTACAGCCCACAGCATCACATGCAGCTGCTAAATGCCTCTGTGCTTCCAGCACTGCAGGTTGTTTCATTTTTTCCTTCAGACTAAGACACATCTGGACATCAAACTAATTTATAAAGCCCCAGTTTAAGAGGACAAAAGCCCACTTCCAGTGCTGTAGAAGCTGTTGCTACAGTCCAGCCACAAAGCTGGCAAACTGAATGAAAGCAAAGCAGGGAACACAATGGGGGCTGATGCAACTGCATGGACAATAGGGGCTACAGATCAGAAAATCAGCCTTGGCACCAGTGGGGACAGGCACATGAGCACATTGTGCCTGTTAACAACAAGCAAATGATGTCCTGGGACAAAGAGATTTGTGCTTTCTAAAGCTGGCAGAGGGTGAGGGCTACAGGTCACAAAGGAAAGCAGAATGCTGCAGCAGCTGGTCTCCTGAAGCAGGGCAGAGACCTTGGCTCAGGACAAATTAACTCAAACAAGTCTCACACTATTGAATTAAAACCTCAAGGCAAGCAATTAAAAAAGGCCATTAGAGATCTGCAAGTCAAGGTTGAGCACTTTTACTGAGGACTCTCCAGCAAGGTAGATGGTAGAAAGGATTTAGAGAAAAAAAAAAAAAAGGAGGAAATAGAGTGAAGTGGAGGTATTTCCAGCTTTGATATTCCAAATTTCTGCAAGTATCACCAAGTTCCAGGCACCCCCAGGGAACCAACAGCACCACAGGTTTAAGATAGTGAAGTGAAATCTCAGGGAAGAGCAGTGAGTGCCTGCAGACAGTGCTCTGGACACCAGACCCTTACACATGGGGTTCCCCTTGAACTCAGGGACCACAAGGACGGGCAGGGAAGTTCTCCCCATCTCTGCACTGCATCCATGGGGCATCAGGTCTCAAAATCCCCACTACAGGGAGGAGCTGAGCACTGCAGCTTTCAGTTCTCACCTGGTGAGATTTGTGATGTGTGGGTAGTTGAGGTAGAGGCCTCTGAGAAACTCAGAGAGGTCCTTGTAAGGTCGGTATCTGTAGGGAGCAACATTCCCTGAGGAGGTGAGCAGAAGGCGCTCCAGGCCGTTCTCTGCAGAGAGGTCTTTGATCAGGGTTTCAAACTCCTTCTCGTTGGGGTCACTGGTATCTGGGGTGTTCAGGACTGGCACCTTCCCCTCCTCCCCTTTCATGTCAGCCCGTGACAGGGTGAAGTTGACCTGCACTCCTCCTTTGCTGCCAACTTCCACCGTCTTACTGACTGAATCATACCTGTCCAGGGAAGAGAAGAAACAAAACGTGATGGGTTCAAGACTTCATAAGCCTTGAGGAGCTCACAAGGTTGAGGGGTTCAAGGCCTCACAAGCCATCCCTCCATTCAGATGTGGCTGCTACTGCTCATAGCCAAGAGTGAGAAGCACAACTCTCCCTCCACTGCCTCCAAACAAGGGAAAATTTGGATTGCAGACCAGGTGAGCAACACATTGCTCAATGCCCAAGCCAGAAGGCAGGAGAAACACTCAAGCCTACACCTGCAGCAGCCAGAGGTGATGGGATTTCTCCTGAGTGGGATGTCAGTCAAATGGATATCTGTTCCTTGTGCCAGGGCTCACTCACCCTCGAGCAGATGCTGTGATTCTGTACGTCCCCTGGACCAGCAGGCGCCAGTAGTCTCCATCCTTGTAGGTGGTCACTGGGTGGTTGATGTTGGCAACACTGATGGTGGCATTGAGAATGCCCCTACCATCCGTGGCATCCAGCACAAACCCCCACACACCGTGGTGAACCTGCACACAGAACAAAAGCTCTCCTGAGTGCCAGCTCTTGCTCTGCCTCCCAGTCCACACATCACTGATGCCCAGGTCAGGGCATCCAGCCAGGTCAGCAAGTTCACCATTCCCAGAAGGGTAACTTGTTCCAAAAAGGTTTAAGTCAGACTCCCCAGTAACTGGCATGGACAAAGATCACCCGATGGGGACAATGAGCAATTGTTTGTCTGAGGGTGCCACCACAGCACACTGTGCTCCACACCTTTGTTTGCAAGCCCCAGGTGTGCAGCAGCACCACCACCAGCCCCAACTCAGACTGAAACAGTTCACAAAGGCCACTCCAGACCAGGGAAAAACAAGGCAGTGGTAGAAGAAAAGCCCACACCACCTGCTGAATCCATACAGATCTCTGGTATGTTGAGAAGGAGGGGAGAGGAACCAAAAAATGTTCTGATGGGGATGATTTCTGTGGAGCAGCACTCATTTCTGTCCATATCTTGCCCTGCTCATTCTGGGGTACCTAATGCAAACCACAGAGGAGAAGACACAACTCCTTGGGGTCAAAGTTTCCCACCTGCTTCATGAACTGGAGGAGAGATCGTCGATTCTGCTCCCAGTACTTTGGCAGCTCCTCAGCTTTTGGGTATTTCACACAGCCCAGCTCAATGGTCACCTCAAAGCAGTTTGTATGCAAGTAATTCCAGTCTTGCATCCCACCTACAAGAGGAATGTCAAAGAAGAAGTTTTGATAAGGTCTTCTAAAGGCAATTATGCCACCAGCTCAAAATAAAATAATTTAAAATCATCAGATTGTAAAAAAGGTGACATAAAAACCACAGCATGAATTTTATAGCTGAAGAAAGGAGGATTTTGCACTGGGCAAGATTCAGACTTCAAAGGGATGCCAAAGCAGCAGACAAATAACCATCCTTCTTGGAAATGCCTTTCATGCTAATATGCTACTGTAAAATTTTATTAAGCCATTTTGCCTAATAGCCAGAAAAGCTGCACTATAAATTCCTTCCCTCGGGAATAACTTTATCTGGTTACATTATTTAAAAGGCTATAAAAGAAACCTGAGTCCCAGTAACCTGGGCTGATGAATTCAGGGCTTGTGATTAAACTCTTTTAATTTGGAGAGAAAGAGAGCAAGAGATTTAAGCTCTACTGTACCTGGAACGTTGTACCACTGAGCTCCATTCGTGATGCCATGAGGGAAGTACTCTGTGGGATACATATCCTTGCAAGGGCTTCCTTGATACATCTTTGTATTTTCCTTAAAAAAGAAAAAAACTAAATTACAAAGTGCAACATGTGAAGCTGAGTCTCTGCACCCTACAGCCTAATTTAATAATCACATATTTGGGGTAACCAAACAGAGGTTCATAGAATCATAGCACAATTTGGGTTGGAAGGGACCTTCAAGATCATCTAATTCCAACCCCCCAGCCATAGAATTCTGGTGTTTGTTAGGCTGCAGCACAAATAGACTGCACACACACCCAACCCACTCATATCTTTGCTCTCCTCCAGGTTCACACACAGCCTTTTCTTCCACCCTTCAATGTGCCTGCACAGAGTGTTCCTCCTACAGATCCTGCAGCCACTGAGCCTCCCACAGGTCCCTCCTGCTCTGCCAGGTGCCCTCATCAACACCAGGAGGTTCCCTTCATCAGGAATGTGCCTGATTTTCCCTTAGAGCTTTACCTTGGAGTAGGAAAGAGCCAGCTGCTGGAACACAGCATCATCTGGGGATTTACTGTATATGGCTACTCCTTGCTCATCATCATCAAAAGGGTAATTAACCACCAGAGAACCTGCAGGGGAAACAAGATGTGACTTGTATTTCTGCATTTTCTGAGTGAGCCCTCAGCTTCACAGGGCAAGTCCTTTGTCTTCAAGGAGTGCCAAAGTCTTCTGCTTCTCAAAACTTGGCATTAAATAAAGCATTGAGCTAGAAGGGACAAGAAAAACATGGGAAGAGATAAGAGGACATCCAATGGGGAAGGTGAACCCAAGCCATGACACATCAAAGATTTGGCTCTTCAGCACAGGAGAGATGAGCCCAACTATGTCATAATCACTTTCCCAGAGGTGAGAAAGCAAGGGGTGAGATTTCCTAGAGCAATCAGGATGCTCTCACCCCAACTGTTGTATTCTTCCAGCCTCCTGAAGCTTACTTAAAGCTCTGCCAGATGATAACATCCTCAGCTTGAAGCTTTCCCTGCACTAATAGGACCATCAGACACCAGAACTGCTGGAGACCTGCCAGCTCCCTCATGCCCACCCCCAGCACTTGTACATCACTAAAAGTGTCACCAATAAAAAGCAACCACCTGCAAGTCACCACAGCCACCAGCCAGCAGCCAAAGCAGCTGGGGAATAAGCTGTGATACAAAGACTTAATTTAGGGATTTCCAAGAAGACAATTAAATCACAGCAAATTTAGTTCCACCATGCAATTCCAGGCAGACAAACCCTCAGGATTACATCTCATTCCCTTCATTTCATAAATACTACAAAGCCCCAGGGCTGTATCCTGTTTCCAGAGCCAGCTGCTGAGCAGCAGCCACTGACAAGAACCCATTCCCACCTCCCAAAGGCAAGGAGCTGGCTACTCCCCACTGCATGTGCTGCCTCCAGAGAAAAGTGGTTGTGATCCTCCAGGAAGCCTCTTCATCTTCTTACAAAAGCATTTGAGGACACAGTATTCACCCTCTTTTTCCAGCCTCTCCTCCATCTTCCAGCAGCACAAACAAGACGTTTGTTTTGCTCTTTGGAAATGGTTTTACCCCCATGGCAGGAACCTGCCTCCACTTCCATCTCACTGAAGGTCAAGAGCAGAGCTCCTTGTTTCACTCCAAGAATACTATAGAGACATCCCTGCAGACTCCCATCCCTCAAAACTCAGTGCAGATGAAAGAGCTGGGTTTGGTTGCCCTACCTCCATGCAGGTTTGCTGAGAGCACAAAGGGGTACATCTTCAACCAGGTCATGACAGCAAGAGTTTCTGGCTGG
Organism: Turnix velox; assembly: GCA_013400935.1. Classification (NCBI taxonomy): domain Eukaryota; kingdom Metazoa; phylum Chordata; class Aves; order Charadriiformes; family Turnicidae; genus Turnix; species Turnix velox. The sequence continues at coordinate 13,096 of VZTY01005490.1, forward strand.
GGAGGGTCTGTCACCTGGACAAACTGATCTGGAAAGTTTCTGTTCAGGTCATAGTTGTTGCTGTTGTTTCTGCCCACGGTTCCTCCTCTGTCTCCTGAAAATTAAACACAAGTTCAAGCTCGTGCTCTACCTGAGTCCCCATTTCAGTGCAGAGCTTTTATTTTCTTAGCTTACAAGAATCAATGCCCTCTCTCTGGAGGTGTTTAAGGCCAGGCTGGATGAGGCATTGAACAACCTGGTCTACTGGGACTTTTTAATAGGATATGTGATGGAAAGACTAGGAATAATGGATGCAAATTGGAAGAGGGAAGATTTAGGCTGGAGATGAGAAGAAATTATTGAGTGTGAGGGTGGTGAGACACTGGAAGAGGCTGCCCAGAGAGGTTGTGGATGCCCCCTCAATCCCTGGAGGTGTTTAAGGCCAGGCTGGATGAGGCACTGAGCAACCTGGTGTAGTGGGGGGTGTCCCTGCCCATGGTTGGAACTCGATTTTTAAGTTCCCTTCCAACCCAAACCATTCTATGATTCTAATTAAGGGAAAACAACAAGTTCTGGGTTCCTACACTCCAGAACAAGGGGACAGCCCCACTCTCCCCTCAGTGACAGCCCAGAGGTGTCAGGGAGCCCATTTGCACACGCTCTCAGTGCCAGTCAGACCACAGGCAGCAGAAGGGCAGTGAACCATGAACAATCCCAGCAGCAGGATGTCACGACTGAAGAAACCTCCAGTGCTCACCTCCTCAAACCAGCCAGACAAGTTCTTTTGTTAAACCCTAAGCAGAGCTCAGTTCCCAAGAAAACCATTTTGGACAGATTCAGCTCTGCCAATCTGCAAAAGCCACGCAGTTTTATTAAGGACTTCCCTGAAGGATTATTTTATTTTTTTTTAATTCCACCAATTTCAACACCACGATAAAAGTCTATATTATCCTTGGACAAGTGCTCTGTAGACAGCCTGGCACCAAAATTACATGTTACTAAGAGCATGGACCAAAGCACAGCAAGTATGAGCTGTGTTAAAGGAATGCTTTTTTTTTTATTTTTTGTTAAAAAGTAAGCCTTGGGATAGCCACAAGCCATAAGGGGACCCAAAAAGGGGTAGAATATAGCACTGCTTGAAGCAGAAGAGCTCTCTCCAACAGCTTCAAGCATCACTTGACCACCTGCATTGTCCCACTCATCCAACAGCACACTCCAAGTCCCTTCCCAACCTCCCTGTCCCAGAAAAGCTTCTAGATTTCTCAGAGAGGCACCTCAAAGGCTTGTTCTCATAGATTGAAACCCCACAGATGCTTCATTACCTTCCCTCCCCAGCCAAGCTTCTAGATTTCTCAGAGAGGCAACTCCAAAGCTTGTTCTCAGGGACTGAAACCCCACAGATGCCTTATTACCTTCCCTTCCCAGCCTCCCTGTCCCAAGAAAGCTTCCAGATTTCTCAGAGAGGCAACTCAAAGGCTGGTTCTCAGGGATTGAAACCCCACAGATGCTTCATTACCTTCCTGGGACTTCTCATAGCCATCAGGGTTCATGGAAGGCATGATGTGGATCCGTGTGTTCTGCACCAGCTCAGTCACTTCGGGGTCAGTGCCAAAGTTCTTGCAGAGGTACTCAATGAGGTTCAGGAGAAGCTCTCTCCCCACAACTTCATTCCCATGCATGTTACCAATGTACTTGAACTCAGGCTCACCTGCCACATGGCCACAAAGAGACAATTATGACCACTAAAGCTTGGAGACATCTCACCACCCTGAGTATTGCTCTCTCAGGCCTTTCTGTGGGGTGTTCACCTAAAGTTCACCCTCCTTCTAAAACACCCAAAAGGCAGAACATTTTTTCACCAACCCCCTTGATTTTGGAGCTGTGTGATAGGTGTAGATGTTTCCAGCAACACCTCAATTCACCCACAAGTGTCACTAGGTCTTTTTTAGAAAGCACACCATGAGCAGCAGTGAAATTGTTCCTCAAACAAGTTCCAGCTCTCTGCCCACAGTCTCCTAAAGCAGAAGGTCTTGCTAACAAAGGATCTTCCATCTTACCTGCCTCATGGAGACCAGGGTTGTCAGAGATCTCCATCACATAGAGCTCCCTCAGCTCCACAGACTTGCCCACGGAGTAGAGGCGGGTGATGTTGGGGAACTCGCTGGCATAGCGCCGCAGGAAGATCTCCATGTCTGGGAAGTGATGGTGGCGGAAGTCCACAGGTTGGATGGGCTGATGGAGAGAGGTTGGGCTGGGGGGTACAGCCTGCACAGGGGTGGGGGTGACAGTAGGGACAGCAGCAGGGGTTGCTGTGAACTGTGTGACGTTAAGAACTGGTGGCATCACAGTGGGCTGCAAGGAGAAATCCACCTCTGTGGCAGCTCCTTCCTTCACCTCAATGTTCTCTCTGGTCACTGGTGCATACCTGAAGAAAGGAAAAAAAAACCAAAACAATGAGCTGGCTTCAGCAAGGACATTGCAATAGAGGCTCCTCCACCACTCCACCCTGCTCCTCACAGCACGAACAGACTGAGAGATATATGAGAGCCCAGCAAAGAGATTCAACAGTTTGAACAAGCTGATGGAACTCATCCCATGGCCACCAGAACCAACCATGCTGTTGTCCCTGCTGTGCCACAGAACCTTCCAGATTTCTCAGAGAGGCACCTCAAAGGCTTGTTCTCAGAGACTGAAACCCTACAGATGCTTCATTAGCTTCCTGGGACTTCTCACAGCCATCAGGGTTCATGGATGGCTACAAACAACCTGGGGAAGAAGCCACAGGCACATCCCAAGTAGAGACAAGCCAGGTGTGAGAGACCAGACTCACACCAGGGTGACCCTGTTCCACCTTCTCCCTTTGGCCACCAAAAAGATGGAGGTTGATACAAGCAATCAAAGCAAGGTGACAGAAATGTCACACATTCAACAGCACCCATGGGGTGAACAAACACAGCTGCAGCTCCTCCAGCTGGAGTCCTTCACTGCTGTGGCTTCCAGCCAAGCCCCACAGAGAGACAAGGTGCTTTGGGGGAAGAAATCAAGTGAAGGAATATGAGCAGCGTGGTCACAGGCTGACACAGAGACATTACCCCATGACAACTGCAGTCACATTGTAGGTCCCAGGCACAAGAAGTCGATGGTAGTCACCAAACTTGCCCGCTGTGATGTTATGAGCAATACCAGCAACAACAATGGTGGCATTCTCCAGACCAGCTCCAGTGACAGCATCCCTCACAAAGCCCTTCACACCGATGTGGACCTGAGGGAAACAATGCAAAGACCTGGTTGAAAACAGGCAACATCAGGGGAACAGTGTCCTCACCCAGAAATACCCCCCAACCTTTCCCCAAATGCAGCAGAGAGGGCCAGCTGCCAGGCAAAGACACACAGGGGTCCTGTGTATGGCCAGATGGCAAGGAGAGGAATTCCAGCAGGCACCAGGATCTCATAACTGATCCTCCTTAACAAATCCTCTATTTTATTGACATGGGCACACCACAATATGAGCACAGCAGGGTTAGAGGCCACCTCTTGGGACAAAACACAGCTGCTTCCCCTTCCCAGCTTTCACTCTCAGCTACTCAGCTCATACATGGAGACAGCCTGGCCAGGGGCACTACAAGACAAGGTCTTGGCAGGGCTTTTGAACATCACTGGAGACTCATGGCAGGGAGGTCACGCAGATACTCAGCATTGCTTGCTGAGATCTGCTCTGATCTGTCCCCTCTGTTTAACTCCAAGCCCCAGGAGGCCCCGCTGAGTGGAGCTCTGTTACCATGGAGGATGTGGGAAGTGTGGCAAAGCCACAGCAGCTTTGTAGCCACTGACCTCTGCACAACAACTGCAGCAGTTGAGTTACCACTCCCAGCAAATAAAGCCACGAGAGCAACAAAAGACACTGCTCTCAGCCCACCATTGACACAAGGGATTCCACAGCTGCTGCCCCCAAGCCCTCACTACCTTCTCAATGAAGGCAAGGAGAGAGTCCCTGTTGTTCTCCCACTCCTGTTGAAGCTCAGAGGTGGGTGGGTATTTGCAGCAGGACAGTTCCAAGGTGATCTCAAAGCAGTCAGCCCACACGTAGTTGTAATCCTGCATCCCACCTGCAAAAAGGAGGCAGAGACACCCTGAGAGCAGTGCACAGATTGCCATCCAGGAGATGCAGAGTTTTCTCCATCCATCACCCTCCCTGTGGCATCTCATGATGCCAGCCCAGCTTCAGAGTGAAGAACCTGAGGAGAAAATTTGGGTGAGAGCTTGTATTAAATTGTTGTTTCTCCCAGTAACCAGCACACTGGGCCATTCAGATCAGCCTGAGACACTTCAAAGATGACAGTCCCTTTGTTCTGGCTGCTCTGCCAGCTCAGCAGCAAATTCATACAGTTTTGTTTCACTGTGAAGACATTTTCCAGACACTCTAAATCCTGGCTGCCAGGGCAGGCACATCAGAGCTTGCCCATTGCTGCTGCTGAGTCCTTTGGCACCTGCTCAGACTCACCTTGAGCTTTGGGGAGGGTTTTTCTGCATGAGAAGTTTCTCCACAAGCTCTGACACTAAAAAGTACACGAGATTGGGAGGTGGCAGCTCAAATCTGCAGGGTGAAATCAGTTTTAAGACCACACAGCTCTTGATCCCCCAAAATCTTAGCAAATTGGATGAGAGAGCCCTACAGCCAAGTCAACAGCCTCTTTCCACAACTTCTCTTTGAGGGAGATATATCAATGAGTTCAAGGATGTCACAGCACCTGGGGACAATGTCCTAGTGTGGTGCTCAACCTCCAAGAGCAGCAGAAAACAAGAGTAGAGCTTAGTCCTGGGAAGCTCTTCTCTAGCTGTTCTTGCCCTCCAGAGAAACCACAAGCACTGCAGCAAGACAAAAAGGTGATCTTGTTCCAGCAAGTGTCCTGACCCCCTTCCCTCAAGTTTACTTTCAGGTCTCAGCAAGAAAACCTGTTTCTCAAGAAGGGATGAATCATAAACCAGCAAGGACCCAAAGGCTGAAGCTCAGGCTTCAGCACGCCACTGAAGGCTGCAAATGTTCAGCCCTCTGAACATCCGTGGGAGCCTTCAACAGCTCAAAGGGACATTCCAAAAACACCACAAGTCTGGGAAACAGGTTTCAGAGTCACCCAGAAAAATCTCACCACATGGCAACAGCCAGATGTTACAGCCACATGAGAGGGATGCTCCCCCCACCAGGAGTAGAAGAAGTTGTGTCTTGTGTGGAAAATGCAGTGAGTTTTATGCAGACTGAGGATATCTTCATGGAAGAACTATTCACCAGCCCTACAGGAGGAAACTTGAGGAGGAAAGAAAGCAGAAGACAGCCCATGGAATGACTTGGGAAATACAGGGAAACCTGTAAGAAACTTTGCCCAGCAAAGTATTACCTTAGTGCTCTGCTAATAAACCTTTGTCTGAGCAGATTCCTGATCATCCACAAGCTCCTCCATGAGTGCCACATGGATCAGATGATGCAGATGCACTGCTTGGAGTTCTCAGAGGCTTTTTAATCACCTTTCCAAGCAGAGAATTCTTACAATAAAGATGGTGGCTGTATTTGCTCTTCCAGAAAGTCAGGGAGAAGCTGCTCCGAATTCAACAGCAGCAGCGATGGGCTGAGAGAGCATAAAGCTGGATTTAGAAGAACAAGATGGTACCAAATCAAAGATGTCCCAGTTCCTCTCAATTCTTCTGGGAACCTGCTGCTCAAAGAGCACAGAAGCTTTTTATTCCAACAAATCAAACATCACTCACTGCCACAAAGAGCATCACATCGTGCGGGGACTGAGATCAAAATGGAAGAGAGATTTTTTTTTTTGCCCAGCAAAAGAGGCCAAAGAAAGAGTTCTGAGGACTTGAAAACCCTCAAGCTGGGATGGGAAAGGAGGGAGAAACAAGGCCTGAAAATCTGATACGTGCTTGGTTTTGCTCAGCTCCTGTTACCAGGCTCAGAAAAGCCACCCAGAGCTCTCGCCAGCAAACCCCACGCCGAGGGAAGCGATTTGCCAACAGCCTCCAACCATCTGCTGCTAGAGGGGCACTAATGCATTTGAAAACATCCCCACGTAAAGCAGAGCCATTATGAAGCATATTTAGGCCTTCATCTGCCATCCAAACACATTTAGGACAGATGCTCACCCATAATAGACCAGCAACCACCTAAATTGGGGCTTGTCACAGCGATTTCTGTGAAACTCCTCAAGAAAGGGGTCTGTGGGGTGCCTGAAAATTTGGGAGTGCAGCCTCTGAGTGTATTTGGCCTTTGCATGGCCCCCATTGCAGAGCAGGGACAGTTATTTTTATTGCATATGGAATTGTGTATTTTTCCATTTACCATCTGCCACAGCCTCTCTGCAGAAGGATCTGGAGGTGTAAAAGACAGGGCTGGCATTAGCCAGAATTTTATTATTCAAAGATCAGAGCAGAAAAAGCAACCCTAAGGCAGAGAATGGCCAGACTACTGATCCATTTACCTGCTCAGGTAATATCCGGGATGACTGACTGGATTAATTGCAGCATTTTTTAATCACAATGTGTCTTTTAACACCCTAAAGCTTCTGCCTCTCAAGGAAGCATCATGCCTGCTTTACTGGTGTGGAAACAAGCAGCTCACACTCACAGCAAGTCAATCCCTGGCCAGAAAAAGGTCACAAAAATACCCAGAGCAAACCTTTCTCCTGCTCTTTCCTGCTCCTTGAGTGTCAGATAAGGAGTCCAGGCAAGGATCTCATCTCAGCAGCACAGAATTCACCACGACAAGCACGTCCCTGCTCCCTGCCAAACTCTCACCCCAGGGGAAACTCAGCTCTCTAGAGTGGAGCCCAGAGATCCAGATACCATAAATACACCACGTGCCAGGAGAAGGCTTCCAGGCCAGCCAGGAAGGACTCTATTTTCAAACTGTGCTATGAAGAAATCTCTCTAATTGCAGCTCTTGCAGACACTGAGTCAAAGCAGTGAAAAGAGGGAGAGCAGATGGCACAAAGCAGCCTGAGATATGATTAAACACATGGCACAAACCACTCAGTCTGGGGACAGAGCTGACTGTCTCACAGCATGACACCAGCCCAGCACAGGCAGTGGCACCAAATAGGCAGAGGAATGTTTTGGTCCATTAGTCTGAAATCGTTAAAACACAGAGGAGGTGAGGTTTGAGCCTCTGGCTCCAGCTGCTGCATCCCAAAGCCCTGATTCTTCCCAAAGAGAGGGGCAGAGTCCCCCCAAAGAGAGGGGCAGAGTCCCCCCCAAAGAGAGGGGCAGAGTCCCCCCCAAAGAGAGGGGCAGAGTCCCCCCAAAGAGAGGGGCAGAGTCCCCCCAAAGAGAGGGGCAGAGTCTCCCCCCAAAGAGGAGAGCAGAGTCTCCCCAAAGAGGAGGGCAGAGTCCCCCCAAAGAGAGGGGCAGTCTCCCCAAAGAGGAGGGCAGAGTCTCCCCCAAAGAGGAGGGCAGAGTCTCCCCCAAAGAGAGGGGCAGAGTCCCCCCAAAGATGAGGGGCAGAGTCTCCCCAAAGAGGGGGACAGATTCTCCCCAAAGAGGGGGACAGAATCCCTCCAAAGAGAGGG
>VZTY01005491.1:0-34894 GCA_013400935.1 Turnix velox
AAACTATTCTATAATTCTATGGATGACATATTCTATTCATTCAAATAAATAAAAAAAAATTAAATATTTTTATGGTAACTTATTAAAATTAGGAAATGAGGGAGTGGTGTTCTCTTCATATTGAGTAAAAACCGTAGTATACAGTGTTTGGAATTGGATACATTCCAACGTAATAAATGGGAACAGGTAATTGAAACGTAATGTATTTTGTACATAAGCATTTTTGTGGTTATTTGAATTTTTTTCATTTTTGCTAGGCAAGTAGTACCGTGTGGAATATATAAATTGTTTTATTCTAGAATCTTTAGCAAAAGATGTATCTGATTTTATGATTAGCATCCCTTGATGCCCTTATGATCATGTGGGTTACCTAAAGTAGGTGAGAAATGGTGTCATCTGTTGGCACTTTCAGCCTGTAGAATCTTCACAGTGTTTGAGGGGAATGTATGCCTGGTAAGAATTCTTCCAAAGAATTGGTAATTTGATCAGGTGGGGGTTCTAGTTTTGCAGTATTAGGGTTTTTTTTTGAAATAATAAGAAAATCCAAAACAAATGAACAAGAAAAATCAGAACTCCCCAAAATGGGGGGGGAAGAAAACCCAAACCAAAAGAAGGCTAGGAAAAATTGTAGGCAGCGTAGATATTTGTATGTATTTTTGCACAGTAAATGCAGGCATTTAACTTTAATTGCACAAACTTGCCTCTGGGACTGCAATGACTGCAAGAGAGTGTTAAAAATACCAAGTGCTATGCAGTATGTTAGCTTGCTACGTTATTCACCAAAAATAGAATGTGTTCCGTATGACTTAAGAAGCATCAATTATTGCCAAAAACCAGATATCCAAAAACATGGTTTTTTTCTTATTGTAAATAGACAAGGTGTTGCATACGATGTGTTTACAAGCTTGTGTGGAAGATATACACTGCAGGTCAAAATTGCCTCTCTGCTTTAGGCCCATTTTAATTACAGCCACCCTTACTTCTTTTAAACACTTAGCAGCAAAGAGATTACTTTCTCTGAACCACAGGATCCATTTGCTCAGTGCCTCTGGACACACTTAACACCAATTCTCAAAAAAAATATAAACATTACTTGCAAGTGTGTAAAATTCCTTTTATTGTTGCAGGTTATTTTAGTATCTGCCAATAAACTGACTCGGTATATTGAACCATGCCAACTAACAGAAGATTTTGGAGGAACTCTCACCTATGACCACATGGATTGGTTGAATAAGAGGCTGGTTAGTTTTCTGGGAGTTTTTTTGTGTTTTTTTACGATGTTATGTTCTTGAACAGTGATTTTTTTATTTGTGTAGGAACCGCTAAGTGTATAGAAATTGTACTAATGCAGTTCAAATACATGAAGAGCCTTATGATGAAAACTAATGTTGGATTTGAGCATGGTTATCAGGGTCGTGCAAGGTTATCAGTTTGTTGAAGCAACCACTTCCTTAATGAAGCTGTCTTGTAGACTCTGACTCCAAGAGCCCGAGTGTATGGTACAATCTACAAAGGGAAATTATTTGGCTGCTGATAAGAGAAATCAAATCCAAGGAGAAAATACTTGGACTCTGCAGGTTTTCTGAGGTTATCTCTGAGACCTTGGTTACTGTGGTTTGAGAGCCAGGTTTTAAGCTGTCCTACACTAAAATCTGTCAGTGCTGTTTCCCTGTTAAATATGGAGAGGCAGTCGATGTGTAGGAGCAAGTAAACCCCGTATTTATTCATAGACGTGAATTGCTTAAGCAACTATTGATATGCAAGAGCACTCCAGAATGTTTTTAATCTGTTCCTCAGAGCTACTTGTTTTTTGGTCACCTAAATTGAATTTGCCAAAACAATGTTTAGTCTTGAAAGCATTAGTGTGTTCCTTTCCCTTGTAATCCATTCTTAAAATGTGTAGCTCCATCTGGATCTCCAGTCTGAGTATACAGATCTCATTATCTGAGATCGTTATCAAAGAAACTGGTAATGATATTTCTGTAGAATACATCTTTTATCTTAGTCATCACATATCCCATATTAGTAGTGATTAAAAGCTGGAATCTTCATGAAGTTGATTTTTTGAGTCCATTCAAGTAATCTGTCAGATGCTTGGGTAACCTGCCTTGATTCTCTGGCATTATTCTTAAGATTCACTTAAAGGCTTAAATATGTTGCTATGAAGGACAGGTCTGCAGGAATCTCAATTTTTCAGTATAATTCAGTTCACCTTTGATACATTCTAACGTTTACTGTCTGTCTGCCTAATGAATCCTTGTGCTGTTAAGTGTTCCTTGGATGGTTATACTGAAACTGTGTTTTATATTCTTTCAAACCTACAATGTGAATGTTGGGAAATAATTCTACTGTATAAAGACTAAAGTATTCTAGCATAACTAGTGGATAAAATTGCATGGATGCCTTCAATACTGACACTTGAATTTCTTAAATTAAAGTCTGCCTTTTACTTAGGTTTTTGAAAAGTTCACAAAAGAATCAACATCTTTACTGGATGAACTTGCTGTCATTAACAATGGAAGTGACAAAGGAAATCAGCAAGAGAAAGAGAGGTGTGTGGTTTGGAATCAATGCTTTTGGGTTGCAAAGTGTGATTAGAAATACAAATTATGTTAAAAGTATGGTATGCCTTAAATATTTTGTAATATGGAAAGAAATTCTGAAATATTGTAACATAGGCTACAGAATTAATCTGCATGCATGTAAATGGGTGCTCATTTAGCTGTTGTGTACATGCATTTACTTTTTTTTCTTTTGATATAATGAGATGAAAAAGTGACAAGTTTACCAAGTGGGGAAAGAAGAATTCAACATCAGTGCCTGAATTTTTAGTGTTACTGTAATCAAAATTGTTAATAATGTTTGTTATTTTAGGATGTTGTGTTATTAGTAACAATAAACTTAGTATTTTTTTTGTTTCATTCAAGATCAATAGATTTGAACTTCCTTCCATCAGTTGATCCTGAGACGGTTTTGCAGACAGGTATAGTAAGTCCACAAATAGAAATTAATAATGCTAATTTTTGGCCAATATTTACAACTCTGAAATGAAAACTATTTTAACTGTCTTCATAATGTATAAAGCTTATCAATTAATGTAGTTTTTCTTCAGTTAAGTGATATTAACAAATAAATGGAAAAATTTGCAAGTATCCATTTTAAAATATAGTTAATAATTTTAATATCTTCATGGTATTACCATAATGAATACATTTAGTTTTGAGAATACATTGTTATTAGATGATGATGATATGTTGACTTTATAGAATTATATTGTCTTGGTAGCCACCAAATGATTACATATCAAAACTTTCCAGGAAAATGCTACAGCTTGTCATCATAATTGTGATGTGACTATCTCTAAAAGTAAAGAATGTAATCTTCTGTCTCTGCTGCTTAGATTCTCCCTTTAACATTAAACAGTTTGAAGGCTTTAAAATTTTTATGCTGTTGGGTGAATTTCCTGCTGAAAATGTATGATAAGATGTTGATTTGTAATGGAAGTTTGCTGAAGAATTTGAGCCTTTGTAGAATAGGAAGGGATTAATAGTGTTGATGTGATGCTCAGAATCCTTGTCTTCCAGCCTTCCACAAAACTGATGTTCAGTTATCTATGTTTGCCATAGATAACTAATGGCTCTACATGCTCTCCACCTAAAATTTTACCTTATTCAGATGTGGGATCATGTTGTTTGAGTTAAAAAGTGAAACAATAGTTCCTTGCTGTAGTCTTGAAAGTCTTTAAAATACTGAAAGTTTGCAGATGCTGTCACTAGTTGTGTATCCTCATCTAATGGTCGACTTTTTTTGGACAAAACAATGCATCAATTCTGTGTTAGCAGATGGCTCCCAAGAGCATTAGTTTGAATGTGTTCTCTGTTTCCTTAATTACAGTGTAATGAATTTTTTTTGAGCTGTGAAGTTTAATAACTTTCATCAACTCATGGGAGCTCCTAAGAGGCAACATCTCACTTTGTTTTGTTTGAGAATAAGAATTAAACTTTCCCCAATTAAACTTTTCCATCTCTTAGGGGTAAATACGTGCAATGTGAGAGTTTAGATAAAAGGCTTCTGTCTTCTGTAATTACAAGTACTGTTGCTTTCTCAAGCTCCAAATTCACGTGTGAAGTGTAGTTCTTAGAATTTGATAAGAATCTGTTTTAAAAAATAAAAGGTTTTCCATTGGAAATGTTTAATCCTTACTGCAGAAACAATACAATAAGAATTTAAAATTATCCCAGTAGAGCTATGACTTGTAAAGGCCTTTAAAGTCTTTGTTCTGCATTGTTCTGTACTTAGTGTTATGAAACATGTTTATTTCCAAGATAGATTTGAATTCTTAAGACGCATTCAGTTTATGATGGTATTTGCTAAGTGATTTAAAGTTGGTTGCTGTGTTCTCCAAAGCCCTTGGCATTTTGATTCTCTGGATAGTATCAGTTGATATTTCTGCGTCTTCCTTGAGGTGCTACAATTACTGTCCCAGTGGTAATTTTGTTCCTTTTTTTGAACTGATACATGGGATTTTCTAGAGACCAAGCACTGTTTTACTTGTTGACGAGTTATTTAAGATTTTGGGTAACAAATTGGTGTTGTGGCTTTACTGGTAATATAGTATTTACATTCTTCAAACGGTTTAAATAGAGGATTTAACAATGAAAACCTACTATTTTTCAATCTATGGAAGTCGTTACATTCCAGAGAGTCTGTATCCTGATCTTGTGCTTAAGAGCACAAAGAGGAAGGTGAGAAAATTAAGGCGAAAAATATTGATCACAATGTTTAGTATTCATCTCCATGCTTTCATGGAAGGTTTTGTGCTGACTGTAAAANAAGGTGAGAAAATTAAGGCGAAAAATATTGATCACAATGTTTAGTATTCATCTCCATGCTTTCATGGAAGGTTTTGTGCTGACTGTAAAATGCTGAAAGATAACAGAGAAATTACATGCTCAGTCTAACAGTGGGAATTTTTTGGGGAGAAATAATTTTTTGGGGAGAAATAATTTTTTGGGGAGAAATAATTTTTTGGGGAGAAATAATTTTGATGCTTCAGTGCCATTGTTTTGATCTCAGAATTGTGCTTTGCAGTTGTCTCTCTACATTAATACATTTGTCAATAGTAGTTGCAGAATATTGGATATCTAAAATCCACCATGTGATTTCTACCCTATATGACTGATACAACCCCACAAAATGTGATTAGAGCTCTGCTTGAAATGGTACCATCAAATGTGCCCAAAGCTGCAAAAATATACCTACCACCAGATGGTCTAAAAGGAGACATAACTAGTAGGTTTTTTGTTTGTTTGCTGATTGTAAATCAGCCACATCATTTTGTGTATTCTTCAAGGTCATGAGTTACTGTCTGAGTTACAGCAGCGTCGATTCAATGGCTCAGATGGAGGGGTGTCCTGGTCACCAATGGATGATGAACTGCTTGCTCAGCCCCAGGTGATGAAGCTGCTGGATTCCCTCAGAGAGCAGTATACCCGCTACCAGGAAGTCTGCAGGCAACGGAGCAAGCGCACTCAGCTGGAGGAGATTCAGCAGAAGGTAATGCAGGTAAGCTTGGTGATGTTCTTGAATACTGTGAGCTGGTGGCTTCAGCTCAATTCCCAGACTGTGTTTTCTGCAAGAACTTCACACCTTCTTTTGCTCCTCCAACTTACTCGTTTCATTTGATGCTTTACATTGTGGCTACCAGTCTAACTTTCCAGAGGTGGTTCTGATATTTGAGATTAAAATGCTCTTTCTTGCCATTGCACTGAGGAACCTTCATGTTGTCCTTTTTCTGTGTTCTGCAGCAGTGTGACCCCTATGTCTCTCCTGTTCGCAAGGAGAGATTATTCACGAAGTGAATAATGGCATATTTGACTGTAATTTTGCATGAGAGTTGGAAGCTTTCTGCTTTTCATGTTGTTTACAGTCCCTTTTTCTGAAGATAAACCACTATTTATTCTTTATCTAATGCCAGGTGTTTAACTAAGTCAAAGGGATTCAACTCTATTTCAAAGGTACCCAGACAAGAATGAATATAAACTTTCCTTATAAATTGTGTGTTAAAGGTCATAATAAATTGGTTTGGTCCTTTGGAAACAGGCATGTAATTAGCACTTCCAATGTTTTCTCAACAGTCTCAGTAGAGAAAAATCAAGAAAATTATATTAATTTATTCCTCTTCAGTTTATTACTTGAAATTAGATTCATATGTTTTCAAGCTTCTGTATAGTTTGAATATGCAGTAAATGAAATGGATATTGCTTTTAACCTTTCAGCACTGACATTTCTAATGCATATCAAGGGTGCAAGTCAAGTACTTGCATTTCACAGTGTTCCTGGCATGGGCAAAAATGAAAACTAATCAACCTTGTTATTTCTAGCTTCGAAAATAGAAATATACAGAGGGAAATATTTTTCTTGTAATATTTCAGATTATTATAAAATTAAAAAGCAAATGTCATCTTTTGATATGTTGAGCTGGAAATAATGAAAATATTGTTATGTAGAACAGACTAGCTCAGCTGTGGGTAAACTGGGGTGAGAGGATTTTTTCCTGTGTTAAAACTACAGTGGGTTGAACAAAATTTTATTGAAATTAAATTTGTAACAGACTTCCACAGATTGGCACCATTCGTGTGCTTAACTAGACCTGTTTAGCGGGATATGAGTGTCAGTTTGCAGTATTGTTATTAAAAATTATTAGAATGATAATATTTCTGGGGAGCACACTGTTTTCTCTGCAATATGGCTGCTACATCGTAAGTGGACTGAATCTCAGCACGTAGGAAAAATGTTTTGCTGGTTTAACAAGCTAATCAGTTTTATGGAAGTGCATTTAAAAGCTCTCTAAACAGGATGCTAATGTGTGGAAAAACTTACTAAGTCTAGAAATTGATTTAGTTTCCTTTTGGTTTATGGGAGAAAATTTAACTTAACAGGGAACAGTGACAGGAGAATGATGGACTTGAGGAAAACTAGTAGAGGCCAAAGTATGGTGGGATTTTTTCGCCAGAAAAAACAAATGTCTGCATTATTTTCAGTTTAAATGGGGGTGTATATGAAAAATGTTTCCCTTGGGTTGCTAACTTGTACTTTTTCTTGATAGTTTTTATTACAATTCATTCCTATTATTTGCGTAGCTGCTTATATTGCTAACTGCTCTTGGCTTGCTTTTGTGTTTCTGTTTTGTTTTTATCTACTTCCTGCTTTTACTTGCTATGAAGTGCTTAGTTCTGACACCAATCTCAAACCTTTCTTACTGTAACCCTTTCTCTTGTGCTTTCAGTGTCCTACCCTCGCTTCTTAAGTACTGCTCTTCCCTTTTATTGCATGGTATTGCTTCCCTTTCCTTCATCTTGCTTTCTGCAGTGTAAAGATAGTGATGACACTGAAACAGGTTGCCCAGGGAGATTGTGGATGCCTCCTCTCTGGAAGTGTTTAAGGTCAGGTTGGATGAGGCATTGACCAGGCTGGTCTAGTGGGAGGTGTCTGTGGCCATGGAAGGGGGGTTGGATCTAGATGGTTTTTAAGGCCCTTTCAAACCCAAGCCATTCTGGGCTCACCTGCCTCTGGTGAGCTTGTCTACTAGAGATTGCTAATGAGGAGCTCTGTATGTTATGATAAATTCTGAATTTGTCCCTCTGTAGGTAGAGGTTGTGTTCCAGTGCAGGAGTTGCTGGAAACTTGTACTGAGGAGGTGGTTGGGATTAGAAAGGGTCCTGCAGGGCTCTAGTCTTGTGTGCTGCTTCAGACTTGCATGAGGACTGTCATGAGGCCACACTGAGGTTACAGACTTCTGGGACTGTTCCATATTTACTCAACAACAGCTGTGCAGAGGTGCTGAGCACAACAGGAAACTTCTCATTAAAAAGAACTGTAATGTTATAGTTTCCTGTTGAAATGACAAAAGTAAGGAAGATCAAGTATATTTATGGAGCAAAAAAATTTACTCTGAATATGTTCTGTGAGTGGGGCTGGAGTGGGTGAAAATAGAGGGTGGGAAGACACAGAAATGATGGGATGGCTTTTGGTGATCTTCTGTGGTGTTTTTTGTCTTGTTGGTTCCTGTTGCAATGTAGCCCAGCAGTACTAGGAAAAATGGCCCTCTTAGTCCCTTTTTCATTTGTCTTCATGGTTATGGCTTAACATTATGTATTGTATTATATTTCCTGAACAAAGTGTGTGAAGTTGTTTTGTCATCTTTGTTTAAACAAAAGTCACATTAAAGAGAGGAAGCTGGCTTCCTATGAATTTTCATTAGATTTCAGAATGTGGGGGTGTTCCTGGGTTTCTTTACATCAGGATACCAGTCCTGAATTGTGGTTTGTGACTGTTGTACTAGGTTTCATCATGACTTTGTTCTCTAGCTTCTTCGAAATTTATCAAGAAATTTTGCCATAGGTATCAGATGATAATTGAAATGCATATAAGGAACTCAGAATTGGAGATACTCTTCTTTGAGTAATACCAACACTGAATGAAGTGGCTTCATAATAATAAGAAATTCAGTACTGTAGTCCAAAATTGTATTGTCATGCAAAGATTTCTGCAAAAGGGATCCCATGAGATGTAGCCATTAAGACTCTGTAAGAGACTTCTGTTATTTGGGTAGTGCAAGTTGAAAGAAATAACTATGATATCCTAAGTTGTTGTGTAAATATAATTTTGAAATAAGTGCATGTCCTGAACTTGAGTGTTAATGTATTCAACAGAATGAGACAACTGTTGGGTATGAGGCTTAAACCAGCTGTATATTGTCATTCACTTAGGCAAAACACATTCCTTATTTAAAGATAAGAAGTCCATTATCAAGAAAATTGTTTCAAACTCTTGTATTGACAGAAATATGAGGTAACAAGTAACACATCTTTTGCCAGCTGCCACCTGCTTTCATGGAGCTTATGTGCTAAGGTTAATGAAAAGGAGCTTCTACTTAAAGCTTTCAAATACATGAATGGAAATCAACAAAAAAGTCTTCTACTTATCAAAAGAAGATTTTTTTTTTCCCCATGAGCATATACCTTGAAATATTTCTGCTTATGTTGCTAAATTCTTTTTATATACTGTTTTCATATAATTCATTTGCAGCTTAATTTTTGTGATTTTTCTCTTATTGACAGGTAGTCAATTGGCTTGAAGGACCTGGATCAGAACAGCTGAGAACCCAGTGGGGAATAGGTGATTCAATTAGAGCTTCACAAGCTTTGCAGCAGAAACACGAAGAGATTGAGAGTCAGCACAGTGTGAGATTTCCCCTACCCTTTTCTAGTGGCAAAATAATTCTGAGCTCATGCAGTAAAGAGAAATGTATTTGGTTTATGAATATGTAGGAGTTTTGCATAGTGCTTGATTTTATGGGTTAGAGGAAAGTCCTTGAGCAGTTTAAGAACTTACTGTGGTCATTATATGCACATTATTTTACAGAAAAATACTGGGTTTCATCTGTTTTTTCTTGGTTTTATTGTGTTGGAGCTGTTTTTAAATTTTAATTTTGAGTTTGAGGAGTGAATTTCCATGTTTCTCCTTGCCAAAATGGCTGAATAGTCCTGAACTTCAGAAAATAGGCACTGGGTTATAATTTTTTGGCATAATTTAATTTTAAAAACTCAGACCCGTAGTCTGAGAGGAACTGTACCCTGGACTACCATGATTCCATTGACTGCATCTCTGCTGAGTAGTTTTCTTGCTCAGCTGCACAAGTGTGTGTTGTAGGTGTCTGTTTGGTCAATCTCCTTGTTGATTTAAGCTCTTCAAGCAATTTTCTACTCTGTAAATCTGTGCCTTCTGAAGAGCAAAACATCTTGCCGTTAAGGTTGTTACTGGAAAGGAAAAAATCCCCTGCTACTTCATTGACAAAAATAATTTTGAATGTCTTTGTCATGTTAGCACTTCTAACTGGAAAAAACAAGATTGAATATACATAGCTCTCTCTTATTGATATCCAAGTGGGAACAAAGCTTTAGCTAGGGCTAAATATAGTCAGTCTCTAAGAAGTTTGCAGACTGGCCTACAGTTTGCTTATCACTAAAGCACTGACGAGATGAACGCTGCTTAATTTTTCAGATGTTGGCAGAAGTTTGTAGAAAAATCATTCAGAGAAATTAGTTTTAAATTTGTGCCAAAAGAAATAATTGGGAGATCACTGACTTACCTTGAATCTAGCTGCCTGTTCATAAACTAAAACATATTTTTGGAGAGAGCACTAAAAATTGTGCTTTGCCTGTTCCTCTCTTTCATTTTTCTCTCCTAGTAATTGAATTGACAATTGATATGTTTGCTTCCTTTTGTCATCTCCTACTTACTACTTTGCTTTTGTAGATACTTGCAAAAATACTGCCTTTGTTTTGAAGATAGACTTGTTTTACTTCAGCTTACTCTGCAGAATGGATTATTTTTTGTTTGCTGTCTTGTATGTTTAGAGGGCTTGTTTGTGCTTTTTAGGGCTTTTTGGTTGTGTTTTGAGTTTTCATTTTCTGACTTTTATTCATGAGCAACATACTAGAGCAAATGTTGGCCTTCTCTCCATAAATTTGAGCCTTCATGTACAGCAGCCTGTATTTTGCCTTAGGAAAGGATCCAAAAGACACTTCTTAGATGGTTTGCCAGTCTCTTAATTTCACTTAAAGCTTGGCCAGAATCAATTACTGCAACTGTTTAATACTGAAAATAAAAACTAATAATTGCAGATCTAAAAAATTGTTTGAATTCTCATAATTCAATTTTCATACTTAAGATGCTAAAATGTGTGTTCAGTGTCTAAAGGTAAAAACAAGATACACTGTAAACTGATTTTATTAAACTTGTTTATTTATAGTACATGTGTGAAAGTTGAATATGTTTCCATATTATGTCATTGTAATTGCTCCTTTTGAGGTAGATGAGAGATTTATTGTGCTTTTAAGTTTTTGACGAATTGTTAATTCAGCTTTTTCATTACTTTTTTTTTCCTCCTTGAATCTCTTTATACTCTTTCTTCCTGTGAGCAGATGGTAGAGGTGGCTTTGGGTAAAAAGAGGAAAATTCTGAATATGGATGTTTTGCGTGCTTTGTAAATAAATGATGTGAAAGCTGAAGGCATAATGGAAAAAAAAAATTAAACATCCCAGTAGAAGAGTGGGAAGAATACTAATTAAATCGCATGTTGTGGGCCAATAGATGGTGCTATTCCATAGCACTAGAAGTACACAGAGCATTTGAAGGTCACTTTACTGTAGGCCAAAATAGAAGCTGTTGAGCAAACGTGTTTTGTTTCATGGGCATCTCAATTGTGCAAGATGTGAATGTGGTATTGATATATCAAGTAGTTTTAACTAACCCACTACCATATTTCTACTGCAAACACACCACCATGACAACATAGCTGACTCCTCTGTATTCAATTAGTAATCAAAGCATTTGAAAAGCAAATCTGCATATTTGATTTTAGTATAAAGCTTCCCTTAAATAAAAAACAGAAATAATTTTGAAGTTTCTATTAATAGAAACTGTTTTATTCAGAAGGTAAAGATTTCTTCTGCTTTGTCAACAGTATTATTTGAAGAATTTTTGTTTTTAAATTATTGATTTCAGTCACGTTGCTGAAAGTAACAGCTATGTAGTTGGTCTTATGATGAACTTTTTGTAATGACTAAGCACTTGCCAAAACATCTTTTGTTTCTGTAGAGTACTGTGGATTCATAATCATTAGAAATAATTTTTTAAAATAGTGTAATTTCTCTGTTGGTTCAGTAGGATAGTTTCTGTGAGGGTTAGTGCTGGAAGCTGGTAGCCATGCCTTGGAATTTTCCCACCTTTCTATTTACAGAACACCACTTAGGAGGTACTGTCACCTTTTTGAGTTGATTTTAAATCAATAAGGCTCTCTCCTGTGAGATTTTTGTAATTAGTGCAAAGTATGCCTTTTAAAAATTAATTTATTTTAGCTTTCAGTTAAATGTATGCCATTAAGAGAAGTCAAATTACATCTGATATTATTTTAATGCTTAATTTTTCTTGTGTTTGTAGGAATGGTTTGCTGTTTATGTTGAGCTTAATCAGCAGATAGCAGCTCTCCTCAATGCAGGGGATGAGGAAGACCTTGTGGAACTGAAAGCACTGCAGCAGCAGCTGAGTGATGTGTGTTACCGACAGGCCAGTCAGCTGGAATTCAGACAAAATCTACTGCAAGCAGCACTTGAATTCCACAGTGTTGCCCAGGATGTAAGTTTTTCCAATAAACTTTGTCAATTTCTCTTGTCAACATGTTATTAATTTAGTATTGCAAATGCTAAATACACTGGAAAAAAAATTGAGGAGGATGATGGGAAATACAGCATTACTTAGAAAATGACATAAGTTTTCATTTACTGTAACTGGAGAATTGAGATTATGGATTTTTCTCCCTCTAAGAAGGGAAGTGCGTTTTAACATGTCTTAAATTTCAATAGTATTTGAAATAAAATGACTGCTAGATTCCCTCTCCCTCTTGTTAGAGGTATAGACATCAATTGAACTGTAATTTGATGTCCACTTCTTAGGTAGATTTTAAATTGCCATTTATTCCATTCCTTGTCAAGAAAAAACCAAACCAAAACTTTTCTTCCTCCTCTCCTATGGAGATGTATGTTCTTAAACTTATCTGAACAGATGAGTCATTCATCTTTCATCTTGATTTTATTTCCTATAGACATAGAGATACTTCCAAAATGGCAAATTTCCAAACATGTTTAAAAAGAATTGCAGACTCAGCCATGAGAAGCTCAAACTTGTTTTTAAATATCACCATTAATGATGTTTCTACACTTTAGCTGTCTCAACAGCTGGATGGCTTACTAGGAATGTTGTGTGTAGATGTAGCACCAGCAGATGGAGCATCAATTCAGCAAACTTTAAAACTGCTGGAAGAGAAATTGAAAAGTGTTGGTAAGCAAAAGATTTCTGCAATTCTGGTATATGTGTTCTAAAGTATATGTGACAGAAAAAAACCAATTGAAGTAATCTGTATGCTCAATTAAAAAAAACTACCTTAAATGTGACAATTATTAACACATACATTCTAAGTTACTGGGATTTTTTTTCTCCATTTAGCTCTTAGGAGAAAGAGCTTCTAAGCAAAATTATGCGTATTAGAAGTAGTTACAACTAAAATAGATCTTTGATAAATAAACTAGATCTTCCCTTAAGAAAACAAGTAGTGGAGCTGCCTACCTAACAAATGTAACAGATTCTAAGGGTACAGAAAATGTATCACCTGTGTCAGATGTATTATAAAGTAGTAACTTCTGCAAGCCATGGAAGAATATTTAGTCTAAAATTGCCTAGCAGTAATAAATATTTTAGGTATTGTGCATTGTGTGACGATGTTGATTAGGTATTTCTATGCTGAAAATGTACTCACTGTCAGCTTTCATTCTTTTTCTTGTTAACTGCTAGTTCATAAAATAGCAAAGATTTCTTTGGTAGTATGGACAACTGTTCACTTGAAATTAACTTTGAAAAGGTCAATGAAAGGCAGATAATGTCCTTTTCACTTTACAGTGTCTTATCCCAGATTCTGTTATATCTCACATCTCTCCATTGGTTTGAAAATTAAATTTCTAAGAGTGATGGTGACTCTCATTTTTTTGTTTAGACTTAGGCTTGCAAGGCTTGCGTGAGAAGGGTCAGAGTCTTCTTGATCAGATATCTAATCAGGCATCTTGGGCCTATGGAAAAGATGTAACAATTGAAAACAAAGAAAATGTGGACCATATCCAGGGAGTGATGGAAGATATGCAGCTTAGGAAACAAAGGTAATAACAGTTCTAGCCATTAGGATTTTTGTATGCATGTAGCAAAACAGTGTTCTTTGGAAGTGCTTGTTTACAACCAGTTTGAAAGAAAAGATCTGTGCATGCCTTTTGCATTCACTTATAGTGAAGTGACTGTTGTTGCCATAAGTTATTCCATTTGCTATGGACAGGAGACTAAATCTTGCTGTTCACTTTGTAAGCTCTGAAATCGAAGTGGAAAGGTCATTCTACTGAAGCTTAGATTTTAGTGGAAAGAAAAGGACTTTAAATACTTTCAATTTTAACTAGAGAAAGAACTTCAAAATGTGTTTAATTCAGAACATGAAAATTAGAATTAGTTTATATGTTAGTTAGATTTGTAAATGTAAGATGTCATCCTGTAAAGGTTCAATGATTACAATCTTTAGCTAGCCAAAAAGAAAAATGGTAGGGTGTGTTAACATCTCTGAAACAGTGCTCCTTCATTCTCTGAGAAAGCTCTGCTCCCAGCTCACAGTGGCATACAGAATTTGTCCAGGTTCAAGTCAGCTTTCACCTATAATTTAGTAGGATAAAGTCTGAGCTGTGCAAGCTGCTATGGGGAGAATCTTACCAGTACAAGGAAAGGAACTTGCAGTGCAGCTGGAAGATCTTCTAATTACTGCTGGTCTTGTTATCTGTAGCATAGTCTCAGGGGTGACCTCATAGTAGCTTATCAATACCTGAAGGGAGCCTTTAGAAAGGCTGGGGAAGGACTTTTTAGTAGGGTACAGGATGGCAGGACTAGGGTTAATGGATGCAAATTGAAAGAGGGGAGATTTAGTCTGGATAGAAGAAAGAAGGTCTTTACTGTGAGAGTGGTGAGACACTGGAACAGGCTGCCAATAGAGGTTGTGGATGATGCCCTGTCCCTGGAAGTGTTCAAGGCCAGGCTGGATGAGGCACTTGAGCAACCTGGTGTAGTGGGAGGTGTCCCTGCCTATGGCAGAGGGTTGGAACGAGATGATCTTGAAGGTCCCTTCCAAACCAAACCATTCTATGATTCTATATTAGGAATCTCAAAGTTGTGATTTTGGTATGTTGTAGTGCACAGTTGTATTTCTTTTTGGAATATGGAGTATTACAAAATTTGGCCAAGACTAAGGAGCACAAAAATGCTTTAATCACCTTGTCATGGACACTTTTATTTTACTGCTCATAGAAAATATTGCTCTCAAATTGAGAGTGCACTGTGGCTGCTCTGTGTGTGTTGCTGAGTCTTTCTGTGCTGCTGTTTAAGGTGTGAGGATATGGTGGACGTACGACGACTGAAGATGCTTCAGATGGTACAGTTGTTTAAATGTGAAGAGGATGCTGCTCAGGTATGGAAATGCATATAGAATTTCACTGTTCTAGTCCTTGTGATCTGCCACCTGAACTTTCTTGATAGCTGCTCAGTATTTTGGTCACTTCAAATTTTTATTTAGTGAATTTCTACAGGGAAAGTAAAAGACATAGCAATGACTAAAAATAGTGTATTTGGTTATTGCATGTATGATATACCAGTGTGGTATGACTTAACTTTTTTCCATGTCAAAGGTATTTTCTGGTACTAAAGTTATTTTACCTTTCTGGATTGCTTTCTTTTTTGTTTAATGGGGATTTATTCTTTTAACTTCTGTTTTTAAGGCAGTAGAATGGTTAAGTGAACTGCTGGATGCTTTGCTGAAAACACACATCCGATTAGGAGATGATGCTCAAGAAACAAAAGTTTTGTTGGAGAAGCATCGAAAATTTTTTGATGTTGCACAGGTGAAGTTTACTGGTCCTTTGGTAATATGGGTTTTGTAGATTTTGAAAATCTATTAAATAGAATTGGTTCCTCAATGAACAATCATGAAATAGCTGTCTTAATAGTTTGCCTCAATGCTTGAATGAGGAAATTGATTGCTCCAATTGGTGATGAATGTGAGGTTTTTGAAGTTCCATCAATAACAGCAAGGCTGCAGTTAACTATTTTAGCTTATTCTGCTTCACATAGGCAATGCAAAACAAAACAAAGATTATATTGGTTTTCCTAATGGTCTTTCCTAAAAGTCTTTATAACGGCTTTTGAAAGACCACAGTCAAAATCCAAAATACAGATAAAATACAGGTTTTGGTCTGTTTTGTGCTATACTTCATGAAGCAGATGCTGTCTTTGCACTGATTTGTCAAAGTTTTCAGTTGCTGTATGATGGTCCTGCCTCATAGGCATTTTGGCTCTAGTGGAGTTAGTGTTTGAACAGAACAGACCACCTTAGTTTGTGACAGTAGCAGCCAGCTAATGAATCCTGCTGTGGAATAGGCTACTAAAATTCACTGAAGCCATAGGGATGTTTTCATGTCTGTTTGCATATCTTGGCTGTGCAAACGACACCAGGTACATGTGAAAGCATTTCCCATAAGAACAGAAGGTGTACAAACTGAGCCTTTTGCAGATCCTTCTTCAGATGCTCCTTTTAGGAATTCATACTTGGCAATTGACAGAGGTGGTGTTTTTAAATTGCATCTGTTGCACTGGAACTGATGGTCTCTTTTGATGAAGTAGAACTGAAGGTGACAGAAGGATAGCTTGCTGTTACAGTGATTTTGCCATAACACACCTGGATTCTGGGTCACCACAAACATTGTGGCAGTAAAATCAGTGAGAGTCATCTTGACAGCCTATGTTGAGTATCCTGTGTAAGATACCATTTAACATTTTCAGAAAGCTCTCTTTAGTAAATGTAAGCTGGGGATTATTAATTTTTTTTGAAGAGCAAAAGTGCAGTTTAGTTATTATTGTTTTATTTTATCTCCAGCAGAATTTTCTAGCAGATTAGATTAGTACATGTAAGTTTAGAAGGTTTCATAAACTTGTCTGTTGTTGGTTTAAGGCACTAATTAGCTCTTAAGTTAAATGCAGAATCTTTATGTATGTTTTCTTTTTCTTTTACAACTTTTAGAGTACTTACGATTACGGGAGACAGTTACTGCAGGCAACTGTTGTCTTGTGCCAGTCTCTGAGATGCACTTCAAGGTCCTCAGGGGACACACTTCCTAGACTGAACCGAGTGTGGAAACAGTTCACTGTAACTTCTGATGAAAGAGTGCATCGTCTGGAAACTGCTGTTGCATTTCATTTGAGTGCTGAAAAGGTATGTGTTGTGGTTTTAAGAATAAAATTTTTGTATCAGAATTATAAGCAAAGAAAGTGTAAAAAAAAAAATTGTCAGAATTTTCCTTTCTAAATAAATAAATAATTAAATAATTGTCCATTTCAGTGCTTAATACAATTATCGCTTGCATAGTTACATTGGTGTAGGGCCTGCTTAATGAATAGAATAGCAGCCTTGAAGTTCAGATGTGTTGAGTTGGGGCTGGGAGGTATATTCTTCAGATAATAGCTCTGATTATAAAGTATTTGTGTGATTTAGACTGTACTTCTTAAAGGCAAGAAGCGCTTCTTGATTTGTGTCTCTGCAAGGTTTAATACAAGGCTATGGGGTCACTGAAGACCTTCAAAATGCACCTCTGCTTTGATATAGAATCATAGGATAGTTTGGGTTGGAAGGGACCTTAAAGATCCTCATGTGGCTTTCAAACACCTACTTAATTCTGCATTTCTTTTTTTTTTTATCAGATTTTGCAAGAATGTCCAGAGCAGCCTGAAGCTTTTAATGAAGTGGAGCAATTTGATGAAATCGAAGCAGTTGGGAAATCACTGCTGGACAGATTAACAGTGCCTGTAGTTTATCCTGATGGGTATGCAGAATGTTTTTCTAATGGCTACTGACTGTGCTTTTGGTAAAGTTTTATGATTGCTGAAATTAAAAAGACAGTGCACTAATACTCTTGAAGAATTCTTTTGTGTCTTTTCACAGAAGGCAGGCAGAACCAATTTCGAACTTCTTAAAGACAATGTGCCCAGTTTTTCCAAGAAGTGACTCTTTTGTACTCAGAAACTATTACATTTTGCTTTTGTTTTATGCCAGCAACATGTGGAGGTAACAGAAGAATGACCAGTCTTAACCTCTTCTCCTTCAAAAAGATCATCAGATTTGAATCATGGCATTTCAATTAATGTATTTACAATTCTTTCTGGAGTCTTAAGCCAGTAGATTAAAAACAAATTTACATGTGATTTATGGAGCAAATAAAGCAGTGCTTCCCTTGTGAACTATTCATACTAATTTGAAATTGTTGTTTGTCTTAAGCCACAGAAACCAATTGCATGTAGAATCTCTTCTATAATGGAACTTGTTTCTCTGTCTTCAGTGAAATGCACTTGTCTGTTTTGATGCTGGCTATGTAGTTAATTTCTTTGTTTGGGTGCAAAAGGGGTAATTTCTGTTTTATAACAATTTCATCAAGTTCTGCTGCTCAGTCTCATCACTGAGTTTACAAAGCCTTTTAAAGTTGGCTTTTAAATTTTGAGATTAGAAAGTACCTGCTTTTCTTAACTGCTTTGTTTTCTAGTGTAATTTATGTGTACATTCACGCGCTGCCTTATACTCCGGTTTGTTTTCTTTTAGGTCTGAGCAGTACTTTGGGAGCCCAAGTGATATGGCTTCTGCAGCAGAACACATTAGAGAGAAGATGAAGCTAGTTAGCCTGAAAAGGCAGCAGCTGAGACAACCAGAAGCCACTAGCCCTGACAGCTAATACTGACCCTTGTTCGCAAATTCATAATAGGACTTCAGTTTATAATCCAGCATGTTGTTTGCATATTGCAGAATTTGGCATAATATATTAAAATGCATTTCATAGATGTTATAAGTCTTTTCTTTTTTTTTTTTCCAAAGTAATGTTCTCAGCATCTTAACACTGTACATCTCTCAAGCCATAATTATTTAACATGCTATGAAACCATAGATGACAAGTATCTTATGAAGAGGAACTGTAAACTTTGCACTGAAATTTGCTGTAAAGCTTTACCTGACCCGTCAGCTGCTTCTTTGTTTAACAGCTGATGCAAGCTTTGAATGGTGCTAATAAAAGTGTTAGGAGTCCCATATTATGAAATTGTAGCTCTTTGCTTCCCCTTCTGCCAAGGTGATGTAGTAATTTTAGGCTGTGGGTGAAGTTCCTGCAGTGTAGACAGTGGTCACCCTATAATTTTAACATGAAATACTTTAAAAAAAAATTCATTTTTATTGTGCCAGTATGCAACCTGCCCATCAGATCTTTGATATATCAGATACATTAAACAGATGTTTTCCTATTTGTATTGATAATGTGTTAAAAGCTGTTTGTGCTTAATAAAAATCATCTTTTTAAAATCAATATAAATTTGTTCTGGTCTGTATCCTTAATATAATTTGTATTTCTTTGTGATAAGTAGTATTAAAAATCTTTAAATACATTCAGAAGAACTAACTACAGAGTCTGTAGAATTTTTCTTAAGAGGTTGTGTTTAACACACTAGCTAGAAGCATAACTGCTTTTAAACCATTGTTAGTAGGAGCAAGAGTCTGTATTTTTTCTTTAAATTTCTGAAAAGGAAGATTCTTGTTGCATATTTCATTGTTCTATTAATATTTTTGTTCCTCGTGTAAGACTGGCACATGTCTCATGCTTTATTTTTAAGTCTTGTTTCCCTCTAAATAGAGAATTTCAAATAAGGTGAGTATCTGTGGGTAGTACCTCAGAGGTTGAAGATTTTCATCTAATGAAAAGTTATTAACATGAAGTTCATAAACAACTTAAAACCATGAGATTAGTAATAAAATTGGATTTATGAAGAGAAGGTGGTTGGATCGAAATAACAGAGTTATGCACATGGGTGATTTTAACTTCTTACTCCTCAGGATTTAATGTGAATAAATGCAATATTATACTTACTGGAAGATGGTGTGGTATCTGACCTTTTCAGAATACTATGTGAGATATAAACACCTGTAGATCTAAGTAATTTAACTCATTTTTTTCACGGTAAAGGTAACACTTTCTCCAGGCATTGTTCTGTGAGTTCTCTTGATGGATCTGTCATTTCAAATATTACATTTATTTATTTCTCTCAATTTTCCACATTTTTTCTGCAGGGAAGTGGTGTGTCAAATAAAGCAATTTTTCTATAAAGAAGAATAATTCCAAATTAATGGATTCTCTTCAGCTTCTGCGATAAAGGTATTTTGTTTTTCCTCAGGGTATTCTGGCAGAGGAAATCCAATTCTTTTTTGATACAGTGGTACAATGTTACATTAATGCTAGTTTAAAACTAACTGAAGTTTCACAGACCTTATTTATTGCCAGACTTTTTCAATGTAGTATTTTAAAATTTAATTCGGTTCTGAGAAAGCTGCTATTGCTATGGCTAATACTTGGATGAGAGAAATTTAGTTAGAAAAAACCCAAATGTGAAAACCCTGCTGATATTTAATAGAAAGCACAAACACAGAAGTAAATTAAGATTATGCTCATTAGTAAAGAGTGTCTCCCCAATTCCATGGCATTTGCTTGTAGATCAGATCCCACTAAAATAATTGCTTACAGTAAGCATGATGCAAACATTAAGACTATTCGTGGGTTTTTATATTTTGTTCTATTTTTACTGCATTTAGGGGCGTAGGGATGTGTGTGAACCATAACAGTAGCACAAAGAAGCTCCTGTCTCATTTGTATGGCAGCTGTGTGCACAACTTGGAATCGATGACCTTAATAACCCTGAAGTTAATTTTGGCTTGGTGCATGAAGTCCAGTCTTGACTATCCTATTATCCATTGCCCTTCAATGCCAGAAGCCAGAGGATTCTCACTTTCCCCCTGTTGTCTCTAATGGAGACTGATAGTGACCCATTTGTCTGTGGCAGCTTTTCTTCTCCCTCTCTCTTCCATTCTGTTTCTTTTCTGGAGTCCCTTGCCTTTAGGGAAACCAGCTGGCTGCTAAGGTGCTCTTTAATATTGATTTGCCCATTTCTGCCATGATGGCAGTGGTCTTCTAGGTCATGTTGTGCGAGTCTGCCAGGTATTTCTGAATCTTTCACTTGACCTCTGAGACTTCCTGTCTTACTGAAAGAATGGAATAAACACCATCTGTTAACCATACTCTTGAATGTAACTGGGAAGGTAGGACCTTCTGTTGGTCTTATAGTCAATCTACTATCTGTAGCTGTGCTTACAGACAATCCTATAGAAATGTACAAGCCTTAACAGCACACAGAGTCAGTGAGATACCTGGAGACATGCTGTAAGAAAAAACTGCGCTCAAGTAATCTGTTATTGTCTGCCTCTTGCTCTCCTTTTTGGTAGCAAAGCCCGTTTAAACAACAGAGACAGAGAAGATGAAAATAGGATTGTTTTATTTTTTGACAGAAATCTCTTGCAATGAAGGATGCAGAGAGGGGAAAATGGGAAGATAAAATGGGAAGATAACAATGAAATAGAGAACAATTATTTGTAAAACTGGGGTTATAACTCTTTGAAGGAATGACTTGGAAGAGATAGTAAACTCTGTTCCATGGTAATTGAATCAATAATGAGAATTTTTAAGTTCCTGTCATCCCGTTTGGATGTATTTGAAATGCTTCAAAATACTGTATTTATGTTGTTACTGTCCATGGTATTGTAATCCTCAGTATAATTTTTGTGGTAGTGAACATAAGTAGCATTGTAATGGTGATCAGCTGGGTAGGTGTCATCCATTTTTAGTATTGCATCAGTTGGATGCACTTTTAACTGTGAAATGTATGGGCATTTGCATTATTTCCCATGGAACTGTTCTGTCTGGTTCTGTTTATTGCTTGAGCTTATATTCTTATTAATAAGACAAGTGAGTCTTGTTTTGGGGTTTTGTTTTGTTTTGTTTTTCTTGGAAAAAGCAGATTTGAGCCCTGGACATTTGTATAGCTTGTATGTCTGACCAAACATTCCAATGTAGTGACTCTGGAGGCACAGCAGTAGATGGTGAAGGACTGTGTGGGCACTGGGATTACGTTCACTTGCTGTGCAAGTTGCAGACGCTGGGTAAGTGACAGCACATTCCCACTGACTTTGCTGACTTTCCAGGCATGTCTGGATTGCTATGATCCCCATGCCATCAGAGGCTGCAGAGTTCCAGTGGGGTGCAGGGCTCCACTAGGACATTTCTCTCAAGTAGTGTGCCAGCATATTTATTTATTAATGCCTTTGCTAAGTGATACGCAGCTTTAAATGTTCTGTTCTCCTCTTAAGCTTTTTTGACTTAGTAGAAAAGAGTAATTTTCATGGTATCTTACCCATTTCTAGGGGCAAGCATACAGCACGGCTACTCGATACCTCTTATGATTGTGTGATGTGAGTGTGACTCGTAGAGTCTTGGGAACAAGCCACATTCTAAACTAAGTGTAGAGTGTTCCTTTCTTGAACCCTTGTGTGCAGCTCTGCATGCCTCTGTGGGATGCTAGATAACTGCAGGCTGGTCACAGCGGGGTGAAGATTATACAATGTATTTGACACATTTGACTGCTGCTCTTCATAGCTCTGGTGATGATGTGAATGTGATGCCTCACTGTCTGCTTTATATCATTCTCAGCCTCTCAGAGCATGGCCTTCCTCCCCTCCAAGACGAATGTATCCAAAAGAACACATTAATGTGGTCAGCCATAGCCAGGAGGTTTATTAATGACTTGCTTGAAACCACATCCAAAGGCTGCAGTGAGCCATGTACTTGATAAGCCTTGCAAGTTTTTATTTCCACCTATTGTGTATGGCCAGTTCGTTGTGAAGCTGCCATTAGCAGGCATCATTTCATGGTGCATTACCTCTGCAAAACCAGTCACTTATGAAGAAATCAGGGCATTTGCTCCTGCAGGTGACAGAAACACGAGCTATTGGAGTTCTTTTTGCTATTCACTGTTGGCTGTGACCTCTCCCCAAGCTATATCAGAGATATGTCCACATGTCTACCACTAAGCTGCCCTCTCTGCTAACAAGGGATCCAACAGATATTTTCAAGAGTTCATTCATTGTTTCCATCAAAGAATTTATTTATCTTCAGGATGAAATGGTTGCTACTGCCCATGCACTATTAGAAGTGTGTCTCTTAACACACTTGTATGCTTTTTCTAAATTTAGCTTTCTGAAATTTGTGTCCAATTAAATCAGCTCTTCCAAACAATAGTAACAATATGGCTTTAATGTTTTGATGTGGTATAATGCTATCTACTGAATTAGTCTCCTGTGAAATGAATGAGTCAAGCTGTGATCTCGCTGCGTCATTTCTGGCTGCTTGCTTTTGGTAAGATGAAACTGAGATATTCCTCTCTTAAAAAATGGCCTGAAGAGCCCAGCTACACTGTTGTAACCATCTCTTTGAACATTGTGTGATATTTTTATTTTACGAGGTTAATACAGACATCAGTGTTTGTGTATAAACATAAAAAAGTAATTAAAGTGAAACAGTCTGTCAATACAGCTAGATTGTAAATGTCACCAGAAAACAGAAATTACTGACAGAGGTTAAAACTGTCATTTTATTTACCTTATTAGTGGGACAGTTCTCAATTGCCTTGAGACTTAGATGTAGGTTACCATCTGCATCTCAATCTTCCCTCTTTCCAGGGAGAAAGCATAGCCTGTCTCACATCTATATTTGGTGCAGAGTGCATGCTCCACTGTGCTAACACACCACATCAGGAAGGAATTTCAAATGCTCCCAAGGAATTTAGTAACAAAAGTCCTGCTGGCTTTCCTTACATGCATGGGCGAGGGAACATACTAATCTCGTGTAATAAGCTGGTCTCTGCTGCTGTAGATGGAGCCTGGAAAACAGACTAATGGACTATTTGATGTCTTCTCATCCTCCTGACAGCATGGAATACATTGGACCAGTGTTTTCTCTGTTGACAAGCTTGCAACTGGGCTGATGAGTTTGTGCCACCTATAAGCTGCTAAAACTGCTATTCACAGCTTTTGTTTTGGGCAACACCCAGTGAGAGAAATGCTGAGCTTCTCCAGTGGTGCTGATGGGGTAAGTCCACAGTCTCCAGATGATTCTTCAGAAAATGAAGTGGAAAGTAGCTTCCCTGCTGTTTCTTCAGCAAACTTTGGATGACATGCTGTTTTTTTACCTGGGGTGTGAGAGAGGAGATGGGATCACTATGTGCTTCACACTTGTGTATTGTTTTCTGTTTCCTTTAATCTTTTCCACTCAACAGTAAAAAGTGTCACTGTTTATATTTCACCATTATGTCTATATTTGAGTAGTCATCAAGTTGCTTTTTTCCTTTCAGTTTTTCTAGTGCTGTCGCTTTAAGGAAAGGTGTAAATCCAGCATGTGGGTTTTTATTGGCTGTGGTGGAAAAATAAAATTAAACTTGCAAAGAAAAATGACACCAAGTAATTAATATGTTTGGATCCTGAGACATCTGTTCAGATGAGTTGGCTTAGAGATACATCTGTTTATCAGTCAGCTGCCAATGGCTTCAGAATTGCAACAGTGAACTGAGATACTCTCTTTTTCTCTTCCTTCCCCAGAGGTGGGTTTTGCCCCTTTCTCCAGTTTCTTGTTGTATGAAAGCTCCTCAAACTTATCTGTGAGTAAAGAATCTAAATAAACTTTTTGGTGATGTAAGGAAGGAAAAGAGTTTCTTCTTGAAAGCACTAGTGTTTTAATGCGTTCTTTGAAGAATAAATTTGCTTTTCTGCAGGGATTCTTGAGTGGAGATCCCAACATCTCAGTTTTCTCTGCTGCGCATCTTAAGTCATGTACTAAGAGGAAAGCAAGATCAGCTGAGCTGTTTATCACCAAGTCCAGTTTATTATTTCTGCATATTTGAAAGCGATTGGGGCAATTGTTTGCTCTTCAGGAGTTCAAGTAGCATGATGCCCAGTGAATAAAAGCATAAGCTATTCCTCTGTGTCAGCATTCCTCTTTACCTTCCATATAAACCAGGTAAACAATAGAAAGACTTAAACAGCAGGTGCCAGAAGTAAATTTCTTTGTTTATATAATAATTAGAAGCTGGAGTTCTAAAATTAATGGCAATATGAGCTTTCTTAAAGTAAGAGTCAAGCTGCAGTTGAATTTTGTGGATGTCTTCTGTGATTTAATAAGTAGCTGGGTTTTAGGTACTACTTTAAGAGGTAGGTACAACTAGCATGTATGCTTTGTGGAAATCTTTTTAGGATCCATTATGAGGGATACAAGGAAAAGAATGCTTTGGGATGAAAGAGTAGGACATGATAAATTAATAACCAGTGGACTGAAAGGTATCAGCTGTCATTGCTTTCCTGGTCTGTTTACTGTATAGCTTTTATTAAATGATGTTGTCCTTGGCAGCAAACAAATAGTGATTTTGCTCTTACCATTGCACTGTATTAGTGATGTTAAGCTGTTTTCTTGACCTCTGATATGGTTGGTTTTACAGTTAGCAGTGATGACAGGGATGAACTAGGACACCTTTACTTTTGATCTTTGCTTTGTGTAATGCTGATTTTGGTGTAGCTTTTTATTTTAATGCTGTTTTCTTGGGGTGGTGTAAAGTGTCTTTGGGACAAGAATAAGAGGGGTATTAAGATAATGTGGGAAGCTACAAGCTCTAATGCTTCATTATGCTTTTATGTTTATTTAAAATTAACTATCAAACAATAATCCAAGTAACTTGAATCACAGTTCATTTTCACTGCATTTTGCTGAATGCGAAAGGGGTGTCTTTTACCCCTCAGGCAGTCTTGCAAAGCTGTTTGCTGGGATTTCACTGAGACTTCAGTGCCTACTCTTTCCTTGGTAGCAAAGATGGCACTATTTTGGGTGCCACTAGGTTCTCTGGGTTGTTTTAGTGCTGCCTTTTCTTAAGTTCAGGGACCTGAAGGACACCTCCCACTAGACCAGGTCACTCAGTGTCTCGCCCAGCCTGACCTTAAACACCTCCAGGGAGGGGGCATCCACAACCCCTCTGGGCAACCTGTTCCAGTGCTTCACCACTCTCACAGGGAAGAACTTCTATCCAGCCTAAATCTCCCCTCTTCCAATTTGCATCTGTTGCTCCTAGTCCTGTCATCCTGAACCCTATTAAAAAGTCCTACCCCAGCATTTCTGTAGGTCCCCTTTGTGTATTGATAATCTATTACGAGGTCCTCCCTGAGCCTTCTCTTCTCCAGGCTGAACAACCCTACCTACCCGAAGTTTAATCTCACTTACCTGGAATGGCCCTTTCCCTCTCTTTTGCTGCTAATAAAAAATAACCTTCCTTTTGGGAGTAAGGAATTTCCTCCCTTCTTGAGTTACCTCAGTGACTGGCAGCAGAAACTCCTCAGTGACAGAGGTGAGACCAGGCTGTGCCTCCTTTTGCACCAGGGTGGTCGGGGGTGGTAGGAGGACAGATGTCCTTTAGCTGTTGCTTGTGTCCCTGTCTGGGGGTGGTGAGCAGCTTGTGTTCCTTGCTGGTAAGTTTCTTTGTGCCTTGTCCCCACTTATCTTGCCTTTCCCACCCTGAGCAGAAGGATCATGTCTGCAATTACCTCAGCTTTATAGTGTGATTCTCTACAAGAGACACTTCTTTCTAATTAAGTGTTAAGAAATAGATAGTATTAGGAGGTAGAATTACCCACTTACTTTTTGTGTGCTTTTCAACCTCTGGGGAGAGGTGTCTCTGTATCCTGCCTTCCTCCTCCGGCTGATGCCTCTCCTGGGATGCCAATTTTTATCATGCTCAATTTTGCTCTTCAGGACTGAAAAAAATCAGTTAGGATTTCAACCAGTTTGGTATTCTGGGGACTTTAACTAGTGTGGGGTAGAGAAGATATTTTTCTGGGGTCCTCCTGTTCAAAACTCACCCTTCGGTGTGACCTCCATGGCTGCAAAATCTCCCCTTCAGGAAGCTGAGAAGACCAGTATGTGCCTTGACTTCAGGCCCTCATTGCTGATAATGCCTGAAAATGGTACTTTTGAACAAGGTAAGATGGTAGGAGCCAATTAAAAGCAGCCACCACAGATGTGGGGAGGTGTAACAATCATGTCCCTCATTCAAGAGGCTCCCAGAAGGAAGCCATTTTCATAGTGTGTTAGCAGCTGCAAAGCCCTGAACATAAAGAAACTCATCTCCAAGATAGGAAGGTCCTTTTTCTGAGCAAAATGTTAAAACTGTGATTAGAGACCTTTCCTTGTCACTTGTGGGGAAAAAGCTGCTGATAAGAGACACTCCATGTTGAAAATCAAGTGAGTTTTATCATGTTCACCTTTCAAAGCCTTTCTGTGGACTGTTGTTAAGGGTAATACCTGACATGATTTACACTAGAGAGGCTTGATCTTTTTGTCTGTTTTCCTGAGATTGTTTCCTTTGTTCATTTTTTCAGTTTTCTTGTGGACAGCTGGTGAATGCTGCATTCCTCTTGTCTCTCCTACTTATCTTTCACAGCAGTGCAACGGGAAAATATTTCACTTTACTGACACAGACTGTTTCTGGCTTCTAGAAGTAATTATGTTCTATTTCAAACAGAAGAAAGGTGACAGGTAAGTAAACAAGACAGACTAAAAAAAAATGCTTGTTGAATTTTGCTTCTCTGGGCACAACTGAATTGGATCATCATGTGATATCATAATGTTCAGCTTTTTCTCCCAGGGATAGCTATAAGATCATTTCTGGTTCCTTAACTTTTCTCTGCCTATTTCTCTGATGTTTCCTTGCCTCTATCTTGTATGCTTAGTGTATGCCAAAGAAATAAAACATCTATGCATTTATCTGACAGTTTGACTGACTGGACTAGCTTATGATCAGCTTGAGTGTGGTGTTTTTCCATGATTTCCAGCTGTCGGTATAGTATGAAAAATGATTCCTCCTTTAACCCG
This sequence comes from Turnix velox, assembly GCA_013400935.1. NCBI lineage: Eukaryota > Metazoa > Chordata > Aves > Charadriiformes > Turnicidae > Turnix > Turnix velox. Next base: position 27,519 of record VZTY01005491.1, read on the forward strand.
AGTGAAAAACAGTTCTCATGTGTGCTACCCTCACGAGATGATGGATTGGACCAACACTTGTGTACCAAAGTACACTTGAAATGCACTTCTGAGAACAAAAATTCACACTTCGACATGCTACCAAAATTGGTTTCTAACTACTTTTATTTGGCTAATAGTAGGTCAGGCTGGTTTATTCCAATCAGTATTTTCCAGCAGCCAAGTTCTTTTTCTTCTCAGTCCTGCCTGCAGGATGGAAAATCCAGTTTGTTGTCTTCTGAAATATTTTTTTGAAATCATCAGTATTTAGCAGGCTTTATATATATGGTTCTGTCTCTTATTCAGACCACAATAGGAACATTCTTCTGTTTCAATTTCATGATTTTCCTATGAACCTTCTACCTTCCAATTTTTGTGTGGCTGTTAAATTTCAAACATTTGGTTCTGCCTTAACTATCACACTAAATACCCACGTGAGTCTCATGAATATATAAAGTTTCTGTGACAGGGGTGACAAGGAGTTTCGGAAAACTATGTAATATTTATTTATTGTTGGCAGCTTGAAGATTCATGGTTCTGTTTTGGCACAAGGAGTAGGAAAATTTAGTTCAGCACAAACCACTACAAGGTGCATCAGGATACCCTTGTGATTTGAAGATGATGATTAGACAGATATCATAAGATGCCAACAATTTTTCCTTCTATTTCTCTGCAAACAAACAGTCCTGGACCTTGACTTTTCCATTCAAAATCCCCTGTCCCTTCTGAGTTTCTTCCAGTCTGAAGGATTTTTGAGTTTTCTCCCAGATCTTGATTTCCTCAAAGGTGTCCTAGTTTGCAATTGGCAAACTTAGTTTATACAAAAACGAATTTAGAAGTTAGATGTTTCTAATCAAATCAAGACAGCAGATGCTTAAATGGGGAGCTATGTGTAGTTTCATGGGTGGAATTGTGTTTCCAGAGTGACCTGCAAACCTAAGCTCCTCTGTCACTTTCTCAGCTGTTCTGTGGAAGGAAAGCCAGCAGCTGCTGTCTTGTACTGTAGGTTGCTTGTGGCGTGCTCTGAACTTCTGGCAATGGATTTATTCTGCAAAACCAATACAGTGATTTAAAGATTTCTATTCATTTCCTTGGACAATGAATTTTAACAATTTTAACAATTGTTGGAGGCATCTTACTTATTTAGAACAAAATGAAGAGTATAGCATGACTGAAAAGCAGGTAGACTATCTTGGTCTTTGGCAGGAATAAAATGCTCCTTAAGAATTCATGTAAAGTACTTTAGTTCCTTCTCTGGTTGTTATGGTCACCGTACTTTAAAATATTTTTGGATTAAAAATCCCCTATCTGTTTTGATTCAGCAACTTATGTATATACACATGTTCATCCTGTTTAAATACTTTGACTTGGTGGAAAAATTTCATTGAGTAAATACATTCAGTAACTAGTAAACGAAAAAATATTTTATTTATAGAATGTAAAAATGTAGATTGTATAGTTTCATGTTTTGAAACCTCAAACCACTGGTTTTGTCTTAATAAGCTCAATAGTAGATAATTTTTTTTTAGGTATTTTAATTTGAGAATCTCTTTCTTTTGTGTCAGGTGATGTCTGTGGAAGAAGCCCTTTGCACTTCAGATGGTGACAAAAAAGAACAGGCAGCTTAACACTACCAAACTAGGGGTGTGTCAAATCTCTCTCAAGAATGATAAACTCAATGGAGTCGTCTATTTTTAACCTCCTGTTCTTTCCTTTAGGCAGACTAATCAGTGTTAGCTGAGCCCTTCCACTGAATGAATCAGAGCAACTCTATTGCTTTGTGAAATGGACAACTGACCTTGCAAGAGCATTTCAAATCTGTTTTGATGTATGAAGTCCTGTTTTGAGACACCATGTCAAATGAAGCCCCTTCGGAGCAGAAGCTTTCTACAACAACAGTCAGTTCAGTTGCTGTTCAGGCTGGCGATGCCGGTATTGTTATAGCTGTGCTTAAGGTAAGGCAGCAACTGTCAGTGTGTCTGTCCTTGGCTTTCTTCCAGTCAGTGATTCCTACTTCTTTTTAAGTGTTCTGTGCAAATGAATAGTTAGCATAAAATGGTAAGGCAAGGTCCTTTAATCAGTTAATATTTTATAGATCTTCCTTGGAAGTTAAACATTGTTTTCATTCATAGTTTCTCTTTGCTGTTGGTTGGTGTGTTTTTGTGGAGTTTGTTTTGATTGCTTTTTGTTTGTTTTTGTGTTGTGGATTGTTTTTCTGATTTGGGTTAGTTGTTTTCTTTTATATAGAATAAATAATTTGGCCAAAAAGAACAGGCTGTTAGAGGAAAGGAATTCCTCTTATTCTCTTTAAAGTTCAAAGATAAATGTGAATTGGCATGAAAATACGTTAATAAGCATGATGTTACCTTTAATCACAGCTCAGACTCTTCAAGAGTAATTTCTAAATCATATTAACTGGTAATTTTATGTGATAAGTAGTCTATAACTCTGCAAATGCAGATTTTGTCTATTTTTATAAAGTATTTACTAGGTGTGGGGGGAGAGGAGAGACCAAAGCTGCAAATTCATATTCCCATGTATTTTAGTGGAAACACTAGTGTGTCGGTAATTGTGCACCCAGGGACTCTTCTGTGTGTTGCAATCCACACCTACAGCTTGCAGTGAATTTGGCCTGGGGTGTAAAGCTGGATGCCTAGGTACTGAATCTCAAATGGAGTTTATACGCCATTTGGTTCTTCATTCTCTGGGAGAGTTGGAGAACATGCTGGAGAAGTCAGCTACTGGAGTTTGCCTGTAATGCAGGGAAATTGATCATTAAAAAGTTGATTTGTTGGGGTTTTTTTTTGTGGGAAGGAAAGGTGAACAGAATTAAATGCTCTGGATTACTTGCTCTCATTTTTCTGGGGTTTGCTTTTTTTTTATAAAATATATATTATGCTGGACAAGGCACTGAGCAGCCTGATCTAGTGGGAGGTGTCCCTGCTATAGGCAGGGGGGCTGGAACTCGATGATCTTTGAGGTCCCTTCCAACCCGAGCTATTCTATGATTCTATAAGGTGATACTGAGTTGGGCTGTCACTGAATTATGGTGATTATTCAGGATGGAATTATTTCAGTTGTGCCCTAAGGAAAGCTCTCTCTTAACAGTTTCTTGCCCTTCCTGGTAGACTCTCTCTGGAGAGGAGTAATTTTGTTGCAAGGACACTTGAGTTTTGGGTGGTGACTATTTTTCCCTTATGTGCTGTGGAAAGAATGTTAGTCGCCAGAGACATCACTGCTTTGTTCCTTATCACCATCCTCTTTGAGATGTACTTCTCAGAGTGTAGCAGTTACACCCTACAGTGTGGAAAGAACTAGCTCTGCTTTGGGTTCCCATCAACCTTACTTCTTCCTTTTTGTATCCTCAGTAGGATATTGCTGTTTGGGTTCCTGTTCCAACAGCCATTAAGTGTCCCAGCTGCTCTTTGTGTAATCTCACTTGATACATAATCACTGTGCAAGTATGGATTTGATCTGTGTGATAGAAATAAGACTTGGGGTTATGGTCTCTGCATTTGCTGTAAAATACTTGTACTTTCTGCCCACCCTCTACCCACCGAGCTTCTTTGAATACCTACGCAATCTTCAGCTGGAAGGGGAGACTAGTTGGACAAACCTGTTTGGCCCATTGTGATAATCTTACCCTTCAGAGGCCTAACAAAAATCACAGGGTAGGACTAACGGATGGGATTTCAATGCCTATTTCAAATGAAATTAAGTTTATATTGTATCCTCAGTGTCTTTGTTTTACTGTTGAATACATGTTAAGGGGTCTCTGTGCTACTTTGACTTATGAAAGTGTGTGTGACCAGAGTTTGTATGAGTTTAAAAAAAAAAAAAAAGGAAAGCTTGTATTTTCTAAAGACTAGAATTTATTTACTTATTACAGTGTGGAAGATGGGTGAAGCTTCAGCTGGCTGAATCAACACCAAATTTACTAGAAATTGGCAGCAATCAAGATGAGACTAAAAAACTCCTGCAAGATCATGAATTCCTCCTAGCTAAGCTTAAGGTAAGAAGTGATAAGGGCACACAAACATACATCTAGTCATCATAGCTCAGGAAAATGAGTTGACATAGCTGCCTGGCTCTCTTTTTGCAATGTGGTTGTTGGGCTAAGCTACACTTAAAAATATTGTCAACCTTTCTCAGTGTAATGGATCAATGCAAGGCCTCTGCGCTGGAAAAATATGCTCAGTGTTAATAATTATTTTCTTACAACAGTAGTAAAGATGTGCTATTATGCATTATTGTCAAGTGAAAAATTCCTATAGCACTCAATAACTGGATTGTCATCTTTTTTTCAGTCTCCAGTACCATGAGAGGTTTGATCAGGTTATAACAGCTGTAAATATGAACAAGCACTTCCCTTATGAGGACAGGTTGAAGGGGTTGGGGTTGTTCACTCTGGAGAAGAGAAAGCTCAGGAGGGACTTTATAGTAGCTTATCAATACCTGAAGGGGGCCTGCAGAAAGGCTGGGATAGGACTTTTTAGGATGGCAGGACTAGGAGTAATGGATGCAAATTGGAAGAGGGGAGATTTAGGCTGGATAGAAGAAAGAAATGCTTTCCTGTGGAGGTAGTGAGACACTCTCTGGTTGCCCAGAGAGGCTGTGGATCCTCCCTGGAGATGTTTAAGGCCAGGCTGGATGAGGCATTGAGCACCCTGGTGTAGTGGGAGGTGTCCCTACCTGTGGCAGGGGGAGTTGGAACTAAATCATCTTCCAACCCAATTAATTCTGTAAGCGTGCAGTAGATATTCCAGATGTGTATTTATTCAAAGTTAATTAGTGCATATTGTAAAGCTGCACATAGCTTGTTTTGAGCTAGAAAGGTTTTAGCTGAGTAATAGACCTCTAAATCAGATTTCAGCATACTTGTGAGCAGATCATAGCAACACTGACATTTGAACACAGAGTGACCCGCATGAAAAAACTGTTTCATTTTAAATGTATGTGTTTGACGCTGGGAGGCGCCTAAAGGCAACGAAGAATTCCTCTAATATTTAGGGAGTGTGTACAGCAGCTTATTTTAGTAGATTCCATCTATTTTATAATTTTGAGATCGCAGAAATTCAGATCTGAAAATACAAACATGGCTGAGACAGGATCAAGCACACTTTTTTCCAGCAAAAGCCCCATTTGGAGATAACATGCTTCCTTAGTGTTTGAATCTCCAAATATTAATGCTTCCTGAATCATTAAAAAAAAAAATCTGTGTGTTGCCATGCTTTTGTTTATGACAGTGTTAAAATTCCCACTAAGGCAAACAGCAGCATTCTTGGTTTGCATCCAGAGTTCTGTTTTTTATCATGAAAGAGACTGTGGCAGAACTGCTACAAAACAGAGCTAAATCTAGCCTACAAGCTTTAGTTTAAAACCAACAAGTTAATTAGTTTGCTTCATGTACCTGAAGATTGCTCCTAATTATTTTATTTACTTCAAGTCATGGAGCATAAATTGCAAAGCAGTAATTTATATGCTAATGTCTAAGAAAAACAAATTAGAAAATTACATTCTTCAAAAAGTGATAGTATAATATGCTCATTTTGTGCCTTGCTGTCTTTAAAGTAAGTCTTTTGGTTTCAAGTAAAAATATTTTCATAAATCTTTTTCAGTAGATTTTTTTATGGAACAAATTATTTGTTGATAACTTCTGTGTTGTTGATAACTAATTACTGAGATGCTTGAGAGTACAATTAATATCCAAGTTCAGCTGTTTGGATTTTTGCAAGTGGCTTGAAAGTTAATTTTTTTTACCAGTTTCAATGTTTGCAAAAACAATTCCTACTGAAATAGTTTTTGTCTCAAAATAGTTTTATGACTACATTCTAGGCTTCAAGTCATTACTGTTTGTGTTGTATAATGTCAGCACTACCTATAAACAAAGATTGTGGAAGCATCTTAGTGACAAGGATTCTTCTTACCTCTGAAAATTCCAAGTTGCAGTGTTCACAGTAAGAGTCTGTAGCTGGACTTTTCTTCTATATGAAGCATGAGCCAATGTGTGAAAGTTTCTCAGTGATTTTGATTTGACAATAAGAAACATTTCTGAAAGGGACTCTGAAAGTCCAAGCTTGAGATCCCAGATGTTGTGCAACCTTAAGAGAGGATGAAAATTCATGAATCTTCATTTTGTTGAAATTTTTCAGTTCAGAGATCTTGATTGTGCTGAAGCTAAAAATTTAAATCTCTTTTGTGTTGACATGAAATACCAAAGGCTGTGAGTTTTAGGTGAGAATTAGATTGATTTAGGTCTTGCTGCCTATTTAAGAAGAAATATTGGATAATATTTAAGAGGGAAAAGTGGTTTTTTGTAATTTGGTTCAGGAAGCAAAAGGTTCTATGATAATTATAGTTCTATTGCATACTGTATATGCATTTTCAAATTTAGCTAGGCTTACAGTACAGTAACTTTGTACAAAAATTGACTTATACATTATGTACTTATTGAGAAATCATGCCAAAACAGGAAACTGAAACATCTGATTTAAAAAAATGTTTGAAGTAAAGTTAAGGCTTTACTGTAAATCTCTACGTTTATTCAATTTTAAGAAAACAAATTACTTCATCAAAATTCAGATTGCTGTGAAATATTTTGCTTTTGTTGCAAAAAAAAAGTTGTCTTTTTTTATGGAAGTAAACTTTTTTCCTTTCACTGAATTTGTTTCTATGACAAGAGACACAGGAAGAAGGGTATTCTAATTCAATAGTAGGGAAACAATGTTTGATTGTGCAAGTGATTGAATTCTGGAACAGATTGCCCAGAAATTATATGAAATTTCCATTGTTGGCAATGCTCAGGACTTCACAGGAATTGTCCTTGACTAACTTGAGAAATGGATTAGCCAGAGGAACTACAGAGTCCCTTCTAATGTAAATTATTCTATGATTTTTTGTTGATAAATAGTTCATATTTTAAACATAGAACCATAGAATAGTTTGGGTTGGAAGGGACCTTAAAGATCATAGAATTCCAACCCTCCTGCCATTGGCAGGGACACCTCCCACTAGATCAGGCTGCCCAGTGCCTTATCCAGCCTGGTCTTGAACAACTCCAGAGACGGGGCCTCCACAACCTCTCTGGGTAACCTGTTGCAGTGCTTCACCACCCTCACTGTAAAGAATTTCTTTCTTATGTCAAGTCTGAATCTACCCCCTTCCAATTTACATCCATTGTTTCTAGTCCTCCCATCCGATATCTTATTAAAAAGTCCTTCCCCTGCCTTTCTGTAGGACCCCCTCAGGTATTGATAAGTTACTATGAGGTCCCCCCTGAGCCGTGTTTTCTCCAGGCTGAACAACCCCAACTCCTTCAGCCTGTTTTCATAGGGCAGTTGCTCCAGCCCTTTGACCAT